>CM050174.1:36668842-36936342 GCA_027410445.1 Discoglossus pictus
GAGTTATTTGCCATGAGGTGCCATGTTAAACTTCCAGTGACCAGTATGAGAGAGTGTGAGAGCGATAACACCGAATTTGACGCACCTGCTCTCCATTCACACCTGAGACCTTGTAACAATAACGAATCACATGACAAAGTGGAATGAAAATCGCTAATTGAGCACAATTTGGACATTTACACTTTCTCACTTTTGTTGCCAACGGTTTAGACATTAATGGCTGTGTGTTGAGTTATTTTGAAGGGACAGCCAATTTACACTGGTATACAGGCTGTACACTTACTACTTTACGTTGTAGCAGAGTGTCATTTCTTCAGTGTTGTCACATGAAAAGATATAATAAATAGTGATGTCGCGAACATAAAATTTTCGGTTCGCGAACCGCGAACGCGAATCGCTGCAAATGTTCGCGAATCTGGCGAACTGCCATAGACTTCAATGGGCAGGCGGATTCTAAAACCCACAGGGACTCTTTCTGGCCACAATAGTGATGGGAAAGTTGTTTCAACGGGACTAACACCTGGACTGTGGCATGCCGGAGGGGGATCCATGGCAAAACTCCCACGGAAAATTACATAGTTGATGCAGAGTCTGGTTTTAAGCCATATAGGGCATAAATTACCTAACATTCCTAAATTGTTTGGAATAACGTGCTTTAAAACATCAGGTATGATGTTGTATCGATCAGGTAGTGTAAGGGTTAGGCCCGCTTCACAGTGACAGACCAAACTCCCCGTTTAACGCACCGCAAACAACCGCAAACAGTCCATTTGCACAACCGCAAACTCCCCATTTGCACAAGGTTGGATACCAAGCTAGCCATGTCCCATTCCTTGTCCTCACTGATGTCATTGAAGGTCTCTTCCTCTACCCAGCAACCAAGGGTCCCCGAAAGGTGACAACAAGCCCCCTGGGATGCCTGCTGTGTTTGGTCTTCCACCTCCTCAAAGCCACCTTCCTCCTCTGACTCCTCTTCTTCAGACTCCTCTCACTGCGTTGCCTCTCTCTGCATTATTATAAGGTGTGTTAAGTAGTACTACTCTTATCAGTTTAATACCTGTTACAGCACCTATCAGGGGGCGTGTATAAGGCCTGGATTTTTGGAACCGGGAGATGGAAAAAGATACTTGGTTGGTCGTATCACTTCAAATTTGGGGCACGGCGCGTGCAATCAAAGGTGCCACCATATAGGAGTGGCGTGTTTGTAAGTACTACTCTTATCAGTTTAATACCTGTTACAGCACCTATCAGGGGGCGTGTATAAGGCCTAGATTTTTGGAACCGGGAGATGGAAAAGATACTTGGTTGGTCGTATCACTTCAAATTTGGGGCACTGCGCGTGCAATCAAAGGTGCCACCATATAGCAGTGGCGTGTTTGTAAGTACTACTCTTATCAGTTTAATACTTGTTACGTCACCTATCAGGGCACGTGTATAAGGCCTGGATTTTTGGGACCGGGAGATGGAAAAAGATGCTTGTTTGGTCGTATCACTTCAAATTTGGGGCACTTTGTGACATTAGCTTCTTACGCTCAAACATGTCCTTTACAGGCACCTGACTATGGGCAGATGAGCAGGAACTGCTCAAGGCGAGAGACGGAGTGGCGGATGGTTGAGAGGGGGCAAGGAGGACAGCAGTGGTTGACGTGGATGAAGATGCTGGACCAGGAGGAGGATGGCGGCTTTGAGTTTGTGTGCTGCTTGTACTCATGTGTTGATCCCATTGGCGTTTGTGATGTGACATCATGTGCCTTCGCAAAGCAGTTGTACCTAGGTCGGTGTTGGACTTCCCACGACTCAGTTTCTTTTGGCACAGGTTGCAAATGGCATCGCTATTGTCAGAGGCAGACACACAAAAAAATGCCACACTGCTGAGCTCTGCGGTGACGGCATTCTGGTGGTGGCAACAGCATGCGTTGATTGGCGTGCTGTCTGGCTGACCCCGGGTGCTGATGCATGCTTTCTGACTGTGCCACTAGCTCGTTGCGATGACCTCCCTCTGCTTCCAACTCGTCTCCTCCTCCTCTCTGTCTCCCCATCTGAACTTTCCCCCTGTTCTTCTTCTCTTCTAGCGGGCACCCACGTGACATCCACGGACGCATCGTCATCATCATCACCCGCCTCACTTGTATCTGACAACTGAACAAAGGAAGCAGCAGCGGGTACATCATTATCATCGCATCGTACGTACATGTGTGTACTGCTGCCTGACTGAGACATATCCCTGTTATCTACATCCTCTGGCAATAATGGTTGTGCATCACTCATTTCTTCAAACTAATGTGTAAATAACTCTTCTGACTGATCAATTGAATTGGCAGTGGTACTAGTGTTGGTGGTGGCGGCAGGCGGGCGAGTGGTAACTTGAGAGGTGCCCGAAGCTAAGCTGGAGGAGGATGGTGCGTCAATGTTCCAAGCGGAAGCTGTAGAAGATTGGGTGTCCTGTGTAAGCCAGTCAACTACGTCCTCTGAACTTTTCAAGTTCAGGGTAACTGGCCTCTGAACACTGGGCATTATTGTAGGGCCAAAGGGAATCACAGCACCACGACCACGCCGGCCCCTGCAGGGTGTCCTGCCTCTGCTTCTCATTTTTTTTCCGATTTAGTGGTACTATGCGTGCAAGCTACTGTGACAACAGATATGAGTTGCACTGTGCACTTGCAGAAGTTGGCAGAGTAGACGCTGTAGGCCTGACACAGACGCTTGCAGACAAGTAACTGCTATTCAATGTATTACAGTCAAAATTGTATTCTTTGTTTAAATGTGCACTACTGACTGTTACACCAGAAATGAGTGGTGGCACTGACTGGGCAAGTGGGCACAGTATACGATGTGAGCCTAAGACACACACGCTAACAGGCAGGCAAATGAAATTAGATTACACAGAAAAAAAGTGTTGTTTTTTTAAAATTTTCAGTGCTGGTACACCACTAGATTGGATTGGTTGAACTTGGCACAGTACTTGTAAGCCTGATACACACACTGGCTAGCGGTCAGGCAAATGAACTTAGATTGGCAGTCAGGCAAATGAACTTAGATTTAAGAAAATAAAATTATTGTTTTTTTAAATGTAGACTACTGGTACCCCAACTAGATTGGATTGGTTGAACTTGGCACAATACTTGTAAGCCTGACACACACACTGGCTAGCGGTCAGGCAAATGAACTTAGATTGGCGGTCAGGCAAATGAACTTAGATTTAAGAAAATAAAATTATTGTTTTTTTAAATGTAGACTGCTGGTACCCCAACTAGATTGGATTGGTTGAACTTGGCACAGTACTTGTAAGCCTGACACACACACTGGCTAGCGGTCAGGCAAATGAACTTAGATTGGCCGTCAGGCAAATGAACTTAGATTTAAGAAAATAAAATTATTGTTTTTTTAAATGTAGACTGCTGGTACCCCAACTAGATTGGATTGGTTGAACTTGGCACAGTACTTGTAAGCCTGACACACACACTGGCCAGCGGTCAGGCAAATTAACTTAGATTGGCGGTCAGGCAAATGAACTTAGATTTAAGAAAATAAAATTATTGTTTTTTCAAATGTAGACTGCAGGTACACCACTAGATTGGATTGGTTGAACTTGGCACAATACTTGTAAGCCTGACACACACACTGGCTAGCGGTCAGGCAAATGAACTTAGATTGGCGGTCAGGAAAATTAACTAAGATTTAACAAAATAAAAGTTTTGTTTTTTTAAAAGTAGACAACTAGTAAACAAGATTGTATTGGTTGTACTGTGCACACACAGTATAAGCTGTGAGCCTGACACACACACTTGCTAGCAGGGGCTAGCAGGGAGACAGGCAAATGAAGTTAGATTAGACAGAAAACTGCACTGGACACTGAATAAACTTGCCTAGCTATTGATTTCCCTATTCAATCAGCATCACCTACACTCTCCCTCCTCTCAGTAAGACTGCAAGTTAGTTATGATTCCAAAATGGCTGCTGTCCATGAAGTAGAAGGGTCTGGAAGGCCGGGTATGATGCTGATTGGCTGGAATGTGTCTGCTGACTGTGAGATGCAGGGTCAAAGTTTGCTCAATGATAAAGTATAGGGGCAGATAGAAAATCGCATATGTTCGCAGCTCGCCGCGAACGCGAACATGCTATGTTCGCCGGGAACAGTCCGCCGGTGAACTATTCGCGACATCTCTAATAATAAAATATGTACAAAAATGTGAGGGGTGTACTTACTTTTGTGAGATACCATATATAAGAAGATTCCTGAGTATAATATTTTTTTTTATTTTTCGAAATGTAATGATTAGCCTTAAATGTATTAAAGGCAACATTCAGTCCAATTGTTTTTCAAACTAACATATAGCTCTTAGAGTGCAAATGTACAATTGATGCAAAAGGGAAAATGCAAAACCTTCTCATTGGTTGATGACCGTTTTAAAAGATGGAAAAATACCAAAGTGGCCTGTTCAGTTTGGTTGCTTTGTTTCTGATAAAAATAAAATAATCTAAAGTGTTTTAACCTGGGTATCAACAATTAGCAAAAAAACCAAAAAAACCTGGGTATTATCATTTAGCAAAAAGTATGCTCTATCATCAGTCATTAGAATCAAAAAAATCATTTAATCAGATTTCTTTTATATCTACTGTAGTGTTTTGCAACAAACATTGCCAGGAACTTGAGTCCTCTTAAGATCAATGGCACCCAGTTATGGCCTCATTTGGACTACATTTCCATTCAATGTCACACATCTGGACCCCCGCAGTGTCATCATATCACTCCTTGCAGCGGGGGTCGCAATTTGGACTCAATCGGGACCACCACTGCTTTTCAAATTCAAATTTCTCGCCTGTCGGGTCCTGAAAAGACCATAAAGGACCTTAAAGGAACTGCAATCTAATTGACAGTTACATCAGCCAATCAGAAGGCACAGATGCTTGGAGCCAATCACAATTGGATACACAATGGGATGATTGAGAGCGTTTTCAGCCAAATAGAAGGAGCCATTTGCTATTTTTTACCAGACAAAGCAGTACAAGAGTATTTCATTTTTTTAGAGCGTTTTTTTAAAGAGCCCTGCCAGACAAGACTGGAAGGACGGGGGCATCAAGGAAAAGTAAGGGTAATATTTAGAATGTCTTGTTTTATATGTTGTGTTTAATTTTGTTACTAATTGTAATGTTTCTTTTTATCTTGGGTGCCGGACCTGCAGCAATGAAGGAGGGGCCCTTATGCTAGGGACGAAGGCCAGAAAACCGTTGTCGCATTTGGGCAAGGTAAGTGGCCTTATTTACCCTATTGTAGGTTTAGTGAGGGAGGTTGTTTTAGGCCAGATTTTTATTGTATGTATTTAGGGGTTAAATGTATGTGGATAGGGGTATTGATGAATGTAGTTAGGGGTCAAACGTATGTAGATAGGGGTATTAATGTATGTAGTTAGGGTATTAATATATGTAATGTGTTTTTTATTTCATGTGATGTAACAGGTTTTTTATTTTCTGTAAAGTATGTTTTTGTATCTTATGTAATTTTTTTAAATTTTTTTTATAATGTTATTTTTTTTTCTGTAGTAGTGTTTTTTATATTTTGTAATGTAGGTTTTTTATTTTGTAATTAGTGAGGTGTGGGAGGTTTAATAGGGTGTTAGGTAAGTAGTGTAGGTGTTAATATGTTAGGGTAGAGGGGGTAATTAAGATAGGGAGGAGGAGGGTTCATTAGTTAGAGGGGAATTGGTTTAGATTTATTGGTTTATTGAGGGGTATAGTGTAGTGTAGTGTTTGTACTTGTCCTGGAGGACCCTCATGGCACATATAGTGTTATTATAGCGGGTAATAGTGTCCTATAGTGGTCTATATAGACCCCTATTGGACTGATGGAGTTAATCAGTGTCCCATGAGGACCTGTATAGACCCTTATGGGGCTGATGGGGTTAAGTAGTGTCCTATAAGGGTCTGTATAGACCCTTATGGGACTGATGGGGTTAAATTATGTCCTATAAGGGTCTGTATAGACCCTTATGGGACTGATGGGGTTAAGTACCTATAAGGGTCTGTATTGACCCTTATGGGACTGATGGGGTTAAGTAGTGTCCTATAAGTGTCTGTATAGACCTAGACCCTCATGGGACTGATGGGGTTAAGTAGTGTACTGAGGGGTGGGTTAATTTGAATTTCATGAGGGGTTTATAGACCCCCATGAGTGATGGGGTTAAATTGAAAATGCCTGAGGGGTACTTATAGTACCGCTCCCCCCAGCAGGGGATACTTTTTTTGTAATCATAGGTCCCTTAAGAACATTTAAGGTCCTTTCAGGACCCGCAACGGAAAATGTTAAATTTAAAATGCAGCAGGGGTCCCCTATTGGGTCCCCCGCTGCAAGGGGTGATATGGGGACTACCAGCATTAGGGGGGGGGTTCATTTTAGGTGCCGCAGGGGTTCTTACAGTAGACCCGTGGCGAGGATTGCACAATAGTGTGCTGCAGGCCCTTTAAAGGCCCACGGCAGGAAATTTTAATTTTAATTGCAGTGGTGGTCCAGATCGGGTTAATTTTGGGACACTGCAGAGGTCCCGTTGGGGACCCACAGCATAGGGGGGTTAATTTTAGATGATGTGTTGGCAGGGCTTGTGTTTTCAACTGCCGCTGAGGTCCCAATCGGGACCACTGCTGCAAGTTATGATGTTGGGAGCCTGCATGTTATCATGCAGGCTTTTATTAGCCATGATGGCAATCTATTTTGCCATTGGCTAATGCTAACACATTGCTACGTGCTAGATTAATTGTTATAAGCACTGCCGCACACCCAAGTACTGTATGCGTTTTTGTATCTCTCGCACGTAGTACGCAGCCCCATCCAATTTAATAGCAACATAAGTAGGGCAAATTTTTAGCACTTAGCCTCTGCAAGGCTCATGTTCGAGTTACTGGGCTGGAATTTAATGAGGCTAATAATCAGCAGGCAGACCTGGGTCCGAATAGGAAACTTCATCCCCTTAATTAAGGAGCTTGATTGAATTACTAAATTAACTTTAAATCCATCATGAAGATTCAAAATATTTACATAAACTATCAGTTAATAAGTTTCCCATTCATGGCTCCACTGAAAGGTGTCATTTTCAATCCTGCTCCTGTCATTGCATTAAAATATTTGTGGGTATACCTGTAGAAAAAAAAAGGGATTCCCATACCCTGACTTAATTTTCACAAATAGATCAGGATGTGGTCAGGATTTGTAAAACATAATTGATTACACTTACTCTTAGATCATCACTTACTTGCTAAGAGTATATATTTATAATTACTTAATTGAACACTTCTTAGTTATTCAAAGAAACCAAAAACTTTTTGGAAAGTAGTATTCTATCACTTTTGATTTAAACTATACATTGCTCATTTTCATAGCATGGGTATCACTTAAAACATCTCCCTCTTTACAAAATACTTTCCTCCTTTACTGCCATAATGTCTGAATCTATCCTTCATTAGAAATACACGAAGAAACTTCAAGTAAGTGAATTCTATAGTGAGGTGCTATGAAGAAAATCAATCACTGTACTCCACCCATGAATTTGCATAAACATTAGGAATGATAAGTCCAGTGGGTAAAGTGATACAACTTACTTAATAATAATCATAATTGATCAATATTTAGGGAGTGAAAATTAGCTGGCAAGCAACTCTGCTATTTTGAAATTTAAATTTAGAATTGACACACCCTTCCAATACTATATATAAAGAATAAATATTGCAGATGTATCACACTTTCCTCTCCAGCTGCTTTTTTCTACAATTGGACAGGGTGTCATTTTGTCTTCAACATGTCTTACAGACAGCCATCTCAGAGAATTAGCTCTGCTTCTGTTTCTGGAGGCTTTGGTGGTGGCAGCTATGGAGGATATAATGTAGGAGGAGGTGGCTATGGAGGTGATGGATTTGGTGGTGGTGGAGCTAGCTTTGGTGGTGGAGCTGGAGGCAGTGCTGGCTTTGCCAGTAGTGCTGGAGGTGGCTATGGTGGTGGAACTGGAGGTGCTTATGGTGGTGGTGCTAGCTTTGGTGGGGGGGCTGGTTGTGGTTTTGGAGATGGTAACAGCCGCTTCTCTACCAATGTCGATGACCATTTCACCAACTACCTGTACAAGATCCGTGCTTTGGAAGAGGCAAAAGCTTATCTTGAGCATAAAATGAAGGAATCTTATGACAAACAATGTGCTGGGGGCAGCCCAGGTGCTGGCTCTGGCATTGGAGGTGCTTATGGTGCTGCTGCTGGTTCTGGTGGGGGAGGTGGTGGTGGCTATGGAGGTGGTGGATTTGGTGGTGGTGGCTTTGGTGGTGCAGGTGGTTTTGGAGGTGGTGGATTTGGTGGTGGTGGAGGTGGCTTTGGTGGTTTTGGAGGTGGTAATAGCACTTACTCTACTAATCTCAATGACCGTTTCACCAGCTATCTGGACAAGATCCGTGCTTTGGAAGAGGCAAAAGCTTATCTTGTGCATAAAATGAAGGAAAATTATGACAAACAACATGCGGGGGGCAGCTCAGGTGCTGGCTTTGGCGTTGGAGGTGCTTTTGGTGGTGCTGCAGGTTTTGGTGGGTGGGGTGATGGTGGTGGTGGAGGTGGCTTTGGTGGTGGTGGAGGTGGCTATGGTGGTGCAGGTGGAGGTGGTTATGGTGGTGGTGCTGGCTTTGGCGGTGGAGCTGGAGGTGGTTATGGTGGTGCTGCTGGTTTGGTGGGGGGGGTGGTGGTGGTTATGGAGGTGACCTTTACACCAGCTATCTGGACAAAGTCTGTGCTTTGGAAGAGGCAAATGCTGATTTTGAGCATAAAATGAAGGAATATTATGACAAACAACATCCTGGGGCCAGCTCAGGTGCTGGCTTTCAGGCTGGTGGTAGTTTTGGAGGTGGTGAAAGCATCTTCTCTACCAATGAGAAGCAAACTATGCAGAATCTTAATGATCGTTTGGCCAGCTATCTGGACAAAGTACGAGCTTTGGAAGAGACAAATGCTGATCTTGAGCGTAAAATTAATGAATTTTATGACAAACAACGTCCTGGGGGTGGCTCAGTTGAAGCAGGAAAGGACTACAACAAATATTATACAGAAATTGAAGACCTTAAAGCTAAGGTAAGGAGGAAAATTATTATGGCTCAGTTTGGACTTCTCTAGCAGATCTTCCAGAGCACTCGCTACTTACGCTTATGCAGACACTTTGGAATTTGAGACAATAGTGAGTATCCATGGGGTGGGGTGCTGTGGGAAATCCTTGAAAACATCCTGGTTAATTTGGGATTTAAAGAAAAAAAATTAAAATGTTCTACTTTGGTTTTTATCTGTTGTGGAATATGGCAAATGAGTTTGTTCTAGTTTATTCATGTTACAGTAGTTACAGTGTTAAGTTGCTAGATTGCCTACAAACAATGTGCCCTATGCTATTTGGCGGTGTAAACTGCGGTATAGCCCTAAATCAGCTGCTGGGGCTTTTTTCCCTATGTTAAACTTTGATGTTAATCTTTAGCTCTCCCACATTAACATAGTCAGCCCACATCCGTAAATCCAGACTTATCCAAAAGAGATTTTTAATGTGGGACATACCCAAACCAAACTTTATGGATCTGTAAAATCCATTAGCATAGGGTTTGGGTGTAAAAGTCCAACGCAGTAACTCGTAATGTTTTAGCACTGCACAAATCAGCTTTTCGGTTTTGTTGTACTGTAGTAATTTGCAGAATTTTGCTTGCAATCATTTTAGGATGGGGAATACCATAGCTAGGTAGGATTTACTTCCTTATTACAATGCCCAATATTTAGTTACTATACAAAATTATAATTAGCTTGGAATAAATAATTATAGTGAACAGAAAAGTAATCTTGCATAATCTTATTGTTGAATCATAAAATTGCAACTAGCATACAGTGTCTCTGATATATTTGCAAATCCAGAATGTAGTCTCCTTCTCCTCATCTATTTATATTTGGTGTCCAAAAGAATATTTAACAATAAACAAAATTGTTACCTGATATATTGCAACTACTGGTATAAATAAATGTATATTTTTCCTACTTAATTGGCATATCTTACTGCCTTTTTGTGATGAAATGAGAAAAATATATACCGGTACATAAAACTATTTTTTAGAAATAGAAAACAGAAAATGGGCATGTGCGTATGTATTCACCCCCTTTGTTATGAAGCCCATAAAAAGCTCTGGTGCAACCAATACATTTCAAAGTCACATAATTAGTGAAATGATGTCCACCTGTGTGCAATCTAAGTGTCACATGATCTGTCATTACATATACACACCTTTTTTGAAAGGCCCCAGAGGCTGCAACACCTAAGCAAGAGGCACCACTAACCAAACTCTGCCATGAAGACCAAGGAACTCTTCAAACAAGTAAGGCACAATGTTGTTGAGAAGTACAAGTCAGGGTTACGTTATAAAAAAAATTCCAAATCTTTGATGACCCACAGGAGCACCATCAAATCTATCATAACCAAATTTAACGAACATGGCACAACAGCAAACCTGCCAAGAGACGGTTTCCCACCAAAACTCACGGACCGGGTAAGAAGGGCATTAATCAGAGAAGCAGCACAGAGACCTAAGGTAACCCTGGAGGAGCTGCAGAGTTCCACAGCAGAGACTGGATTATCTGTACATAGGACGACAATAAGACGTACGCTCCATAGAGTTGGGCTTTATGGCAGACTGGCCAGAAGAAAGCCATTACTTTCAGCAAAAAACAAAATGGCACATTTTGAGTTTGCAACAAGGCATGTGGGAGACTCCCAAAATGTTTGAAGGAAGGTGCTCTGGTATGATGAGACTAAAATTGTACTTTTTGGCCATCAAAGAAAATGCTATGTCTGGCGCAAACCCAACACATCACCCAAAGAACACCATCCCCACAGTGAAACATGGTGGATGGTGCTAAATACAGGGATATTTTCGAGCAAAACCTGTACCACTCTATGCGTGATTTGAGGCTACGACAGAGGTTCACCTTTCAGTAGGACAATGACCCCAAACACACTGCTAAAGCAACACTTAAGAGGTTTACGGGGAAACATGTAAATGTGTTGGAATGGCCTTGTCACAGCCCAGATCTCAATCCAATAGAAAATCTGTGGTCAGACTTAAAGATTGCTGTTCACTAGGGGAAACCATCCACTTGAAGGAGCTGGAGCAGTTTTGCAAGGAGGAATGGCCAAAAATCCCAGTGGTAAGATGTGGCAAGCTCATAGAGACTTATCCAAAGCGACTTGGAGCTGTGATTGCTGCAAAAGGTGGCTCTACAAAGTATTGACTTTAGGGGGGTGAATAGTTGTGCACATTGACTTTTTCTGTTATTTTGTCCTATTTGTTGTTTGCTTCACAATAAAAAAGAAGAAAAAACATCTTCAAAGTTGTGGGCATGTTCTGTAAATTAAATGATGCAAATCCTCAAACAATCCATGTTAATTCCAGGTTATAAAGCAACAAAACACAAAAAATGCCAAGGGGGTTGAATACTTTTGCAAGACACTGTAACTAGTTTATGGGATTTTCTCACTATTTGCCCCTAATTATGCATTCCAGATCTGTCATTACTTATAAAGTGTTGTGTATGAGTTTCCAGCATACCTTTACCTATTGATTGTGATTTGAGGATCTATTCCTCATCTTCTTTTATATGATTTTTATAAATGTCTGGTTTTAAGATGTATGGTATTTTAATATATACTAATAATAGTTACCTTTTATCTAATATTATGAGCTATTCCTATTTGGTACTGTTAGTCATTATTTTGAGTGGGGATTGCTAGTTCAACTGTATAATTTTCTCTTCTTATTACAGTAGAATCCTGGTTATCCGGCACCCTACTAACCGGGAGTCTCAAGCAACCGGCACCGGCATCAATTCCCCCAATTCAAAAAAACTCCCGCTAAACCGGCATAACCGGCACTATCCGGCACTATCCAGCAGTTCGGGACTGCAAAAAAAAAAATGCTAACTTTTTTCCTAATTGTTTCTTGGGGCCCTAAATGGCCCGGTTTAGGTGCTAATGCCCTTTTAAAGACATTTTGAGTGTTTTTAGGGGGTTTAAAGGTCATTTAGATCCTTAAAATCGGGGACTCCCAATTAACAGGCAACTACAGTTATCCGGCAATAGGGAGTCTCTGTGGGTGCCGGATAACAGGGGTTTTACTGTATATGATTTTGCATATACTTCTAGCAATAGACTCCATGCTAATCCCATATATTGCAGATTACGCCATGTTTAAGAGCAAAGTAAATCTCCCTAGCTATGGTAATCACCCATCCCGGAAATGTTGTGAGAGAACTGCTACGAGTGACTGCGGCAAGCCGAAAATGATGGCAAACTTTTTTGTTTAGTTTTGCACTCACAATAGGTTATGAGTTACTGCATTAGACTTTTACATCAAAACCCTATTTCTAAGCAGACTTTATGAATCACTCGCAAAATATATATATACATATATAGTTGTGAGCGTACAAGTTGTTGCTAATGCTTGCGGGCTCGCGCGCGAGCCGCGGCCCTCGCTATGGGCTTGCCAGCAACGGCGACCCTCGCAAACTTTGCGTCGCAACGCAAACAACACGATACACCAACTACGACCCTCGCAAACTTTACCTCGCAACGCAAACAACATACGAGACACGTTACCACACATTACGACCTCGCAACAATTGGACGCAACTCGCGAACATTCCAATATTCAAAACACAATAAATACACACAGCACATACATAAAAAGCTTACCTACAGCAAGAGGAAGCATCCAGGACCTCAAAAAAACAACTTACACCTTCATTTAACTAAAAATAAAAGAGTTTGAACACTAAAAAATTCGCTAAGCGAGAGAAAAAATGCCCGCCAAACAAAACGAAAACGAGGCTACAGCACTCTAACCACGCAAAACACCACAAGAAACTGACAAAATACCACAAACGACCTACGGATATTCCGCTAAGACGCATACCACACATTACCCGCCATTTTACGCCAATGCGGAAGTACACAACTACGCTAACGGTTTGGTCTCGCGCACGCACACTATTACACTGCACACGTTCATCACGCTTACACAGCAGCTCCACACCACTAATGCTGCAGCAACATCAAAACAGATTGCCAGCTCTTCAACACAATGCAATCTGTAAAGCTTGGTTTGGTGTAATATTCTGAGTGAACACATGGAAATCTCTTGCGGACAAGGCAGGATTTATGGATGTGGGCTGAGTGCCGTAATATTGTGTAACACAGTGTGAAAAAATCTCCTGCAGCTGATTTTAGGATTTACAGCAAATTACACTGCTAGATTATTATGGGGGTCATATTATTATTATTATTACTAGCGACTTGCCCGTCTCTCCCTCTCTCCCTCTTCCCCACTCTCCCTCTGTGCCTCTCCCCCCCCCCCCCTCTTCCCCACTCTCCCTCTGTGCCTCTACTCCCCCCTCTTCCTTACTCTTTCATCTGCTCTGCGCATGCGCGGCTCGCGCCGCGCTGCGCGCATGTGCAGAGCGCGGCTCGCGCTGCGCAATGCGCAGCAGTTTATAATTGTCAAACTGCGATTCGTCTGAAGCGTGACGACGAATCGCAGTTAGACAATTATAATATGTGATTACTTATTTGTAACTCACCAACATATTCCGTAATGCTATACATACGTTGTGATCAAGGCAAAAAAATATCAACACATTACCAAATATAGGGGGCCCTGTCTTCAAGCCTAGAATCCGGTGTCCATAGTGCTTTCCCCAAAGCGCCATGCAAGATTGAAAACTCGCAGATTTACAATCTAATTGTATCTAAATAATAAGGGAATTTTGTCATTAGATACAGGATTAACCCACTTTTTGTTATGAATTGAGAAAGGGTGACTTTTTCACTTTTTCATAATTAAAATCCCAAGTAAATTAGAACAGATTATTTTTGTTTCTGTGTATAAAAGGTTAATTTGACTTTTTTGAGTAGCAAATGCATATATAATACTATAGTAACATATCCTGTTGAAAAATGTAAAATTACTTCAAATCAATATATTCTTACAACGCCATGAATGTTGTCCTCCATCCATGTTGCAACTTTTACAGCCCTATTAAATTCACTCAAAGTGTAAAACGTAGCCCGTAACGTAGCCCGCAAAACTTACTGCTAATAAATTGGCCCTGTAAAGCAACCAGCTAACGACTTGCGGGTTATGGGCGGGAAAAAAACTATTGGATTTTGAAATCTGATCTCCGTGGCAGCAAATCCTTTGATCTGTCAAGCCTGTAACGGTTACATTCGAAAATCGCTATTAAATTGCTACGAATTTAGTGGTGTTCAACCCTGTAACCCACAAATGGAGCCAAAAAGCCAACGGGTAGTAGAGAGGACCCGCAACGGGGTTAAAGTTCTATCCGTAGCTCTGTAAATGCCAATATACACACACTACTGTACTTATAGGTAAAGCGAAAGTGATGTTAGGTATTAAAATTAATAGCTGGAACTTGCACGGACTAGAATATCATATTTACTGATTTATTAATATTGCATTATTTCTGCTTTCAATATTTTTTATTGCCAAGTACAAACATTGTAACAGTCATTTTTATGATCATTTGAAATTTAACAATGTGTTAATAAAGTTTAGTCTTTTTGTATAATGTGGTTTTTATTCATTATTGAACTATCACAATATTTCTTCAACTTTTCCGTTTTCGTAAAACAAAAAGAACATAAGGGTTATATATCATTTAAATCATGAAATGAAAGAAAATTAAACCGAATAATTACTATGAGCTGGCTGACACCATTATCCCAGCCCAGGCGCCATTTTTAGGTTTTAGCGTGAGGTTGGCCGATTTCCAGCCAATCTTCCCACAACTTACTAGTCCAGCTCCTGGGATCCACGCCGAGATGTCCATTTCCAGCCTGCATTAAATTATCTACCAGATCTTAGAGGAATTCTAAAAATCGCTTTTTTATAAAATGTTTATTGTATGGGGTGAACTAAGCCACGAGTCCCAAGTCTCTAGAAATACAGAGATTGTGTTTGTTATTGTATGGGCAAGTCTGTCATTAATCATTATAACATTCAGTTTATTGATCACTTCTCTTAAATTAAGTGTTGGGGTCTTCGATTTACGTATTTTTAGTGGAAAGCATTAATACTGTAGCCATTTATTTAGTTTTTTTGATAGTTGAGGGGTATGGTTATCCAGAAGGCAAATATTTATGGATGGGGTAATGCTTTTGTTAAAATTTGATGCTAGTTCTAGGGTTTTGGTCCAAATCTGTTGGGCAACCGGACATTCACACCACATGTGGATGAAAGTACCTATTGTTTGGCATTGCCTGAAGCAATTGGATGGAGTTTGGGGATTCATTTTGAGCATTATGTCAGGGGTGTAGTATGCTCTATGCAAAATTTTAAATGTTGTTTCCAATAAGATGTAATTCAGTGAGGCTTTAATTGTTTGTACAAGCTCTTTCCCATTTAGGAGAGTCCCAACGTAAGCCAATGTCAGCCTCCCATTTTTCCCTAAATGGAGGTTTACCGTTGTTGGAGGGTGCGTTTATGATTGCATATATAGCATTATTTCTGGAATGCGGGTCCGATCGAAACTTGTAAATGAAACCTGTAAGGCTTTGAAATCTAGCTTCCATTTTTCAGTGACAGAATGATGAGGATCTCATTTGCCATTGGCTCCATCTAAACCCGTAACTACAGGCACACATCCAACGTTTTATTTATTATTATTATTAACCTTTATTTGTATCGCGACAACATATTTCGTAGCGCTGTACAGGGGATAAGGACAAGGAAGAATACAATTTTAACAAACTGTAGAAAAATGCAAGGCCCTGTTTTGAGCTTAGAATCTTTGCAGGAAGTGCTTTTTTCCAAAGCACCCTACAAGATTAGAAACTCGCTACTAATGGTTTACAGGTTTGCGTCTACATCCCGTAACTCGCGTATGGTTCAATTCAGTAGCTCTGTAATGCAGACGAATTTCAAGCCCGTTGCCTTTGTGGGTGTGCAGATGCTGCTACGAGCTTCGAAGTTAATATGGCTGTCAATCTCCTTACACTATTCTTTCAACAACCTAAATATAAAATAATTAAGTAGTTAAAATAATTATATTCTTTCAATGGGTAAGGATCCAGGGTTGCTTAATAGGGATGTGATGAGGTTGGTTTGATTACATGGTGATGATGTGTAGATGAGGGTGATAAAAGACGTGATAGGTTGACTGGGTGACAGGAAACATCAAATGTTAGGAATTTGATGTGACAGTTGAACTGGTTGTGGGACTATTTTAATGTGAGTGATTTTGTGAAATGGGTTAACAATGAGTTAATTTGACAAAATGTTGGTTATAGAAGATGAGTTGATTTGATACCATTCAAACTAATATAAAGCAGTGGCTATCAACTTTTTTTATTTGGGGGCTAGCTGCTTGGTTAACTTCCAGAGCTCATAGGGAAAGCCATTTGAGATCCAAAATGTTTTGAACAGGTTGTTATTGCATGTGAAACACTAATTGATTTAATGTGTACTTATATGAATAGAGTACATTTTAATTGCAGATACAGTCATCAATAATGTCTCTATAACTATGATGACTAATGGTAGTGGTGTGTTTAAAGTGTTAGGCTCTCCTCATTCCTGTGAACCAGCAGATAAGGTCTCAGGGACAGGCAATGGTCTTAGAACTGGCTATTGGGAACCACTGCTGTAAAAGGACTTCTCAGAAGCCTGTATGCAGCAAGTATGGAAATCTGTACTATATATTCAAGTCAACAGCAGCATTTATCACACTAAACTGTTCTGATCTGCATTTTAAACTATGAAGCTTATTAAGCATTAAGACACAATGCAACACATTGTAAAATACAATATTATATATATATATATATATATATATATATATATATATATATATATATATATTTATATACATATATATAGCACATATATAGTTGTCAGTTCAAGAACGTTGGTCACGTTTGCAGGTTTGGGAGCCTGTTTGTGGCCCGTCGACCACGCAGGACTTAGGCTGCAATGAGCCATAGGCGCTCATTGCAGGGCTCACGATGAGCGCCATAGGCGCTCATCGAGAAGCGAGCAGGACTTAGGCTGCAAGCCTCACAAAGCGAGGCGAGCCATCGGCCGTGCAGGACTAAGGCTGCAATGAGTACTGAAGGCACTCATTGCAGGGCTTGCGATCAGCGCCATAGGCGCTCATCGAGAGGTAAGCAGTTGAAACACGCAAGACTTAGGCTGCAAGCCTGACAAAGCGAGGTGAGCCGTCGACCGGGCAGGACCTAGGCTGCGAGGCAACCCATTTGCGGGCAGCCGCGCAGGACTTATTCTGCAATGAGCGCCAAAGGCGCTCATTTCAGGACTCGCGATTGCGAGGCGAGTAGTTGAAACACGCAGGATTTAAGCTGCAAGCCTTGCAAAGCGAGGCGAGCCGTCGACCGCACAGGACTTAGGCTGCGAGGCAACCCATTTTCGGCCAGCCACACAGGACTCATTGCGAGGCCCGCAACTGCGAGCCCGAGGCGAGCAGTTGAAACACGCGGGACTTAAGCTGCAATGAGCGCCAAAGGAGCTTATTGCAGCACTTAGCGAGGGACACAAAATTATGGCCCATAGGACTTAGGACCAGAGGCACATATATGTACTGTGGGCCTCGCAAAAATACGACTTTAACGGCCGAATCACTGACCAGTAAAAAGGTGCTCAGAGGGCCCATATCCTCGCATTGTGTGGCAAACAGTATTGCTAGCCATACAATTATACTCCCGTCATTTTTGACGGGCAATTTCCTAATATATATATATATATATATATATATATATATATATATATATATATATATATATATATGTGTGTGTGTGAAAAAGGCTTTTAGCAATAGAGTGAATTGTTAATTACATTAAAGTGTTTCTTAAGGTGTCCTATGCCTGGTACATTTCTTTAGTGTCTCAATAGATAGATCTATAGCTCTACATAAACCAAAGCTACAGTACAATGAAGATGTTTTCTGACAACAATAAAAAAAATGAATAAAGTTATTTTTTATTCATCATCTGAAATATACTAATAATGTAAACAAGTGCATATATTAAAGTGAAAATTGAAACAATTTAAAAATATTTAACAATCTCCAAATGTGTCTTAGGAATCTTAGCACCATAATATTATTTTTCAACAACTATATTCATTTTGACTTTAAGAATACCATACAGTTTGTCTTTGTTCCTAACTGAATTGGAAACCTGGGAGGAATTGGTGGGACCATGGATTCAGATAAGATCTTTATTAGTTCTGTTGAAAGACTGTCACTTTACATAGCCACTTGACTAAGTAATTTGCCCATCATAAATGATTGTATCATAACATGTCTATGCTGTCTCTACCTCTCTTTGTCCTGTTAGCATTTATCCAGTCTAACAATTTACACCAACATATTACTGCAGGGTTTGCAATATACCTTACAACTGCTTTTGAGCATGTGCAAGGGAAACGGGCAGGTATAAAATACTACAAATATGAACTCATAGTCCATTGATATAACAAACCCCCAACACTTTTCCTCCCCTCTTACTCTCTATGGGCTATTCAATAGAAGAGCACACCACCACAGATCCCAAGCTATCACGATGACCCGTATACAGACATCATGGAACCTAAATATACAAACAGTCTGCTTAAATAATAATCTTCTCTATTATTGATTTTATGCTCATGGTTTATATAATTGCAGCTAATGTTATAATTGCTAATGTTACACTTTTTCTAAACGATATTAATTTCTTAATGCATATAGTTGCTTTGCAATTCACAGACATTTTTTTTTATGAAAGTGAACAATTGAAAACCCTTACCTTGTGAAAAAAATATACACAAAGATAAAAAAATGGTAAAAAATACTATTTGATCCAGTACTTGAATGTTCTAATAATGGAGACAAAATAGAATATAAGGACTTATTAAACATTCATAAATGGTACATTTATCATTGTACTGATTAAAGGTGATTACGTTTTGCTTCCCTTGTATTTGCAGGATTGTTTTACATCAGTTTATAATATTAATTCTTATTGACTATAGTTTCCATTTATACCAGTGTAGTCATGCATGGAAGCTGATACTGTTTTTCTGTAACTTAATAAGTTTTTGTACCTCTCTGCAGACCCTCACTGCTTCCACTGATAATGCAAGCATAGTCTTGCAGATTGACAATGCCAGACTGGCTGCCGATGACTTCAAATTGAAGTGAGTTAATATTGTATTTCAATTACACACACATTATTTGTATATATAAAAACATATATGTCTCTGGTTGCGCTTAACCATAAGGTTTTATCGGCAAAGATACTGGAATGGGTTGCCAGTTCCTTCTCCAACTGACAACGATATGTCTGACCTTTTTGTATGGCCTGCCCATATCAGTTGATCCTATATGGCATATCTTACAGCTTCATTGAAGTACACAAGCCCTTTCACAACGACAAGGAAGTGATCAAGAAAGGGAAGCCTCAGAAAAACCTTATGCTTAATTAATTTTGTATTGTTTTCTGTGTCAGGTATATCAACGAGCTTGTCCTTCGTCAAAGTGTGGAAGCCGATACCAATGGCCTGCGTAAAGTCCTGGATGATCTGACAATTTCTAGGTCTGACTTGGAAAACGAATTTCAGAGTCTCACTGATGAACTGCTTTCTCTGCAGAAGAACCATGAGGATGTAAGACTTTATCATAGGAAACTTAAACATGTTATTTATTATATGTATTTATATAGTAACTGGCATTGAAAAATGACACATATATGTCAAGTTTATATGTTTTCATTGTTGTAAGATTCATGTTTTAGGTCAGTTGATCCAGTGGAAGCCAACAAACACCCTACTGAAATATTGCTATATGGTTTACTTCCTGGTCCCCAATACTAGCAGTCATTATATTCCAGTGTCCTTATCTAGTTATCTAACAAATCTCTTCCCACAATGTCTTTTGATACTAATCCGACTGTCCTTAGTGTGAAGAACCATTGTCTTTGTTGAATACAAAATGTCCTTTCTTCCAACCTCAATAGCAGTGATACTGGCTAACTGACCAGTCAGTTACTTTAATATATGATCACATATATAGTTGTGAGCATGCGAGTTGTTGCTAACGCTTGCAGGCTCATGTGGCGAGCCCGTGGCCCTCGCGAAGGCGCTCCTTACCAGCAACTGCAGACCTTGCAAAAAAATAATAGACACGTTACGACCAATTACGACCTCGCAAAAATCAGCAACAACCCGCGCACATGAAAAAATTAAAAACACAATAAATACACACAACACATACATAAAAAGCTTACCTACAGGAAGAGGGGGCATCCAGGACCTTAAAAACTGAAGTTACACCTCAATTTAACTCAAAATAGAAGAGTTCAGACACTGAAAAATTCTCTAAGCGAGAGAAGAAATGGCCGCTGAAAAAAACGAAAATGAGGCTACAGGACTCTAAAGACACAAAACAGCACCAAACACCTACGGTATTGCAGAAAAAGACATACAAGATTCCAAAACAAGGACGCAACCCCAAACACATTAGAAACACAATAAATACACACAACAAACATAGAAAAAGCTTACCCACAGCAAGGTGGTGCACCCAGGACCTAAAGTTACACCTCGATTTAAGTACAAATTACGGAGTTTAAACACCCGAAAATCACCTAAGCGAGAGAAAAAATGGCCACAGAACAAAACAAAATTGAGGCTACAGGACTCTAAACACGCAAAACACCACCAAACAGCTACGGATATTGCGAAAAAGTTGGACGACATTTAAAACGAAGGACGCTAAATCAGCCACAGACGCATACCACACATTAGCCGCCATTTTAAAACAATAACTTATACAATGCGGAAGTACACAGCTACCCTAACAGATTTGCCTCGCGCACGCACACTATTACACTGCACACATTCATCACGCTTACACAGCACCTCCACAGCACTGATGCTGCAGCAACATCAAAACAGATTGCCAGCTCTTCAACACAATGCTTCCTGCCTATATTACTTCAAAAAAGGTAAAGTATATTACTTGATTAATGTATTATTTAATTTTATTATACACCAAACAGCATTAGCTCACTTACAATTTCTTAGCAGTCATTTTTTGACGGGCAATTCGCTAGTCAAATATAATAAGCAAGCACAGCTGGTAATAGCATTTCTAATTATTTATGTAGGAGGCTAAGAATTTCCAAGGAGGTGCCACTGGCCAAGTCAGTGTAGAAATGAATGCAGCTCCTGGTATCGACCTGACCAAAATGCTGAACGATATGAGAGAACAATACAAGGCCCTGGCTGAGAAGAACCGTAAGGATGCTGAAGATCAATTCAACAAAGCGGTAAGATTCTTTACCAGAGCATTGTATTCATTTACTTAGTGATATGATTCATGTAAACTTAACAAACAATATTTCCTTGTTTCAGAGTGCTGCTCTGAAAAAAGAAATTTCATCAGGAGTGGAGCAGGTGCAATCGAGCAAGAGTGAGGTCTCCGACCTTAAGAAATCACTTCAAGCTTTGGAAATCGAACTTCAAGCACAACTTGCCATGGTACAGTAGGGTGTAGCATTTGTCCTTTGTAAAGTTATCTTTTGTTATTTGTAATGTTACCAATTCTGTCGGGTTATGTAGAATTTCCATATCTGACATAGGCTGACAATGTAAACTAATGACATCAGTAAAACCTGGAAAAATCGCAGACTAATATCACATTCTTTACTGTATTTTATTCCAGAATAGATGTTCAGTTTGTATAAAAGTACTAGACATCAAGTTATTCAGTACTAATATATCTCCAACTTTTGACACATATTCCACAAGTGGTGGAGATTTACTATTTGAATTGTCTTTTCCTGGAGCTAAGGCACTAAAGCATTTTTGCAAAAATCAATAGATTTTATTTAAGATAAAGAGTTATAAGTGGGGTTGAAAAATATTTTGTTTTAGATGAATTACACAAAGAGAATAACAAGAATAACGAAGTAAAGAACTTATCTAAAAAGAAGATCTTTGAGACACAAGACACTGTAGACCAGTGTTTTATGCCAAAGAAGCTGGCTGGATCTCTTCTTAAATAAACCATCCCAAGTCACATTTGAGATCCAGAAAATTTCACATGTGTACATCAATGGAGGAACAGCAATTTTTTAAATAGTTTTGTCATCGATTAGATAGAGAACATTTTAGTTGTTGTTTTCAATAAATTAACTAATCGAAAATCTTGATTAAAGGGCCAGTTAATTCAGCACAATTTGGACAACACCAATGGAAAGATCCCATGAAGGCAGGTTGAAATACTTATTGCATTTTTAAAAATCATTTTTATTCATTTTCTTTTTTTTATTAGAAAAAATCCCTGGAAGGAACATTAGCGGAGACAGAGGGTCGTTACTGTATGCAGATTGCACAGTTACAGGCTCAAATTGCTGCCATTGAGGAGCAGTTGGAGCAGATCAGAGCTGACGTGGAGTGCCAGAGTGAAGAATATAACCAACTTTTAGACATCAAGGCTCGGTTGGAACAGGAGATAGAGACATATCGTAAACTGCTGGATGGGCTTGGGTGAGGATGAGAGCATATATACTATCAATATATTGCTGACCACACACTGTCTTCAAGTAGAAGTGTTCTGGTCTATGTGCTACAATGAATTTATTTTCTTCATACACTTGTTTTATTGTTAAAGTTGAACTGTCATAGCAAAATAAAAATATATTTAATACTAAGATTCATGGTATTATTATTATTATTAGTATTATTATTTTTAAGATGTCCATGTTATTTTCCTTTTCACAGTGGCACAGGATCTGGTAGTGGATCTGATAGTGGATCTGGACAGGGGGGGTCAGGACAAAGAGGTACTGGCCAAGGATCTGGTTCAGGATCAAGCAAATGTATTCATTTTGATCACTTATAATGCTTTGGTCCAAGGAGGGCCAATTATGGAACAACAATCTCCCCACTCCCTTGAGATAAACTTACCCCATTTTCCTTCAATATGCAACTCCAAAGAGTGAGATGGCTTGTTTTAGCACTACATTGTCCATTTAAATATCTATGTTTTATGCTCTGGGTTATGTCTCCTGTACTCTAAAGGAGGTAGTGTTGGATTAATCTGGTTTTATCTTGGAGAACCTCTCCATTCATATGTTAACCTCTGTGCCTTATATACTAAGATTCAACATCTTCAGACATCGCCAACACTTCACATTCTTCACTTCGTCTTGGTTCTGCCAGTATTATCATTTCTTTGTAACTCGCAAACATATTCTGTATCGCTTTAGATAATCTGCACTCCAAATGTCTCTCTCACCATACTTACCAATGAACAAGTTATATCTAAGAACAGAGGGATGACGATTGTCTCCAACAATGGCAATTATAGAAAAAAAAATCAATTGCAAAGATGTTTTATCTTTCTGGATATTAGTTAGTACTCTAAGGTGTAGTGACGCTGTAATGGATTCCTTTCTTGCAGTCATCTAAAGATAATATAAACATTTTTGCACTGTGTTCGATTAATAACAACATGTTATCCTTCTAGGGCCAACTAAAAAACATTGCCAAAAAGAGTAGTTGAACAGATGATCGATGGAAAGGTTGTGTCCTCCAAAATCGTGTCTATGGAGGAGATTTAATCCACTCATCGAACAATACTTTTGCTTGAGCAAAATGGAGATTATGGAAACTATTTTCTCTTCTTGTATGTGACTGTGTTAGTTTGGGGTGTAATCACTTGATTCATGGTGGTGACTGTACAGGTGGAAGAATGTTTTACACTGTCAATACCCGACATGCTTGGTTCTGTTAGTGTTTATCACACATGTTTATGCCAGAGAGATTGTCCGAATCTTTTCTTAAATAAACCATCACAAGTCACGTTTGAGATCCAGACAATTTCAAATGTGTTCATAACCAATAATAAACCAGCATGTGTAAGAGCACATTTTATAAGCTTGTCAGCAATACTAATGTATCCTCCTCTAGTCAATATTATCTGTACATTTTCATTTCTTTCTGTCTAAATGATTTAGTCAATAAAACCTTCTGATGCAAGTTACATTTGGCCTACTGTTTTGATTCGTTGGTTGTTGCTACACATTATGGAGCATGTAGAGGTGGGTATCATCTGGCTCTAGAGCTACATTTATCGCTATATACCATAAATACTCGAGTATAAGCCGACCCGAGTATCAGCAGAGGCACCTATTTTACCACAAAATACTGGGAAAAATGAGTGACTCTAGTATAAGCCGAGGGTGGGAAATGTGCTGCCCCCTGTGTCCCTCTTGTGCCCTCTGTGTCCCCCTCTCTCTCCCGTGTGTCTCTTCACCCCTCTCCCTTCCCTGTGTCTCTTGCCCCTCTCCCTTCCCTGTGTCCCCCCCCCCTAATCACCCTCCTCAACTCCCCTCCTCATTTTAAACCTCCCTCCTCATTCTCCACCTCCCTCCTCAACCCCCCTCCTCATCCTCAACCCCCTCCTCAACCCCCCTCCTCATCCTCTACTCCCTCCTCAACCTCCCTCCTCAACCTCAACCCCCCATCCTCAACGTCAACTCCCCATCCTCATCCTAAACCACCCTCCCCATCCTCAACCTCCCTCCTCATCCTCAACCTCCCTCCTCATCCTCAACCTCCCTCCTCATCCTCAACCCCCTCCTCATCCTCAACCCCCCTCCTCATCCTCAACCCCCTCCTCAACCTCCCTCCTCAACCCTCTTCTTCAACCTCAACCCCCCCCATCCTCAACCCCCCATCCTCATCCTCAATCCCCCTCCACATTCTAAACCCCCTCCTCAACCTCCCTCCTCAACCCCCTTCTTCAACCTCAACCCCCCATCCTCAACCCCCTCCTCATTCTAAACCCTTTCCTCAACCTCCCTCCTCAACCCCCTTCTTCAACCTCAACCCCCCCATCCTCAAACCCCCATCCTCATCCTAAACCTCACTCCTCAACCCCCCCATCCCCATCCTAAACCTCCCTCCTCAACACCCCATAATCATCCTAAACCTCCCTCCTCAAACTCTCTCCTCAGCCCCCCTCCAAAACCTCTCTCCTCAGCCCCCCTCCTAAACCTCAACCCCCCATCCTCACCCCCATCCTCATCCTCACCCCCCATCCTCATCCTAAACCCTCCCCATCCTCATCCTAAACCCTCCCCATCCTCATCCTAAACCCTCCCCATCCTCATCCTAAACCCGCCATCCTCATCCTAAAACCCCCTCCTCACTTTACCCCTCCTCATCCTAAACCCCCCTCCTCACTTTACCCCTCTAAATACCTCCCCCTCTCCCTTTCCCCTCACTTGCCTCCATCTGCAGCTGCTCTTCCGCTCCTCCACGCTCCTTCCTGCGTCTTGATCCGGCCAATGCTAATGATGTGGTGTGCCTGTGAAGTCACGTCATTAGCATATGCCGGGTGCCGACGCAGGAAGGAAAGGAGGAGCAGCTGCAGATGGAGGTAAGTGAGGGGAAAGTGAGAGGGGGAGGTATTTAGAGGGGTAAAGTGAGGAGCGGGATTTAGAATGAGGAGGGGAGGTTGAGGATGGGGAGGGGGGGTTGAGGATGAGGAGGGGGGAGGGAAAGAGACACGGGGAGTTAGAGAGACACGGGGGGGTTAGAGAGACATGGGGGGAGTGACTCGAGTATAAGCCAAAGGGGTCCTTTTTAGCCTTAAAAAAAGGGCTAAAAAACTTGGCTTATACTCGAGTATATACGATAACTAATTGCATGACTTTCATAGAATCCCCAGAGACTCTCTCCTGGCCAAAGCCCTGCGTCCCCAGAGACTCTCTCCTGCCCAAAGCCCTGCGTCCCCAGAGACTCTCTCCTGCCCAAAGCCCTGCGTCCCCAGAGACTCTCTCCTGCCCAAAGCCCTGCGTCCCCAGAGACTCTCTCCTGCCCAAAGCCCTGCGTCCCCAGAGACTCTCTCCTGCCCAAAGCCCTGCGTCCCCAGTGACTCTCTCCTGCCCAAAGCCCTGCGTCCCCAGAGACTCTCTCCTGCCCAAAGCCCTGCGTCCCCAGTGACTCTCTCCTGCCCAAAGCCCTGCATCCTCAGTGACTCTCTCCTGCCCAAAACCCTGCGTCCCCAGAGACTCTTTCCTGGCCAAAGCCCTGCGTCCCCAGAGACTCTCTCCTGGCCAAAGCCCTGCGTCCCCAGAGACTCTATCCTGGTCAAAGCCCTGCGTCCCCAGAGACTCTCTCCTGGCCAAAGCCCTGCGTCCCCAGAGACTCTCTCCTGGCCAAAGCCCTGCATCCCCAGAGACTCAAGGGGCTAGCAAGCAATGCAAAAGAACATACTGGTCTATAGTCACCAGGCTACATTGGCTTAGTGAGGTGGAAGAGATCTATTTGGCAAATGTGAACCGACACGCACCTTTCATCTAATGTGGCAAAAAATGAATGGGTCAAGGTCTAGTAGGAATGCTAGGTTCCCAGGGTGTTTGCCACCCAAAAATTACTAATGTATATACAAAAAGTGGGAAAAAAATTTTTTTAATAATAAAGTCTTTATTAATGGGGGGTAACAACGGCGATTGCTTTAAAAACAAGGGGTAAAAAATCCCAGGATTAGAACAAAAAAATAAAAATAGGCTAATGGGTGTGTGGACATAAACCACTAAATGTTGAATGTACTCTTAATAGAGGGGTTATTAGGTCCACACCTAACAGTACTGTGGAGGAGAGAGGTGATTGCTAATCCAATTGGAGTAGTCCTGTCTTTATGATAGATCCTAGGATCTATAATACATATATATACGGATGTAAAGGTTCTGGATAGTAATAGCTCATCCTATAAAAAGTCCCAAAACAAATTACTGGGAATATTTTGACCTTTGTATATAAATATATATTTATTTTTATTATTAACGGTATACCACAGTATGATTATACCATATTTACTTCCTTATAAGTGAGGGTAAAAATGTTTTCAGCAGGGCAATAAAATTCTAGGACTATTATATGCGATTAGTGCCTACCCAAGGCTACTTCTCATATTAGAATAGAACTTTTATCTTGCCCATATTATATCCCAAAGTATAGCATAATAGAAAATAGGCCAAATGGATGAGCAATGCAGAAAAGCCAGCAGGCTAATTATTATTTAAAGCATCGTTATTAAAGTGCCTAATCTCATGCATATCCAGACCACAACATTCACTCATTTGGAAACGGACAGGTAGGGTAAGCATACAACCTCTAAACTTATTGATAGTTAATACAGTACTGTTAGTAATGAAGACGCCGGCGTGCCCTTAGCTGTGAGGCATGCCACGTCATCAAAGGCCGACGCGTTTCGACGTCATCAGACGTCTTTGTCAAGGTAAGGTCTGTGAAGCCGTCCTGCCCTCTTTTTAAACGCTGCCGTAACTACGGCAACCAATTGACACTCAGTGAACCTGCGCAATGGAAGCAGGAAGCGTCTGTTGCGCTGGGATACAGTGCAATGCATATGAAAACCAGCCTTATATAAGAACGGATCTAGGGAGGAAAGTAACATGAAGAGGTGGAATGGCAAATGACAAGCCCAATTAACAACAACAATAATGGCAATGAAATAGTGAAAATCTGAGTGAAGAGGTGAATAAAAAAGTACAATTAAAAAGTATCTAAATGGAATGGGTGCAACTAGGATGTAAATATAAAAGTGGGGTAGAAAGTGCACACCACCTAATAGTATGAGAGATGAAACATATAAAGCATCTCTATAGATGTAATAGGGGAACACCCCAGTGTAGTGTAAGTGTGAAGGTGGGGTAAGAAAGAGCAAGAAATATAATGACTGTGTAGCAGCCATGAATAAGTTGAGGGCAATTAAAAAATGAGCCATCAATTTAGGTAGTGCAATGTTATACTGTATGGCATATTAAATGCTAAATATAAAAGATAAAAGTGGCCAAAATCTGGATAAGTGAACTAATAAGAGAACCAAAGGGACAAACAAAGACTACTTGAAAACAATCCCATAAAAATGTCAGTATATTCAAATGAAGGGTAAAAATGTGAAGCCTTCATTTAAGCCTATTGGAGATAGAGCTTGTAACTTGTAAATCCATTTTGCTTCATGTTGAAGAAGTTTTTTATCTAAGTCTCCCTGTCTAGGGCCCTGATGGATTTTCTCAAGGGCTGTGAAAGTAAGAACTTCACTTTTGCCACCATGAAAGATCTTAACATGGCGTGCTAGAGGGGTATCTAGATCTTTTCTTATTGAATAGATATGTTCACCAATACGTCTACGTAGTTGACGTCGTGTTTTACCTACGTAAATTTTAGAACATAAACATGTAGCCACATAAACTACACTTGTGGTGCAGCAGTTTGAGAAATCCTTTAAAATATATCTTGCCCCATTAGACGGATGTTCGTAAATTTTTGTTGGTTTGATGTATCTACAAAATTTGCAGTTCCCACATTTGAAACATCCCAATGGGGGATTGAGCCATGTCTTGTTATCTTTATTTTCTTTAAAGAAACTATGTACTAGAGTGTCTTTCAAATTTTTACCTTTCCGATAAACAATTGGTATTTTTTGTGGAAGTAGATCTACCAAGTCCTCATCACTTTTCAATAGATGCCAGTGTTTAGATATAATATCCTTTATTGAAGCAGATTCGTAGCCATAAGTTAAAATACATCTTGGACATGTATTATCTGATGTTTGAGTATTTGTCCTGTGTGATTTATTCAATAGTTCAGTTCTATTGCAGCTCAATGCATGTTGGAAGGCTTTCTTTAAGCATTTTTTTGAGTATCCTCTTTCTAGGAATCTCTGTTTTAATTTATCAGCCTCAATTTTGAATGTGATATCTGAACTGCAATTCCTCCTGATTCTTAAGTATTGCCCCTTAGGGATACCTTTTTTCAGGGGTGCAAAATGTTGGCTGTCCCATAAGAGTAACGTATTTGCTGCTGTCTCCTTTCTAAATGTTGTGGTTGATATGGTTCCTTCATCATCTTTTTGAATGAGTAAATCTAAAAACGATATTTCTTTTCTTTGGATTTCATGTGTGAATTTCAGGCCCATCTTATTTTTGTTCAATGAGTCCATTAGGGTTTCAAATTCTGGTTTAGTTCCATCCCAAATCACAAAGATATCGTCTATATAGCGCCGCCATATCATTGCATGTATAGTAAGATGCTCAATCTCTGGGTCTGAGAAGATTTTCTTCTCCCAGCAGCCTAAAAATAGGTTTGCGTAGCTAGGGGCGCATGGGGTACCCATTGCAGTCCCCTTTATCTGATGGAACCATTTGTCATTAAATAGAAAGAAGTTATATTTCAGGACATACTCTAGTAGTTGGATAATAAAGTTATTAAATTTTCCAAGGTTAGTACTTTTAGTACTCAGGAATTGTCCTACTGCTTCGAGGCCAAGGTTGTGAGGTATGCTACTATACAGTGCTTCAACATCTATAGTTGCTAACCATGTATCTTTTGGCACCGTTAGATGTTCAAGCTGTTTAAGTATATCATTAGTGTCTTGTACGTAAGAGGGCAAATCTTGTACTAAGTTACGTAGGTAGTGATCTACAAAGATACTTGCATTAGAGGAGAGATTACCTGTTCCAGATACTATAGGCCTACCAGGAATAGGTACCATTTGTTTATGCACTTTTGGTAGTGCATAAAAAGTTGAGATACAAGGAAATTTTGGTAGGAGGAACATGTATGCTTGTTCGTCAATAATCTTCTCCATTTTGGCTTTTTCTAATATAGACTTTAAAACCAGTCTATATTCAAGATTTGGATTCTTTGTTAATATTTCATAGGTAATTCTATCATCCAAAATCTTATTGCACATCTCTTTGTATTTGTCATTACTTAGTATTACAAGATTGCCTCCCTTATCTGCCTGTTTAATTTGAATGTCTTTACTTAAGTTCATTAAGAGCTTGGTATTCTTTTTTGGTCAGGTTGAAGGATTTCCTTAGTTTAGTAAAATCTAAACTTTCTATATCAATTGTTACCTGCTGAAGGAATACCCAGATGTTAGAATAGTCTTTTAGAAAGGGGGTGAAATTACTTTTGTTTTTCCATCTTTTAGTGTCTTTATAAGTATTACCTTCCTCAGCAGAGGCATTCTCTTCTAAGAGAGACATTAGGAGTTTGAAGGTATCAATATCTTCAATAATCAGTACTGAGGAAAGGCCTCAGTTTTGTGCCAACATCAAGGTCGGACAAATTTACCCACATCAAAGATATTAACCTTTTTGCACGTAAATTAGCCTTACAGAAATTCTTTAAAAATAAAGAGGAAAAAGATCATATGAAATTAGGCATGAACAAAGAAGATATTGATACCTTCAAACTCCTAATGTCTCTCTTAGAAGAGAATGCCTCTGCTGAGGAAGGTAATACTTATAAAGACACTAAAAGATGGAAAAACAAAAGTAATTTCACCCCCTTTCTAAAAGACTATTCTAACATCTGGGTATTCCTTCAGCAGGTAACAATTGATATAGAAAGTTTAGATTTTACTAAACTAAGGAAATCCTTCAACCTGACCAAAAAAGAATACCAAGCTCTTAATGAACTTAAGTCTTGTAAAGACATTCAAATTAAACAGGCAGATAAGGGAGGCAATCTTGTAATACTAAGTAATGACAAATACAAAGAGATGTGCAATAAGATTTTGGATGATAGAATTACCTATGAAATATTAACAAAGAATCCAAATCTTGAATATAGACTGGTTTTAAAGTCTATATTAGAAAAAGCCAAAATGGAGAAGATTATTGACGAACAAGCATACATGTTCCTCCTACCAAAATTTCCTTGTATCTCAACTTTTTATGCACTACCAAAAGTGCATAAACAAATGGTACCTATTCCTGGTAGGCCTATAGTATCTGGAACAGGTAATCTCTGCTCTAATGCAAGTATCTTTGTAGATCACTACCTACGTAACTTAGTACAAGATTTGCCCTCTTACGTACAAGACACTAATGATATACTTAAACAGCTTGAACATCTAACGGTGCCAAAAGATACATGGTTAGCAACTATAGATGTTGAAGCACTGTATAGTAGCATACCTCACAACCTTGGCCTCGAAGCAGTAGGACAATTCCTGAGTACTAAAAGTACTAACCTTGGAAAATTTAATAACTTTATTATCCAACTACTAGAGTATGTCCTGAAATATAACTTCTTTCTATTTAATGACAAATGGTTCCATCAGATAAAGGGGACTGCAATGGGTACCCCATGCGCCCCTAGCTACGCAAACCTATTTTTAGGCTGCTGGGAGAAGAAAATCTTCTCAGACCCAGAGATTGAGCATCTTACTATACATGCAATGATATGGCGGCGCTATATAGACGATATCTTTGTGATTTGGGATGGAACTAAACCAGAATTTGAAACCCTAATGGACTCATTGAACAAAAATAAGATGGGCCTGAAATTCACACATGAAATCCAAAGAAAAGAAATATCGTTTTTAGATTTACTCATTCAAAAAGATGATGAAGGAACCATATCAACCACAACATTTAGAAAGGAGACAGCAGCAAATACGTTACTCTTATGGGACAGCCAACATTTTGCACCCCTGAAAAAAGGTATCCCTAAGGGGCAATACTTAAGAATCAGGAGGAATTGCAGTTCAGATATCACATTCAAAATTGAGGCTGATAAATTAAAACAGAGATTCCTAGAAAGAGGATACTCAAAAAAATGCTTAAAGAAAGCCTTCCAACATGCATTGAGCTGCAATAGAACTGAACTATTGAATAAATCACACAGGACAAATACTCAAACATCAGATAATACATGTCCAAGATGTATTTTAACTTATGGCTACGAATCTGCTTCAATAAAGGATATTATATCTAAACACTGGCATCTATTGAAAAGTGATGAGGACTTGGTAGATCTACTTCCACAAAAAATACCAATTGTTTATCGGAAAGGTAAAAATTTGAAAGACACTCTAGTACATAGTTTCTTTAAAGAAAATAAAGATAACAAGACATGGCTCAATCCCCCATTGGGATGTTTCAAATGTGGGAACTGCAAATTTTGTAGATACATCAAACCAACAAAAATTTACGAACATCCGTCTAATGGGGCAAGATATATTTTAAAGGATTTCTCAAACTGCTGCACCACAAGTGTAGTTTATGTGGCTACATGTTTATGTTCTAAAATTTACGTAGGTAAAACACGACGTCAACTACGTAGACGTATTGGTGAACATATCTATTCAATAAGAAAAGATCTAGATACCCCTCTAGCACGCCATGTTAAGATCTTTCATGGTGGCAAAAGTGAAGTTCTTACTTTCACAGCCCTTGAGAAAATCCATCAGGGCCCTAGACAGGGAGACTTAGATAAAAAACTTCTTCAACATGAAGCAAAATGGATTTACAAGTTACAAGCTCTATCTCCAATAGGCTTAAATGAAGGCTTCACATTTTTACCCTTCATTTGAATATACTGACATTTTTATGGGATTGTTTTCAAGTAGTCTTTGTTTGTCCCTTTGGTTCTCTTATTAGTTCACTTATCCAGATTTTGGCCACTTTTATCTTTTATATTTAGCATTTAATATGCCATACAGTATAACATTGCACTACCTAAATTGATGGCTCATTTTTTAATTGCCCTCAACTTATTCATGGCTGCTACACAGTCATTATATTTCTTGCTCTTTCTTACCCCACCTTCACACTTACACTACACTGGGGTGTTCCCCTATTACATCTATAGAGATGCTTTATATGTTTCATCTCTCATACTATTAGGTGGTGTGCACTTTCTACCCCACTTTTATATTTACATCCTAGTTGCACCCATTCCATTTAGATACTTTTTAATTGTACTTTTTTATTCACCTCTTCACTCAGATTTTCACTATTTCATTGCCATTATTGTTGTTGTTAATTGGGCTTGTCATTTGCCATTCCACCTCTTCATGTTACTTTCCTCCCTAGATCCGTTCTTATATAAGGCTGGTTTTCATATGCATTGCACTGTATCCCAGCGCAACAGACGCTTCCTGCTTCCATTGCGCAGGTTCACTGAGTGTCAATTGGTTGCCGTAGTTACGGCAGCGTTTAAAAAGAGGGCAGGACGGCTTCACAGACCTTACCTTGACAAAGACGTCTGATGACGTCGAAACGCGTCGGCCTTTGATGACGTGGCATGCCTCACAGCTAAGGGCACGCCGGCGTCTTCATTACTAACAGTACTGTATTAACTATCAATAAGTTTAGAGGTTGTATGCTTACCCTACCTGTCCGTTTCCAAATGAGTGAATGTTGTGGTCTGGATATGCATGAGATTAGGCACTTTAATAACGATGCTTTAAATAATAATTAGCCTGCTGGCTTTTCTGCATTGCTCATCCATTTGGCCTATTTTCTATTATGCTATACTTTGGGATATAATATGGGCAAGATAAAAGTTCTATTCTAATATGAGAAGTAGCCTTGGGTAGGCACTAATCGCATATAATAGCCCTAGAATTTTATTGCCCTGCTGAAAACATTTTTACCCTCACTTATAAGGAAGTAAATATGGTATAATCATACTGTGGTATACCGTTAATAATAAAAATAAATATATATTTATATACAAAGGTCAAAATATTCCCAGTAATTTGTTTTGGGACTTTTTATAGGATGAGCTATTACTATCCAGAACCTTTACATCCGTATATATATGTATTATAGATCCTAGGATCTATCATAAAGACAGGACTACTCCAATTGGATTAGCAATCACCTCTCTCCTCCACAGTACTGTTAGGTGTGGACCTAATAACCCCTCTATTAAGAGTACATTCAACATTTAGTGGTTTATGTCCACACACCCATTAGCCTATTTTTATTTTTTTGTTCTAATCCTGGGATTTTTTACCCCTTGTTTTTAAAGCAATCGCCGTTGTTACCCCCCATTAATAAAGACTTTATTATTAAAAAAAAAATTTTCCCACTTTTTGTATATACATTAAAAAATGAATGGGATCAAATCACGTGCCTATCTTAACTTATACTATTAGTCTCTTTAAAATGCAGGCTCTTGCTCAGAAATTTGATAGTGAACATTATATCTTCGGTAATGAAGGGTTGCAGACCCCTGATATAGACACATTATTTAGAACAGATTAGAATAGATGTATGTACCAACCATTTGTGTAATGACATATTAAAATCTGTGTAATAGTGACAGTGCCATTGGGTAACTAGTTAAAATAGATGTGTATAACGAGATAGAAGCAGCTGCATAGAAAATCAGGTCATAGGCATGGCCAAATAGCCAATGAGCTACTTGATCCGCCCACTGTTCATAAGGATCAGTCCCCAAGTGAACCCATAAATACCCGTACACATAGTTTACGATTAAAGGAGGCCACAGCAACCATTTTTTATAACATAATAAAGCATTACACTGTCTACATAAAGACAGTAACACAGAGAAGTTATAGTGTCAAGGCTTGTCCAACTGAGGACTTACACCACCTGGCTAGTCCCCACCACAACATGCCTCTTTCACCCCCAGGTGACGCTGTACCTGTTACCGAACCAAGGCCCATATATGCTGTTTCCAACCACCTTCCGGCCACAAAACATCTGCCAACTGCTGTGACAAATCATACATATAACAATAATCCCTCTCACCACATACTGGCAACCATCTGGGAAGGTGATATGGGAGAACACATAATCAAATTGAGGTACCACACTGGATTCTCAGTTATAATGGGAAGGGGCGATGACCTGCTCCTGTGGTGACTTGAGGAATACTGGCAGAGGATTGCTGCCCACACATTATAAATGCACTCCTCCCATACTGCAGGGGCCGGTCATGTCCACCTTATGTCAACTATGTCCACTAGGAATCACTTGAACTGCCCATAAGGATCAGTCCCCTAACATAACACTGTCAACTTAAAGACATTAACACACAGATGATATAGTGGCACAGCGTTTTGCTGGCAGTTACGAGATTAATAGCCTTGTCCAAATAAGAGTTGACACCACCTGACCAGCCCCCACCCACAACATGCCAGGTGTGCCCCCAGACACCACTGCAGCCCTGATTGAAGCAAGGTCCATACATGCTGTTTCCGACTACCTTCCGGGAGCAAAACGCCACGAGCTCCACCCTGGGAATGCTCCTCACGCTATAACCTTAATAAACTAGATACACTTTCAGTTAAATTACCAATAAAAAGCCCGTGGCCCAATTAATCCGAATGAAACCCATCTCTAAGAAACGTGCAGTTGTATTCACCTGAGTAAAAAATTGTAGCGGACAGATACGCCTCCTATTTTTCTTATAAGAGAGGCCATGGCCCTGTTGACTTTCTTTCTGCAAAATAAAAAAATAAAAAATAGGATCCCTAGCCTGTCTTCAATGACTCCTCATTACCATCTCGGGACACCTGCTTAGAACATTATAAAGATACCCTTGTATTCATTTTAACAAAACTTTCATCTGTAATTTCCCCCAATTTTTTCCACCCAAATGTAATACAAATGTCTTAGGGCTCCCAAATTGGTTTACATAATTGAGAACAGTAGCACATAAATCCTGTCAGCAAAATTGTCCAAAGATGGTACTATGTACCATCTAAATTATCTCAATTTCAGGATCATGTGTCAGACAAATGTTGGAGAGAATGTGGTCAAAAAGGGACAACCTATCATTTATGGTGGGAATGTCCTAGCATAGTTCCATTTTGGGAAACTTGCTTAGTAAAGATTGCAATTATCACAGATATAAATTTATTTAAGAACCCAAAGGCAGTTCTATTTCATATTTTACTTAACATAATTAAATATTCAACTAAGAAACTGATCGTTCATATCTTAATGATATGTAAAGCAACAATAGTTAGGGTTAAGAAATTTAAACAAGTGCCAAAATGGTCTGAGATAAAATATTTTATTGAAAGAAATAGGGATATAGAGGATAAAATACAGGAAATAGGCACCCCTTTAAAAGAAAGAGACAAGTCATGCAAATTGTGGGATAAATATTTTTTAAATAATAATTTAAACACTGTAAATGTGTAAATGGTTCCTTGCTTCCAACAAAAAAATTAATATATGATGTAAGAAATGTAAACATTATTGCATAACATTTCCTTCTTTCTCTTCAACAAAAAAAAGGAAAAACTTAAGATTGTATGATGATTGTATGAATATTTTTTTTACTGTTTTGTAAAATAAAAAATAAAAAAAAGAAAAGAAAATCCGGTCAGCATAGTCCTTTTAGACCTAACCAAAGCATTTCATATTCTGTAGATGCAAACTAAGTTGGATCCAGTGGGATCACTCCAGATCTAACCTCTGGTGTAAGAGTGACCAAATACAAGACAATTTTGTTTCCTGTAATACAAACATAATTAAACATTGGCCAGCCTTTGAGGATGAATGTACAAAGGCTCCCATCTGCCAGTCTTCTTTAGGACCTGCACAGGAAGGTCCAATCGGGCTGCCTCCATAGGTGCCACAATTCTGAAGGAATGAGACCCGGAATCCTCAGGATTTAAGCACAACTCCTTTATACAACATCTCAATACCTAAATTAACTGAAATCTGGACAGATGGCAGCCAAAAAAACCTCAGCAGGCATGCACTACTTTGAATGGGACACAAGAAAACCTGCTTCCCTTTGGCCTCCTAATCAATTTCGAACTTCTTATACAAATATTTTCATTGTATATGAGGAAGCCATCAGGGGCTGACTTGCTAGGGGCTGAACAATTCACTAATGCCACAGAGAGGGAGATTCTAAACAAGCTTACTAGAACAGATCGCCAACAAGGCTTCCATGAATGTAAGCAACACTGCAAAGGAGAAGGCCATCTAGAGTCAAAAATATGTTTTGGTCCTTTTAAGGCCCTTAAAGAAAAAGTCAATACTGCCATGTGTTTATCAATGGCAGATATTGATGCACCTTTTTCCCTGCATTGCAATAAAAACCACAACATCATATCCAGCAAGTGTTGGCATGATGTCAGCCTTCCTAACAATTCTTCCAATGACCTCCATTCCTAAGATAAGATGCTGCCAAAGACTAGTTATGTGTTTCACTCTAAAACCTAAACATTAAGGGCCTCATTAAATTCCAGCCTCGTAAATAAGAGGCTTCTACTTAAGCCCTACGTACTGCAAAGTTTCTCTAACTTACAATGCTATTAAATTAGCCCTGCTGCGAGCAACGTATGAGCTACGCAGCAGGGCCGTACGTATCTACACTGCGTAAATGTACATGAGGAGTGACAGCCTGCGAGATGATATCGCAGGCTCCCACTCCTCATCAAGTGCTGCGGGGGTCCTAAAAGGGACCTCCGCGGCAGTCCCCCACATAAGCCCTGCCGTGGGGGGTACTCCAAACCCCCCCCTAGGCACCTAAAATGAACCCCCCCTCAATGCGGGGGTCCCTGTCGGGACCCCCGAAGTGTCCTCACATGAACACCTTGCTGCAGGGGTCCATAGGAACCCCCGCAGCCCCCACACATTAAACCCTTGCAGCGGGGGTCCCCGATCGGCACCGATCAGGCCCCCGCTGCATTTAAAACTTTTAAATTCCCCGCCGCGGCTCCTTAAAGGGGCCGCGGCACACTATTACCCAATCCCGGCCGCGGCACTTAAAATTAACCCCCCTCTATGCTGGGGGTCCCCATCGGGACCCCCGAAGTGTCCCCACATAAACCCATTGCAGGGGGGGGCCCCGATCTGCATAGATCAGGCCCCCCGCTGCATTTAAAACTTTTAAATTCCCCGCCGCGGCTCCTTAAAGGGACCGCGGCACACTATTACCCAATCCCGGCCGCGGCACTTAAAATTAACCCCCCTCTATGCTGGGGGTCCCCATCGGGACCCCCGAAGTGTCCCCACATAAACCCATTGCAGGGGGGGGCCCCGATCTGCATAGATCAGGCCCCCCGCTGCATTTAAAACTTTTAAATTCCCCGCCGCGGCTCCTTAAAGGGACCGCGGCACACTATTACCCAATCCCGGCCGCGGCACTTAAAATTAACCCCCCTCTATGCTGGGGGTCCCCATCGGGACCCCCGAAGTGTCCCCACATAAACCCCCTGCAGCGGGGGGCCCCGATCGGCACCGATCGTGACCCTGCTGCAATTCAATTTTAAATTTCCCGCCTCGCGGGTCCTCAAAGGACCGTAAAGGTCCTGAAAGGACTCGCACTAAAAATATTAACCCCAGGCAACTATAATTACCCCATTAACTCATGGTGGTCAATCCAGACCACCATAAGGCTCTAATTAACCCATTAACTCATGGTGGTCAATACAGACCACCATAAGGCTCTAATTAACCCATTAACTCATGGTGGTCAATACAGACCACCATAAGGCTCTAATTAACCCATTAACTCATGGTGGTCAATACAGACCACCATAAGGCCTAAATTAACCCATTAACTCATGGTGGTCAATACAGACCACCATAAGGCTCTATTTAACCCCATCAGTCCCATAAGGGTATATTATTACCATTATGGGCCTGTTACAACCCAACATTAACCACATAAGTGCCATGATGGTCCTCAAGGACCATCATGACACTAACTACAAACACTACACTATAACCCCCAATAAACCATTTAATCTAAACTAACCCCCCTCTACACTAATCTATTAACACTTACACTACCTACCTACACTACCTACCCCCTAATAAACCTCCCCAACACTCTAATTACAAAAAACAATAAACCTACAGCACAGAAAACAAAAAACCTACAGTACAAAAAACAAAAAAACCTACAGTACAGAAAAAATAAAAATTACAACCCCACCCCCCACTACAGAAAATAAAAAAAATTACACACCTGAAAAGGAAAGACAGATAAACACAATACATTACATACATTACATACAATACATGACATTACATACATTAAATATAATATATTAAATATAATATATTACATATAATATATTACATATAATACATTACATACATTACATACAATACATGACATTACATACATTACATATAATGTATTAAATATAATATATTACATATAATATATTACATATAATATATTACATATAATACATTACATATAATACATTACATACATTACATACAATACATGACATTACATACATTAAATATAATATATTAAATATAATATATTACATATAATATATTACATATAATACATTACATACATTACATACAATACATGACATTACATACATTACATATAATGTATTACATATAATATATTACATATAATATATTACATATAGTATATTACATATAATACATTACATACATTACATACAATACATGACATTACATACATTAAATATAATATATTAAATATAATATATTACATATAATATATTACATATAATACATTACATACATTACATACAATACATGACATTACATACATTACATATAATGTATTACATATAATATATTACATATAATATATTACATATAATATATTACATATAGTCCTAATCAAATACCCCCTATCTATCTAACATACAATCTATTTAATTTAAAATAAATCCTAACTATATCAAATACATCCCCCTATCTATCTAATATACAAAAACTCCTAACTACATACACAGACCCAAATTCTAAGCTAAAATCAATAAATTAAGACCACTTACCTTTAAGATGTTGCTTCAGATCACTAACCTATGGGTCAAACAAAAAATAAAAATTAGTACAAAACATTAACATCAAATAAATAAACATTCTATACATTCTAAATATTCAACTCACCTTTACAGCATGTCCAGTCACTGTTTAGCTCTTCCGGCGCGGCCCTGTTAAAAAAAAAAACACAATACATGAATACATGAATACAATATATAAACAATAAATAAAATACACAAATAAACATCTAAATATACATTGAACTTACCTCCCCGCGATGTCCCCGGCCTTCTCTCCTTCAGCCCCGGCTGGGCCGCGGAACCATCCGCGCTCTAAAAAAAAAAAAAAAAAAAACTAACGGAGGTCTGCACTGGCAGACCTCCCCGACGCTACTGAACCTCCCGGAGTCGTTTCCGGGAGGAAATTGGCATTGGCGGCTTGTGATTGGCTGAAAAAGCTGTCAGCCAATCAAAAGTCGTCAATGTAGGAGCCAATCAGGATGCGCAGATGTCTTCTACCAATCACTCCGTGGGGGTGTATCCCATAGTGATTGGCTGAAGGCATCTGAGCGTTGTGATTGGTTCCCAGAAAGATAGACAAGTGTTTAAGCCAATCAGGGTGGGATATTGGGGTGTATCCCATCCTGATTGGCTCACACATTGACGACTTTTGATTGGCTGAAATTGATAGACAGCTTTTTCAGCCAATCACAAGCCGCCAATGCCAATTTCCTCCCGGAAACGACTCCGGGAGGTTCAGTAGCGTCGGGGAGGTCTGCCAGTGCAGACCTCCGTTAGTTTTTTTTCTTTTTTTTTTTTAGAGCGCGAATGGTTCCGCGGCCCAGCCGGGGCTGAAGGAGAGAAGGCCGGGGACATCGCGGGGGAGGTAAGTTCAATGTATATTTAGATGTTTATTTGTGTATTTTATTTATTGTTTATATATTGTATTCATGTATTCATGTATTGTGTTTTTTTTTTAACAGGGCCGCGCCGGAAGAGCTAAACAGTGACTGGACATGCTGTAAAGGTGAGTTGAATATTTAGAATGTATAGAATGTTTATTTATTTGATGTTAATGTTTTGTACTAATTTTTATTTTTTGTTTGACCCATAGGTTAGTGATCTGAAGCAACATCTTAAAGGTAAGTGGTCTTAATTTATTGATTTTAGCTTAGAATTAGGGTCTGTGTATGTAGTTAGGACTGTAATTATTTTATTTTACTTTAGAATAATGGTCTGTGTATGTAGTTAGGATTTTTTGTATATTAGATAGATAGGGGGATGTATTTGATATAGTTAGGATTTATTTTAAATTAAATAGATTGTATGTTAGATAGATAGGGGGTATTTGATTAGGACTATATGTAATATATTATATGTAATATATTATATGTAATATATTATATTTAATATATTATATGTAATGTATGTAATGTCATGTATTGTATGTAATGTATGTAATGTATTATATGTAATATATTATATGTAATATATTATATTTAATACATTATATGTAATGTATGTAATGTCATGTATTGTATGTAATGTATGTAATGTATTATATGTAATATATTATATGTAATATATTATATTTAATATATTATATGTAATGTCATGTATTGTATGTAATGTATGTAATGTAATATATTATATTTAATATATTATATGTAATGTCATGTATTGTATGTAATGTATGTAATGTATTATATGTATGTATTGTATTGTGTTTATCTGTCTTTCCTTTTCAGGTGTGTAATTTTTTTATTTTCTGTAGTGGGGGGGTGGGGTTGTAATGTATTTTTTTGTTTTCTGTAGTGGGGGGTGGGGTTGTAATTGTTTTTTGTTTTCTGTACTGTAGGTTTTTTTGTTTTTGTACTGTAGGTTTTTTGTTTTCTGTGCTGTAGGTTTTTTATTTTTTGTAATTAGAGTGGTGGGAAGGTTTATTAGGGGGGTAGGTAGTGTAGGTAGGTAGTGTAAGTGTTAATAGATTAGTGTAGAGGGGGGTTAGTTTAGATTAAATGGTTTATTGGGGGTTATAGTGTAGTGTTTGTAGTTAGTGTCATAATGGTCCTTGAGGACCATCATGGCACTTATGTGGTTAATGTTGGGTTGTAACAGGCCCATAATGGTAATAATATACCCTTATGGGACTGATGGGGTTAATTTAGGCCTTATGGTGGTCTGTATAGACCACCATGAGTTAATGGGTTAATTAGAGCCTTATGGTGGTCTGGATTGACCACCATGAGTTAATGGGTTAAATAGAGCCTTATGGTGGTCTGGATTGACCACCATGAGTTAATGGGTTAATTTAGGCCTTATGGTGGTCTGGATTGACCACCATGAGTTAATGGGTTAATTTAGGCCTTATGGTGGTCTGTATTGACCACCATGAGTTAATGGGTTAATTAGAGCCTTATGGTGGTCTGGATTGACCACCATGAGTTAATGGGTTAATTTAGGCCTTATGGTGGTCTGTATAGACCACCATGAGTTAATGGGTTAATTAGAGCCTTATGGTGGTCTGTATTGACCACCATGAGTTAATGGGTTAATTAGAGCCTTATGGTGGTCTGTATTGACCACCATGAGTTAATGGGTTAATTTAGGCCTTATGGTGGTCTGTATAGACCACCATGAGTTAATGGGTTAATTAGAGCCTTATGGTGGTCTGGATTGACCACCATGAGTTAATGGGTTAAATAGAGCCTTATGGTGGTCTGGATTGACCACCATGAGTTAATGGGTTAATTTAGGCCTTATGGTGGTCTGTATAGACCACCATGAGTTAATGGGTTAATTAGAGCCTTATGGTGGTCTGTATTGACCACCATGAGTTAATGGGTTAATTTAGGCCTTATGGTGGTCTGTATAGACCACCATGAGTTAATGGGTTAATTAGAGCCTTATGGTGGTCTGGATTGACCACCATGAGTTAATGGGTTAAATAGAGCCTTATGGTGGTCTGGATTGACCACCATGAGTTAATGGGTTAATTTAGGCCTTATGGTGGTCTGTATAGACCACCATGAGTTAATGGGTTAATTTAGGCCTTATGGTGGTCTGTATTGACCACCATGAGTTAATGGGTTAAATAGAGCCTTATGGTGGTCTGTATAGACCACCATGAGTTAATGGGTTAATTAGAGCCTTATGGTGGTCTGGATTGACCACCATGAGTTAATGGGTTAAATAGAGCCTTATGGTGGTCTGGATTGACCACCATGAGTTAATGGGTTAATTAGAGCCTTATGGTGGTCTGGATTGACCACCATGAGTTAATGGGGTAATTATAGTTGCCTGGGGTTAATATTTTTAGTGCGAGTCCTTTCAGGACCTTTACGGTCCTTTGAGGACCCGCGAGGCGGGAAATTTAAAATTGAATTGCAGCAGGGTCCCGATCGGTGCCGATCGGGGCCCCCCGCTGCAGGGGGTTTATGTGGGGACACTTCGGGGGTCCCGATGGGGACCCCCAGCATAGAGGGGGGTTAATTTTAAGTGCCGCGGCCGGGATTGGGTAATAGTGTGCCGCGGTCCCTTTAAGGAGCCGCGGCGGGGAATTTAAAAGTTTTAAAATGCAGCGGGGGCCTGATCTATGCAGATCGGGGCCCCCCCCTGCAATGGGTTTATGTGGGGACACTTCGGGGGTCCCGATGGGGACCCCCAGCATAGAGGGGGGTTAATTTTAAGTGCCGCGGCCGGGATTGGGTAATAGTGTGCCGCGGTCCCTTTAAGGAGCCGCGGCGGGGAATTTAAAAGTTTTAAATGCAGCGGGGGCCTGATCTATGCAGATCGGGGACCCCCGCTGCAAGGGGTTAATGTGGGGGTGCTGCAGGGGTCCCGATAGAGAACCCTGCAGCATGGGGATGTGTATAGGGTGCAGGGGGGAGCCTCACACTGCTGTCTCGGGCTGTTCCGAGGCAGCACGTAGAGGCTTTCGGATCCCTTGCGTGGACTTTTTGTCCACGTAGGGATTCTTACGATATGCGAGACTCGTGCATAGATTTAAGGCTACGTAGCTCTCTCGGAGCCTATTCTCGGCCATTTTCTCGCAGTCATATCGTAAAGCAGGCTGCGAGAGATTCGGTTCTCGCAAACAGCAGGAAAACTGCCTTTTGCGAGCACCGAGAGAACTACGAGGGAGAATTTAATAGGGCCCTAAATGTCTGAGCAGGTGAACCACAAAAACGGAAAAAGCGGATTGGGTATTGATAGCTTGAAGTTAACCTTTCTTGTCAGAGTAAAAGTCTATGAAACCATGCCTGAATCCCTCGTCCCATAGAAACAGTGCCAACTCAAGGAAGGCAAAGTTTTTTTTTTTATCCTCATTCCAAGCTTAGGTCCCACTAAAGTACACCAATTCCCTTCAAAATGAATTTCTAGCCCTATTTCACTTGCTTGTCGGTAATCCAGTTGTGATCCAGTTGTCCATTAGACATCTTCTCTTTCCTAAAAAGGGCTTTTCGCCTTAGACAAGCAATATCTATTAAAACCCTGCTAAACATTTGCTAATGCCAATTGTCTGCAAAAAACATTCCCATAGGTATTAGTTTGCAGTCAAAAAGGTTTTTACCCATCACTGACTTTAATACCTTAAGTGTGACCTTTTTTGGATTTTTGCAGCTCTTTCAAATCTTTCTTAAGATGAGCTATCTTATCCTCAGGAAGCCTGACTTACTTGTTTTTTGTATCAATATGTGGGGCGAAACAGTGTTATTCTTAGTGTAAGGGACTCCAAATGACCTAAACATCTCTTCAAATGTCTCAATAAGAGCGAGGCCTCCTGGCCAACAAACAGAAAATCATCCAGATAGTGAGTAACAGCCCCAGACACAACACTCCAGGAAACACGATAATGAATAACCCATTGGAAGACATAACTACACAAAGAATACATAATCAAAGTTACACCCCAGGAGCCTTTGACTAGATCTATTCACAAGGAGTGACCTGAAAGTCTTTTCAATATCTCATTTAGCCAATAAAGCTCCTCCCCGCCTTCTTTTAATATTTTCAATGCATGGTTGAAAGATGCATAGGATACAGCCAGGACAAGCAGATTATGCATCATCCTGAACTGACCTGGCTCTTTTTTCAGGAACAAGTCCCAAGGGGGGAAACTAAATCTTGAAAAAATGAGGGGGGGGGGGGGTCAACCAGCCATCCTACCCAAGTCAACCTGAAAGTTTTTCTCTAATTATATCTCGGAATCTCAGAGTTTCGGGAAGGATGTTATGGATAACACCCCTTTCACAACTGCAGCTAAGATAACAAAACCATCCTTAAAACCTTTCTACAGTAACACAGCCTCCTGACCTTTACCCTTAACTAGGTGGTCCCGGTTTTAGCCATGGCTGTAGCGTGTCATGCTAAACTGGTGTTCTAGGCTTTATCAGTAGCCACCTGCCTGGCTCCAGCAGACGTTTTCTTTTTAAAACACTTGATGGCTGCGTGAGATCCAAAGCAGAAGGAACAGGTATGCTTGAATTTACATCCATGACACCACTTATCCATGACAGATATGCTTGAATTTACATCCATGACACCACTTATCCATGACAAGATATGCTTGAATTTACATCCACGACACCACCATTACTGCATATCTGCTGCAATATCTGCATCAGATTAGTTGGATCCATCCAGGCAGGAGAACACTGGTCAATCCCAGACCAAATAATCAAATTAAGGTACCACATTGTTATAATTGGGAGGGGGAACAATCTGCTCCAGTGGTAACCTGAGAAATACTGACCAGAGGAGCACCCCTACACCTGTTAAATGATCTCAGGGTCTCCTCCAATACTCCTCCCACAGTCCCTCCCCCTCCAAGGGCAGGTAATTTACCCCTTATGTGCACTCTCTCCACCAAGGGTCACTTTATCTGGCCAGTCAAGGTATTCATCAACCCCTTGAAGACACAACCAGTGTAATGGTGCCAGGCAAAAGTGTCAGAGCTGGTGTACAAATATCTGCTCTCTGAGGTAATATCTTTATCAACAAGAATAAATTACATTCAGCAGCTGCGGTAATAAGCAAGATAAGCATGTCCAGTTAAAAAAATTATAATATTTACCGAGTTAAATAAATGTAATTGTTCCATTTTAAAATTCCACGGTCACTACCATTTTTTATCTGGACTTGCTCCAAATGCGTGTCCTCGCGAAGCGAGGAGCCGCATTTGCGGTGGTGGAGCATCCCAACGTCTCCACAAATGGGGGTCCTCGCAAAGCACTTAAGCAATGAGGCAACGAGCGCCACAGGCGCTCATTGCTGGCGAGCCTCGCGTAGCGAGGCGAGTCGTTAAACACGTCACACGCACCACCTCACAACCAACCTTAACGTAACAAACACCCACACGCACTAAGAATCCGACTATAACGGCCGACCCCGCGCGCAACTAAAAACAGTGAAAACACACCAAATACTCACACAAACTACATAAAATGCATACCCATAGCAAGGGGGGGGGGGGCACCCAGGACCTCTAAAAAAGTAAGGTTACACCTACATTTAAGTCCAATTTCCCGAGTTCAGACACACGAAAATCCCCTAAGCGAGACAAAAAATGGCCGCCGAAAAAAAAAATGAAAACGAGGCTCAAAGACCCAGGGACCGCCCAGCCACCACACGTCACTCGCACCACCTCAGAAACAACCTTAACGTAACAAACACCCACACGCACTAAGAATTCCGACTATAACGATCCGACCCCGCGCGCAACTAAAAACAGTGAAAACACACCAAATACTCACACAAACTACATAAAAAGCTTACCCATAGCAAGGGGGGGGGGCACCCAGGACCTCTGAAAGTGAAGTTACACCTTTCATGTAAGTCCAATTCCTGAGTTCAGACACACGAAAATCCCCTAAGCGAGATAAAAATGTGCCGCCGAAAAAAATGAAAACGAGGCTCAAAAGACCCAGGACCGCCCAGCCACCTACAACTTACCCAAGAAGGGATCCGAGATAAGCTCGGAAACCCGCATTAACCCCAGGGGATCCGAGATAAGCTTGGAGCCCTGCATTAACCCCACATTTAACCATCGCAGTGGGGGTCCCGATTGCACACGATCGGGGACCCCCGATGCAATCAAAATTCTAAATTCCCGTGTTACAGGTCCCGTTGTAAAAGGAAAAAAAATATACACTGTCACACTGTCAATCATGGGGGTCAATACAGACTGCCATAAAACCCTCATTAACCCTGTCACTCAGGGGGGCCATATAGACCCCCATAAGCCCTTCATTACCCTGTCACTCATGGGGGTCAATACAGACCCCCATAAACACATCATTAACCCTGTCACTCATGGGGGTCAATAGAGACCTCCATAAGCCCTTCATTAAGCCTGTCACTCATAGGGGTCAATACAGACCCCCATAAGCCCTTCATTAACCCTGTCACTCATGGGGGTCAGTACAGACCCCCATAAGCCTCTATTTATCCCCATCAGTCCCATAAGGGTATATTAACACCATTATGGGACTGTTACAACACTACATTAACCACATAAGTGCCATGATGGTCCTCAAAGACCATTATGACACTAAGTATAAACACTATACTGCACTATACCACCCCCAATAAAACATTAAATATCAACTAAACACCCTCTACACTAACCTATTAACATCTACACTACCTACCCCCTATTAACCCCCACCACTCTAATTACAGAAAATAAAAAAGCCTAAAGTCACACACAAAAAAAATCTACATTACATTAAATAAAAAACCTAACTCACAAAAAAATAAACTACATTACAGAAAATAAAAAAAGGAACATTACAGAAAATAAAATAAAAACATTACAACCAGCCCCCCTCACTACAGAAAAAAAAAATACACACCTGAAAAGGAAATACATATAATACAAATACATACAATATAAATACATACAATTACAATACAATACACCCCTATCTAATACACATCACCCAATCTATCTAAATAAATAGAATAATCTAATATACATGCTAGCTATATAATAATACATCCCCAATCTATCTAAATAAATACCACAATCTATCTACAATACATCCTATGCTATCTATATAAAACGCATACCCCTAGCTAACATACAATAAATGCTATCTATATATTAACTAATCTAAGTCTTAGCTAAAATAAAATAATTAAGACCACTTACCTTTGCAGATGTCCATTGGGATCAGCCACCTACGAAAAAAAATAAAAAAAAATTAGTGCAACACGTTTACAGTTCTAAAATAAACATTCTATACATTCTATACATTCTAAATATTCTACTCACCTTTCCGGGATGTCCCGTCCTTATTCTTTTAATCCTTCTCCGGCGCGGCACCTGTTGAAAAAAACACAACATTAATACACATACATCAAAATAAAATAAACATAATCTACATTCTGCTTACCTCCCCGCGATGTCTCCGGCCTCCTCCGGATCCTCTTCTGTCACGCCTTGTATATAAAAAAAATATATATATATATATATATATATATATATATATATATATATACTTACATCCGCACTCCCGGACATCCCCGACGCTAATGAGGCTCCAGGAGACTTTTCCGGGAGAAAATAAGCAATGGCGCCTTCTGATTGGTTGAAAATGCTGTCTATCAAATTCACCCAATCAGGAGGCGCCAATGTGTGAACCAATTGACAAAGGGAAACACTTTAAAATCCCACTCTGATTGGATAAGGCACCTATCAATCTTTATGTAGACCAATCACAAGGTGCATATGCCTTCAGCCAATCACAATGGAATACAACCCCACAGGGTGATTGGTTGGAGCATCTGCGCATTCTGATTGGTTGCACTGACAATAGCCAATCACATTGGAATACACCCCCACGTACTGATTGGTGAAGGATTTGAGCATTCTCATGGGCTATTGTTAATATCAATCAATATTTACAGCCAATGGGAAGGCGCAGATGTCTTTACCAATCAGTACGTGGGGGTATATTCCATTGTGATTGGCGGATGGCAATAAAGCCTTAGGATTGGTTCAAATAAAGATTGATAGGTCTGTTATCCAATCAGCGTGGTATTTTGGGGTGTATACTTTTTTCATTGGTTCACAATTGGGGTCTTCTCCTTGGCTGAATTTGATAGACAGCCTTTTCAGCCAATCAGAAGCCGCCATTGCCAATTTTATTCTGGAACACTCCATAGGAAGGTCATTAGCGTCGGAGACATCCGCCAGGGCGGATGTGTGTGTTTTCTTTTTTTTTTTTTTTATAATGCGCGGATGCTTCCGGAGAAGCCGAGGAGGCCGGAGACATCGCAGAAAGGTAAGTATAATGCAGATTTTGTTTAACTTTGGTTTATGTTTACTAATGTAATGTTTTTTTTTACAGGAGTAGCGCCGGACAAGACGCAAAGATGGACGACGGTACATGCTGGAACGGGACATGCTGGAAAGGTGAGTATAATATTTAGAATATTTAGAATGTTTAGAATGTGTAGTTATTTCATGTAAACGTGTTGTATTAATTTTTTTAATCTTTTTTACCATAGGTTGCTGATCTGAAGAAACATCTCAAAGGTAAGTGGTCTTAATTATTTTATTGTAGCTTACAATTAGAGTAGCTATATATATATATATATATATATATATATATATATATAGATAGATAGATAGATAGTAGATAGATAGATAGATAGATAGATAGATAGCATGTATTGTATATTAGATAGATAGATAGATAGATAGATAGATAGATAGATAGATAGATAGATAGATAGATAGATAGATAGATAGATAGATAGATAGATAGATAGATAGGGGGATGTATTATTAGATAGTATTGTATATTAGATAGTGGCATGTATATTACATTATATAGTGGCATGTATATTAGATAGTGGCATGTATATTAGATAGGGGTGTATTGTATTTAATTGAATTGTATTGTATTTTATTTAATTGTGTTGTATTTTATTTAATTGTGTTGTATTGTATTATATGTATGTATTATATGTATTTCTTTTTCAGGTGTGTAATTTTTGGAAAAAAATTGTAGTGAGGGGGGTTGTAATGTATTTTTTCTGACTTAGGTTTTTTTTTTGTTCTGTCATGTACATTTTTTATTTTTGCTGATTTTATTTTTTCTTATTTTATGTAATGTAGATTTCTGCTTTTTGAGGAATTTACTTAGTTACTTGAGGCACACAGTACACTTGTGACAAACAGCATTTCATCACTTTCATTTTTTGACGGGCAAGTCGCTAGTTAAATATAAATATTAGACACAGACCACTATTTGGGAGATAACGGGCCACAACGTTTATTGGTAAACACAACATGACATAATAACCATAACAATAAATTAATCAACATAACCACACGAGGGGAGAAGCCTGGTCAGAGACAGTACACCCTACGCCCTGAACCCTCGTCCAGGGCCTACCCTGTTGGAACATCCATACCACCGTAGGGTAGCATCTCACCCATTTTACCACTGACCCGGCGACTCCCCTCACCACCCACCATGGAGAAGACCGCATAACACCTTTTGCGGTTTTGACTCCCCCCCCAAAAAACGACATGACTAGCCGCATACCCTCCTATAACACCAACCCTCCGAGCTCCATATCCGCTCATGATCCATCTGAACCAGGGCCCTGCCTAGCTGTGGGCCAAGACCGGCAACAAGCCTACATGGTCTGATTTACCAATAGCCAATGACATCACCGCACACGACCTTCTCCAAACCACATTCTCCAAAGGCCCATAGGGCTGTTACGGTGGCTGCCTCTGCACCAAGCGAGTGGGTACCAAGTTCCAATGCGGAACATGCCCAAACGCCGCTCGCAGTCTCCAATGTCGTAGAATCATACTCATAGAGAACCAATCCTATTCCAAGCAAGGAAAGGTGCAAAAACCAACTACGCGATTTGGACCAAGAGAGCAGTAATCCATGAAAGGGGAGCAATCAATGTGCCTGTTACACTGGAACTTCCTCCCTTCTCCAACTGCTCATTCATGGACTGCCGCGGCCAAATGGTCACATGATCACCTTGGATCGCCCGACATACCTTGTCTGTTTACCCAACCAAGCTCTTACTACAAACGGACCAGCGGGAAAAAGATGGACATACAGAACCGAAAGGCTTCAGACTTGTCACAGACCTTTTTCCAGAACCGCAATATCCAGCCAGATGGTCATATGATCCCCTTTGGATCCCAAACCAGGCACCTGAGGTCGCCCGCCTTGCCTGTATACCAACCAACCTCTCACTACCGGCAAACCAACAGGAAGGAGAAATGGCTGCACAGACCGCCAGGCTGCACACTTATCACAGACCTCCTTCCAGAACAGTGGTATCTCCAGCCCTTGGGAAAAGGCCATCTGTCGCCTGCCATCCATTTGCCATACCTCCTGTCCACCTTTACCACTTGTTTTCTCCATCCAATCCCTCATCAGGACCTATTAATCTGGCTTGCTTCCGCTAGGCCACACTGCTACCTGACGCCCCACTTCCGGGGGACACCTCCTCTGAGCCTTGGGTTACCGCAAACCCCCAACACTTCCAATTCACTACATGCGTACCCAGTGGACCGACTGTCCATCCTCCCACTCAGACCAGCAGTCTGAGGCGCGCGCATAAGAAGGACCAGTTAGCCATCCTGGTGCATTCTACCACTATTTGCTACCTTACCGGCACTGCGCACAGGGTTTCCGACAACGAAGTCCCGAACAGGATACTACTTACTGGGATTAACTAACCTGCACCGCCGTATTCTCCGGACACACAATTTACTGCCCCTTTATCCACCACCAACAAGCCGTGAATAACTCTAGAAAGATCTACGAAGCCATGTACCTACAGCACCAGACACCATCACCATAGCTTATGATACCCCCCTGACTGAGCAGGGGATGAACAGAGTGATACCTCCTACTACCACAGACAGCATCACTTTTTAGTCCTCCATTAATTCAGACGCACCCATGAGGGCGAAGAGAATTAGCACCTTGACCACCACCGATGCCTACCCATCGCTACTCCGACCACAGAGGATTATCCAACATACCCAGACAAAAAAATACAAAGAACCCAGATATGATACCCCCAAGCCTGACCCTCTAAAGCAGGGCAAAAGTGGACCCGACCAAGCCAAACCACGACTGTATTTGCAAGTCCGCCAAAAGCAGTACAGAGACTCCCAACAAAAAACTGTCAATTCCCATACCATACTAGGCTAGAATCTGTCTGAGCAGAGACCCCGAGAAGACGATTAGATAAACACATGAAACTCTCATCTGCAAATCACATCGGTAGCCTATAGCGCCTATGCCCTGCTGACCTGACCTGAACAAATGGGTTTATGGCCCCATAAGCCATGCAACTCCACAATAACCCATATATACGACCCCAGTCTACCATTAGTACCCAGGCACAGCGTTATGGCAAGGCACCCCGGACACAGCACAACGCTGAACGACAGGCAGATTCATAATTTCCTTTGAAAAGAAAAAATACATAGCCTGAAAATGTATCCCACAAGACTTACGGCTATACAACCGGTCAAAATTGCAAATATACACACAATATACACCCTACTGTACCAATCATGAAAGGGGAGTGGTGTTATGCATTAGAAAAAATTAAATTAAAAAAACAGTAAGGCTTTGACCTTTTCAGAGATGAAATGCTGACAATCTCCGCTATATGGCCCATCCAAAACCTGTACTACTGAAAAGACTAATTGAACACGCACACGGTTGCCAATCCAACGTTGCCAGACTGGTTTACGTGCTTGTGTCACAGACCCATAATACGAGCCAAAATGAATACACTAGCACTAAACAAGGACCAGTTAGGAGTATGCCATTGTCACCGGTCACACAATGCCGCTGCGGGCTAAATTTAATGAGGCTAGGGCATTGTACAATAAACTGGGCACACACTTTTTTTTTACCACTCCCTGTCCCCATGCTAAAAAGGATGTATAATACCTGCCCATGTCTAACACTACGTAACCCATAGACCTGACCTAATGCTTGTTATTATACTACAATCATGTATAATACCATAATACTCCACACCATGATAGGACCAGCTTATTTTCATTCCCAGTTATAGAAAATCTGTCCCTAATTGCCAGATCTATAGGAAGATGGGATTAACCCCCCTCCTAGACAGCCTGGGAGTGCGTTGTAAACTCTCCATGTAGGATGACCTCCCAAAGCCATCCCCAAAGCAGCACCTGCTGACCTAACGTCACCACATATAGGCTTACGGCCTCCTACACAAGCAACTACACAACAGCATGGACCTGGGGAGGCTAGATAAAAGGCCTGAAAATTAATTAGGGACCATCTATACATACCAGAAACCCACCAAATTACCCATATGGGTATGCATAATATCCCTCCTGGCCCGGATGCCCTTGTACCAGGGCAATTATAAAGGTACCTAACATGCTTGGGCAATGAGATGGAAGGGAAACGGTGAGGAAGATTATTACCTACCCATATTGCAAACGTACAGCCTACAGGGCTTAACCGTAAATGGATCAAAAGCTCTATAACTGGGCTACCCCCTACCCAAACATATGCGGTGTCTGCCACATCCACTATGCCTGTTAACCAGCACCTGAATGCTCCACTATACAGAATTACATCCCCTATGCACTAATGCTACTCTCTAATTTCACATAAGATACACTATATGTGGAGGATTAGAGGGGCAACCTCATACATATTGTTATAAAACTCCTGTTTTCTAACAGCATGCTATCCTTGTGGCCTTAAAGACCAAGAGCTTGTGCCACTAAGGAATGAGGGGAAGGAGGGTCTAAGGGGTTACTGTTCAGGGAGCTGCAAGGGTGCCACCATGAAGTCTCCCTGCAGGTAGCCAGCGCACTCCCAACACTGTCAGGCATGCCTGCAGTGAAAGGCTGTGAATCCCGACGTAGCGCTGTGTTTCCGAGCCCAGGGACCTCCAAGGGACTAAGGGTCGCAATCCAGGGGCCAATATAAAGTACTGTGCCTGTGAGGGGGCCATCACTGGCCGTCTGGGGTGAGCTGCCACCTCTCCCTGTAAGCTACCAGTGCCCATCTGTCACTGTCTAGCCCGCCTCAAACGAGCGGGCTACAAGCCCCATAATCCCCTGGGCTCACAGTGCCGCCTGATGGCGGCACACTGTGCTCCGAGCCCAGGGAACCGCCGGTGGATATCTGCTCCCTCCTTGCAGCAGCTCCTCAAACTGGTGCGCCCACATCCTTGTCAGCTTTAATGCTGCCCAGTCTCTCTGCAGGCAGCCAGCACTTTCTTACACAGTGTCATGGGCTCACAGCGCCACCCAATGGTGCTCCACTGTTCTCCAGTGCACAGAAGACTCAGGGGGATGCCATCTCACCTCCTGCAGGCCTGGATCCCAGCCAGCCGCAGTTAACAAGGCATGGGGGGGGGGGTGGCAGGGAAAGGAGGAAGGAAAGGGGAAAGGAGGAAAGAAAGGGAAAGGGAAGAAAAAGGAAGGAAAGAAAATGGAGGGGAAACTTTGCCAATATGCAAGTGGGGAATGTGGAGGTCACTAACTGTGCCCAAACCCCCTCACAGACAGTCTGTTTGAGAAATGAAAGCTCTCCCTCCAGTGCTCCCCTGGCACTGTACTGCCTGTCAGCAGGCAGAACTACTAATCCCAAGATCCTCCGGTCTCATGGCACCGTCCGATCACCTCCATCCTCCTCCATTGGACTTGTAGGGTGCCGCCGGCTACAACCCCAGCTGTGACCAATGGGTCCCCCTGCAGCAACCGCACCAGTCTCTTGCCACCTCCTCACAGCAGCCCCAGGATGCTGATCAGGAACGCAGGACAGTGCAGCAGGTAACGGGGAAGGAGGGGGAGGGGAATGGGAGAAAAGGAATAAGGGAAGAGAGAAAGGGATAGAAGAAAGAGAAAGGAAGAAGATAAAGAATAGTAAAGAAATTAAGGGGGGGAAGGAAGAACCAGGGAAACAGGTGGCCCATCTACTCACATGGCTAGCTGGGGGCATTATGGTGGAGAATGGTGCCAAACACCTATAAATGGCTCCACCTCACCCCAGCTAGCCACCTCCTACACATACCCCGTGCTGCCAGTTCAAGTGGTCCCTCCTTCCAACCACAGGCAAGCCTGTGGTAGCCTACGGGCCCTTCAATATCACTTTTACTGTACTTCCATTAAGAAATTTTAATTAAAAACTTTTAAAAATGTGTTGATTTTTTGCAATAACTGAAGTTTTCCATTTCACTTTAATATAGCATGTTTCTAACCAAATACCAATTGTAATGATATAATCTTGTGTTTGAAAATGTGCATGCTAGACAAAGCCGCCTCCCTCTTGGGTGGAGACAAGCAGCAACTATGTCTGTACTTTAAAGTAAATATAATCTTCAATGTTGCATTTTAAAGCACTGAGTATTAATTTATCAGGAATTAATCATCTAGCTCTTTTTTTGGAAACTACAGTAGTCCTTTAACACTGGCCAATGTCACCTTATCATGAGAGCTCACTATTCTGCCACAGTGCAAAACCTGTGGGATATTCACCTGTTGTCTAGACAGGGTGTGAGTTGCCAAAATAACTTGATATGATATTAAAGTACAATATGTACAACACTGATTATTGTAGTATTAGTTTCTGACATCCTTTTAATAAGCAATAACCTTAAGGGCTTAATGTTAAAATAACTTTGAAAAGACATTGAATCATTACATGTTCTAATATTGAAGAAGAAAGGCACTTAAACTCTTGAGTCAAAACTGGTGGCAAATTCTGTGTTTAATCCCTTTTTACTTGGATAACACTAGTAATTCATGTTTAAATCATTTAGGAAAGAAGACAGTATATTAAAGAACTAGCACCCCCTTATGAATGATATCCATTCCTAAAAGTCAAGCCAGTGAGAAAATGAGGTAAAATAAAATATAACTTTTATTAATGTTCAGTTATATCACAATTAATTTAGAAGCACCAAACGGTTTAGAAAAATGTAAAATAGATGCAGAGAGATTGACTTTTTTTAAACAAAGAAGTGTTGACCAGTTACTGTCATACCTGGGATATCCCCAAAGCCCAACACCTGAAATAACGACATGACACCAATCTGGGTATAAAAAACTGGCCACAGCTTCTTTATTAGCCTTAACAGGTAAAACCAAACCAAATTTTAATTAAACAATATACCAACTAGTGCTTGCACACCCTACTTAGCCTAATACCCCTCAGGGGACCCCGTGCCCCTAGAGGCTCCTCCTCCTTCACCAACGTAGGAGGGCAAGCACTACCGAGCCCTGCTGTGACATATAAAACACGTAACATATACCTTACAAACTTTTATGCATGCTTTTTTTTTTTTTCTTTTTTCTTTTTTTTTTTTTTTTTTACTTATTTTTTTTTATTTTTTTTTTTAATAACATTCCAAGATAGCGAAACAAGAGGGAGGGAGGGTGGGAACTAACCTACAGCACCAACTTAGGCTCATGTGTGCTCAACTGCCACATGTACCCCTTTAAGAAACCTCTGCTGAAACCCCTCCTCTCTCCCCTCTCTACCAATCAGAAACCACTCCTGTCCTTTGCTTCCTTCTCTGGTCACCACCCACTCCCCTTCCACTTCGCTCTGCCGTGGGTTCATGTACCTGCAATAACACAAGTTGCAGTGATATATTCCATCAGTAAGGTAACAATATAACCCACAGCTTAAAGAGCTCCAATACAAAGGTAATGTTATCAAATGAGTATATTAGTAAACCACCCTACATTTCTCAAACACCTGTATCAGTGGGGAAATTGTTATTACTTAGCTACAAGTAAGCCACAGATTATATAGTCCATATATAGACACATGGGCCCCCATTCAATTGAGGTTTTGGGAGATCCGGTAGCCTGTAATTGAGGTCACAAGCTAATCTGCTATTCAATCGGGCTCCGAACGGCTTCCAAGTTACGACTTGAGAAAATACTGATGGTCGTAACTTACAGCCTCCAGAAACCTTTGATATCTCACTTTCGCAAGGCTAAAATCGCTCAATTGCTCAATTTCCTCAAGCTGCAAATGTTTTCACACCCATATAAGGCAAATGAAGGAGAAAATCCTACAAGTGCTAGAGAGGACCCGCAAGGGGATGAAACATCTATTTGTAATACTGTAAATGCAAAAAAAAACACTACTGCCCGGTAAATAACAGGAAAAAGCGATGATAGACATTAGAATTAATTGCACAACAGTCTCAAGCTCGCAAATTGGCAAGATCTTAGATTTGTTTTATGTTTAATTTCAGGTTTAAATCGATTTTGGGTATCAATGAGTTAATAAATATCAGGCCACCCATATGGACTAGAACAGTATTGGCATTCATTTTCATAATTCTATATTGTTTGGAGTCTGATCGCATATTCGACCCTCGAACCTGACATGTAACCTCCATGTTTTACTGCGGTAATGGTACTGTCTCATTTTCTATTGGCTGGTTCGAAATGGGCGATTAGGAGCTCTTTGAATTGATCATTTTCCCACCCTGAACTGCTCCGAACCACTGTATGGTTTATGGTTTTGGCTTTGGGTCCGTAACTGGCAGCCTTGAGCAATTTAATAGCATTGCAATCGGAGACGTACGGGAACCCGAAAATCTCTCACAGACATTTGGCCGTCTGCGATCGAGTTGCGGGGTTCAAATTCTATATGGCCCAAAGTCCCATAAGGATCTTACAGGTTGTGGGCTACTCAATCCCTAGCTTTTTGTGGTGCAAGAGCTAAAATAATTCCTTTATTAAGTCAGATAATGCGGCAATTTAAACTAATCTGTATTTACGAGCTGGCAATGATAGTGATACTAGCCAATTTGAGATCCATGAGCCAATATTACATACCTCCATTTTAATATAACATTAGTATCAGTGATCACACTTTGAGCTGCTTTTGTATACCTATATCCATGTGAAATTATTTATATTACTATCCTTATGGATATTGTTTAGTGTTGATATATGGACTATATCCTCCATGACTTTCTTTGTAGCTAAGTAATACAAATTTCCCCATTTATACAGGTGTTTCTTGATTTGGAGCGTTTTAACCATAGAAATAAAGGACACTGATATTAATTAACGTAGCTCTGACCTCATCCTTTGACATTATACAGAACTAGCGACTTGCCCGTCAAAAAATGACGGCAATGAGATGTGTATGTTTGTAAAGTTGTTTAATTATTAATATCCGTATTTGACATTTCAGGAACCGTTTCTAAAAAATGACGATCAATAAAAGAAAGTATTGAAATGCTGTTTGTCACACAACGTGAGTGTACTGTGTGCCTCAAGTAACTAAATTCCTCAAAAAGCAGAAATCTACATGACATAAAATAAGAAAAACTAAAATCACCAAAAAAAAAAATGTACATTACAACCCAAAAAAGAAATCTAAGTGACCAAAAAAAAAAAAGGAACATTACAGAAAATGAAAAAATACATTACAACCTCCCGTCAGTACCAATTTTTTTTAAAAATTACACACCTGAAAATGAAATACATATAGTACATACATATAATACAATACAACACAATTAAATAAACTAAAATACAATACAATTAAATAAAATAAATACAAAACAATACATACAATCCTACATGTACTATACATGCCACTATCTACTATACATGCCACTATCTAATATAAATGTCACTATCTAATATAAATGCCACTATGTAATATAAATGCCACTAAATAATGTAATATACATCCCACTTTGTAATATACAATACTATCTAATAATACATCCCTCTATCTATGTAATATACAATACATGATATCTATATAAAAATATATCTCTCCCTAATCGTAAGGTACAATGAAATAATTAAGACCACTTACCTGTGAGATGTTTCTTCAGATCAGCAACCTACTGTAAAAAAGATTCCAAAAATTAATACAACACGTTTACATGAAATACCCAAACATTGTAAGCATTGTAAACATTGTAAACATTCTAAACATTCTAAATATTCTAAATATTGTAAATATTATACTCACCTTTCCAGCATGTCCCGTTCCAGCATGTCACGTCCTCCATGTTCCGTCCGCCATGTTCCGTCGGCCATCGTTGCGTGTTGTGCGGCGGTAGTCCTGTAAAAAAAAAACATTACATTAGTAAACATAAAGCAAAGTAAAATAAACACAATCTACAATATACTTACCTTTCCGCGATGTCTCCGGCCTTCTCGTCTTCTCCGGAAGCATCCGCGCCTTTCCAAAAAAAAAAAACGACACACATCCGCCCTGGCGGATGTCTCCGACGCTAATGACCTTCCTATGGAGTGTTCCAGAGTAAAATTGGCAATGGCGGCTTCTGATTGGCTGAAAAGGCTGTCTATCAAATTCAGCCAATGAGAAGACCCCATTTGTGAACCAATGAAAAAAGTATACACCCCAAAATACAACTATTATTGGATAACACACCTTTCAATCTTTATTTGAACCAATCCTAAGGCTTTATTGCCATCAGCCAATCACAATGGAATATACCCGCACATACTGATTGGAAAAGACATGTGCGCCTTCCCATTGGCTGAAAATATTGATTGATATTAACAGTAGCCAATGAGAATGCGCAAATCCTTCACCAATCAGTACGTGAGGGTGTATTCCATTGTGATTGGCTATTGTCAGTGCAACCAATCAGAATGCGCAGAGGCTCCAACCAATCACCCTGTGGAGGTGTATTCCATTGTGATTGACTGAAGGCATCTGCGCCTTGTTATTGGTTTAAATAAAGATTGATAGGTGCATTATCCAATCAGAGTGGGATTTTAGGGTGTATCCCTTTCTGATTGACTCACACATTGGCGCCTCCTGATTGGGTGAATTTGATAGACAGCGTTTTCAACCAATCAGAAGGCGCCATTGCTTATTTTCTTCCGGAAAATTCTCCTGGAGCCTCATTAGCGTCGGGGATGTCCGGGAGTGCGGATGTAAGTATATATATATATTTTTTTTTTTTTTTTACAGGGCGTGGCAGAAGAGGATCCGGAGGAGGCCGGAGACATCGCGGGTAGGTAAGTATAATGTAGATTATGTTTATTTTATTTTGATGTATGCGTATTAATGTTGTTGTTTTTTTAACAGGTGCTGCGCCAGAGAAGGATTTAAAGAAGACCGGACGTGACATGTCGGAAAGGTTAGCAGAATATTTATAATGTATAGAATGTTTAGAATGTATAGAATGTCTATAATGTTTTTATAAGTGTAAACGTGTTGCACTCATTCTTTTGAATTTTTTTTTGGTATGTGGCTGATCGCAATGGAAATCTGCAAAGGTAAGTGGTCTTAATTTTTTTATTTTAGCTTAGACTTAGATTAGTTAAGATATAGATAGCATTTATTGTATGTTAGCTAGGGGTTTTATATAGATAGCATAGGATGGATTGTGTATTAAATTGTGTTATTTATTTAGATAGATTGGGGATGTATTATTATATAGATAGGATGTATATTAGATTATGGTATTTATTTAGGTAGATTGGGTATGTATTATTATATAGATAGGATGTATATTATGTTATGGTATTTACTTAGATAGATTGGGTATGTATTATTATATAGATAGGATGTATATTAGATTATGGTATTTATTTATGGTATTTATTTAGATAGATTGTGAATGTATTATTATATAGATAGGATGTATTTTTTCTGTAGTGAGGGGGGTTGTAATGTTTTTTTTTTCTGTAATGTTCCTTTTTTTGTGACTTAGGTTTTTTTATTTTGTGTAATGTAGTTAATTTTTTTTGTGAGTTTGATTTTTATTTCATGTAATGTAGATTTTTTTTGTGTGACTTTAGGCTTTTTTATTTTCTATAACTAGAGTGGTGGGGGTTATTAGGGTGTAGGTAGTGTAGATGTTAATAGGTTAGTGTAGAGGGTGTTTAGTTGATCTGTAATGTTTTATTGGGGGTGGTATAGTGCAGTATAGTGTTAATACTTAGTGTCATGATGGTTCTTGAGGACCATCATGGCACTTATGTGGTTAATGTAGTGTTGTAACAGGCCCATAATGGTGTTAATATACCCTTATGGGACTGATGGGGTTAAATAGAGGTTTATGGGGGTCTGTATTGCCCCCCATAAGTGACAGGGTTAATGAAGGGCTTATGGGGGTCAGTACTGACTCCCATGAGTGACAGGCTTAATGAAGGACTTATGGAGGTCTCTATTGACCTCCAGGAGTGACAGGGTTAATGAGGGTTTTATGGGGGTCTGTATTGACCCCCATTATTGACAGGGTAACAGTGTATTTTTTTTTTCTTTTACAACGGGTCCTTTAAGGACCTTTACGGTCCTTTAAGGACCTGTAACGCAGGAATTTTGAATTTTGATTGCAGCAGAGGTCCCCGATCGCGTGCAATCGGGACCCCCACTGCGATGGTTAATGTGGGGTTAATGCAGGGCTCGGAGCTTATCTCGGATCCCCTGCTGTTAATCCAAGTTTCCGATCTTATCTCGGATCCCGTCTTGGGTAAGTTGTAGGTGGCTGAGCGGTCCTGGGTCTTTGAGCCTCGTTTTCATTTTTTTCGACGGCCATTTTTTCTCTCGCTTAGGGGATTTTCGTGTGTGTGAACTCGTGAATTTGTACTTAAATGAAGGTGAAACTTCACTTTCAGAGGTCCTGGGTGCCCCCCCCCCCCCCCTTGCTATGGGTAAGCTTTTTATGTTGTTTTTTGTGAGTATTTGGTGTGTTTTGACTGTTTTTAGGTGCTCGAATTCGGCCTTTTGTCGTGCGTGTGGGTGTTTGTTACGTTAAGGTTGGTTGTGAGGTTAATGCAGGTTTCCGAATAGAGCCTCGTTTTCGTTTTTTTTTCCGGCTGACATTTTTTCTCTCGCTTAGGGGATTTTCGTGTGTTTGAATTCAGGAATTTGGACTTAAATGGAGGTGTAACTTCACTTTCAGAGGTCCTGGGTGCCCCCCCTTGCTATGGGTAAGCTTTTTATGTCATTTTTGTGAGTATTTGGTGTGTTTTCACTGTTTGTAGTCCGTTATAGTGGGATTCTTAGTGTGTGTCGGTGTCTGTTACGTTAAGGTTGCCTCATTCCCTAAGTGCTTTGCAAGGACCCGCATTGCAAATGCGGCCCCTCGCTTCGAGAGGATCCGCATTTGTGGAAGCGAGGGCCTCAGTTGCTGTCATGGAGCGCGCCATGCCAGCAACTGAGGCCCTCGTCCGTTGTGTGTGTGTGTGTAACCGGTGTGAGGCGCCTTTGAGATTTTTTTTGCGGGGACATTACGTTGTTTTTTTTTTGGCTGGGAGGTTGGGTTTTTTTTTGTTAAAAAGTTGTGTGTGTGTGGTGTGTTTGTGTTAACACAGCCGACAGTGAGCCTCCACCTCCGCAAATGCGGACCCTCGCTTCGCGAGGATCCGCATTTGCGGGGACGTTGGGATGCTCCACTACCGCAAATGCGGCCCCTCGCTTCGGGAGGAACCATATTTGCGGGGAACTGCGTCCCTCGCTTTGTGAGGGACGCAGTTCTTGCGGTCTCGCTGCACGAGCCCACAAGCATTAGCAACAACTCGCATGCTTACAACTATATATGTGATTATATAAAATCTCCTGAGGGTTAAATCTGAATACTTCATTATACCTACCACAACATGCTTATCAGATATATCTATGTGATACCAATTATTGCATATAAGAATTTAGTTTATGAGTCTTTTTTTAGGTTATTTTTTGATGTGAGATGTCATGACTGATTTTGGGGCTCCTCTAAATCGCACAAGTAACCCTGTTATCGGGGACTCTTACATATCTGATTGCTAATATCCAAGACTATTAAAATGGACATGAAACTGGTTGTGGAAACTGTGACATGATGGTTTTTGTATGTAGTGTAGTGTGGGTCACAATAATTAATGTTGGGGTTACTATATCATGTTTTATAAACTGTAATCATGGTATCTTCCCTGTAAATAGTGGATTGCTGGTGGGACAACAAGTTCTACAAGAATGTAAATGGATATATGACCCCTTAGAACAGCCAGGCTTCTACTGTCTCTAGCCTCAGATAGTCGTAGAAGTTGATAAGCTCACCATTCCTGATAGCAAAGAGGGTCTGGCTCTAGAATTAGGGGGATGGTTTATTTGGGGGGTTTGTCATATATATATATATTAAGCAAGTATAAAGTCAGTCTGTATTTTGCACTAAGTAAAAGTGCATGTGTTCTTATTATAACCTAACAAAAGGGATCTGATTGTGTCTGCTGCTTCAGGAATGATGTCCTGATCTGAATTGTTTGCTGGGCTCTGAGATATTGAACGCAAAACGCATGACCTAGAAAGAGAAATTTGAGGTGCATGTGGCCCTTCAACTCCAGGGTCATAACATGAGATAATAATGGAATCACCAGAAACTGGGGAATATATTGTAACCATGGTGATGGAATAATGTGACATATCACTGTAACGTGTGTAATTGTAGACATACATATTTAGGTTAAAAATCTACCCTAACTCCATAGGGTTTAATGTTAGGTGACATGGAATTCAATGTAGGTCAAAACTGAATGACGATGTATAAAATATAAGTATGTATTATCAATGTTGAAAGGCATGTGTGTCTCAGAGCCACATCTGCTCCACCTCTGCTTGGGGCCAATCAAAGCATAAACTAAATCATATTTTGTGTCTTCTGATATTTCTGGGCTCCAGTTCCAGCACATGCAATCAACATTAAATCTTGGAACGAGAAATAGTTAATTATTTATTTCACAATAAATCATATTGGAAAGGTTGACGCATGTTGCAAGAGGCGTTTTTTCATGTAATGTTCCACACCTGTTAATCGGCAATATTAACTTAATACATTTAATGATATATGTGCTGTGTATTGTATGTATTGAACCTGGTCCAGGTAATATGATAAATGTAGGGTACAGGATTTGTGCTGTAAAATTTCAGTTGATTTATTGAACTTGAAAATGGAACAAAATCGTTATGGTGAGAGCTGGGCTGTACATTAGCATAAAAGCAATTCAGCTGTAACTGTGTCTCCCCACTTAGCTCTTATTTAGTGACCCTCACTTAAGAGGCTGACAGAATAGGAAGTTTGATTACGTCTAAGAAACAATATAATTGCTTGTATTAGATTTGTTTTTGAAAATTTAGACTAGTATAAAAAGAGAATATGGAAAAAAAACAGACTTCAGTCAAAGTAAAAAGTACAACCTATTCACAAATATATCATAATTTTTGCTGCAGAAAATACATAAAATAAATTATGTTTTGTTAATACATTGAAAGAAATCTGTTGGCTTCTTCATAGAAGGATCAGCAAAATGTATATCAGGCATTTAGGTAATGAGCGAAGCAATATGGTTCTCAAGTTTAACCTCCTTAAAATATATTGGTATTGAGTATTTAGTAATAACTTCCAAGAGTTAAATAAGACAATACCACTCAATTAATGTCATTCATAGTTCTCTCACTAATGTATGTATGAGTGCTACATTTTGTATTATTTTTAACTACAAGAGATTTTGTCAAAGACCTATGGGGAAAATATCTTATTAAATGGTGAGGCATGTCCCCACCATCATTTTATAATTTTAATAGACCATAATTTTGTATTTTTTAAGTGTATAAATAATAAAGTTTCATTTTTATGTATAAAGTCTAAATGCAATTCATAAACAAATATTAATTACAACAATAGAACAGGAATTCTGAGCCTTTACTTCTACTAAGCGTTTTAGGGACTATCAATAATTAAATAGTTGCCCTTTCCCTTCTATTAAAATTATTTAAAATTAAAATTATGAGACAACCCTACTAATTACAATGTAATCTTTTTTTCCATGGAATTCCTTCTGATTGGTTGGTGACATTCTTAGAAGATGGAAAAATACTCAAGTGGGCTGTTCAGGCTGGTTGCTTTGTATTTGATAAAAAATAACATGATCTAAATCATTTTAAACTGGGTGTTATCTATGATACGCTATATCAATTTGCAAACAAATGCTCTAATCATCAGTCATTAGAACCAAAGAACCCATTTTGTCCTAAATCTACTGTAGTATTCTTCAACAGACATTCACAGGAACTCTAGAGTCCACTTAAGATCCATGGCATCCAGTTATAGCTCCATTTGGATGACATTCCTAATTAATGAAACACATATCTCATATGAGTATAGAGTATAGTTTTATTTATTATTACTTTCCAGAAGTATATATTAGCTCTTAGGTAATTACATTATATAGGATATAAACAACAAACCAGGAGCCTCTATAGTCTTCATTCACCCACATTCTTCATATATGCAGTAGAAGTAGTGAAAAGTCAACCATATAGGAAACTTCCTCTCCATACTTGATTGATTAATTTAAATCCATCATGAAGATTCAAAATCTTTAAATAAATATAATCAGATATTACATTTCTTCAAATACTTAATTATACAATGTATAATCTTCAATCCTGCACCTTTTAGAATATCATCACATTAAAATAGTTGTACCTGTAGAAAAATATAGATTTTGGATATAGACCTCATTTTAACAAGTAGATTAGGACATCATGTAACTTCATGCCAAACATATCTATTTATAATTGTTTGACTGTAAATCTTTTACCACTTCTTCAGGTTAGTGATTCAAAGAACAAACCAACATTTTTCACGTTTGATTTAAACAGTGTATGGGTATTACTTAAAAACTTCTCCCTCTTTAAGAATTACTTTCCTCCTTTACTGCTTAATAATCTAAAGAGATATATAGTAAAACATAAGTGAATTACTGTATATAGTGATGTGCTATGAAGGGAAACAATCCCTGTACTCCACCCACATATTACTGTTGCATAAACAACCTTAGGGATGAGAAGTCCAGCAGGTAAAGTGATGCAACCTATTTAATAATAATCATAATTGATCAAGATTTAGGGAGTGAAAATGAGCTGGCAAGCAACTCTGCTGTTCTGAAAATTAATTGAAGAATTGACACACCCTTCCGATACTATATATAAAGAATAAATATCGCAGATGTTTTACACTTTCCTCTCCAGCTGCCTTTTTCTACAACTGGACAAAGTGTCATTTTTGTCTTCAACATGTCTTACAGACAGTCATCTCAGAGAGTTAGCTCGGCTTCTGTTTCTGGAGGCTTTGGTGGTGGAAGCTTTGGAGGATGTAATGTAGTAGGAGGTGGCTATGGAGGTGGTGGATTTGGTGGTGGTGGAGTTGGCTTTGGTGGAGGAGCTGGAGGTGGTTATGGTGGTGGAGCTGGAGGTGGTTACGGTGGTGGAGCTGGAGGTGGTTACGGTGGTGGAGCTGGAGGTGGTTATGGTGGTGGAGCTGGAGGTGGTTATGGTGGTGGAGCTGGAGGTGGTTATGGCGGTGCAGATGGAGGTGGTTTTGGTGGTGGAGCTGGCTTTGGTGGTGGAGCTGGTGGTGGTTATGGTGGTGGTGCTGGCTTTGGTGGAGGAGCTGGTGGTGGTTTTGGGGGTGGTGACAGCCTCTTATCTGGTAGTGAGAAGCAAACTATGCAAAATCTCAATGACCGTTTGGCCAACTATCTGGACAAGGTCAGGGATTTGGAAGAGGCAAATGCTGATCTTGAGGGTAAAATTAAGGAATTTTATGACAAGCAACGTGATGGGAGTGCCTCAGGTGAAGCAGGAAAGAACTACAGCAAATATTATACAATAATTGAAGATTTAAAATCCAAGGTAAGCTGGAAAATTATTTTTGTTTCTGTATATTAAGGGCTCAATTTACATTTTTGAGTAGAAAATACACATATAATACCAAAGCAACATATCCTGTTGAAAATGTAAATATGATTAAAACAATTATCTTCTCCCTTCACTATTCCTTCAACAACCTTATAGCCTACATCCACCTTTTACCATCTGATTACACAAAGTCCATATTATCCATCCAAGCTACTTCTGAGGATGATTTCACTTGAGACTGTGCTGTATTCTTTATTTGTCTATCACACGGATAAACACAATTATATCAAATAGGAGCCAATTACGGTATATGAAACTAAGACAATGAGTCTAGTGAGTGACAAGAGAAATATGTTAGGAGTCATTTATTAAAACTGCTCTCCATCATCATGTAGAACAATCAAAATCAAGTAGAATTTGTTTTAAAACATTTTCATCATTTAATAATTTACAAAAAAATAGTACTGTGTTAGCTTTTTTTAGCACCAAAACTGTTTGTTTACAATGCTTGTATCACGTCTTGGTGTAATAATATTCACATATTTTTACCTATGAGATTGGAATATGTAAAGATCCCAAGTTGATATTATTTGTTTGCATAAAGGATAATTAATGGTCATTTGCAAGGTGTTTGTGATTTTTAGTCCTTGTAAAACCAGACAAGTGAAGGAAACTGAAGGAAGCTCAACATGACAGTTAACTCTTAAAAAACAGTAAAATATGTTTTTTTTTTGTTTGTTTTTTACTTAGTTTTGAAAGCTCTGATGATGTAGAGCAGTATTGATGAATTTAATGTCATTAAATTAAGCTCTGGCAAGTTTTCACATTGCTCTTACTATGGTGGAAAATGTGTAAAGCCACATAAAATACCCTACAACTTCTGGGAAATGGAAAGCTATCAATTTCTTGTAATAATCTAATAATGTAATATTGCCAGTTCTGAGATGCACCAAGTTGAGAAGATCTGTTGGAAAATCTCTCCAGGTCCATATTTCACTGGAACATGCCCACTGGACTGGTTTCACTGGAACATGCCCACTCTAAAATAGCAATTTTAGCCTGTCATTGGTGCATACGGTCTATATTTTAAAGAGACTTCTAATTTTTTAAAGAAGTTTGTTTTAGATGTCTGTGGGATGATCCATTTTGTTAAGGATATTAGTGAATTCAGTTAGATGAGCAGTGCAAAGCATAACATTTGACCTCCCAACTCTTAACTTCCGACTTTTGTAAATTTAATTCCATAAATTATTTATTTAATCAAATATTTGCAAGGGATCAGTAACCATTGGCTATAGTGCTGTATTTAGTACTCAAGTAGAACCCTGATGGTTTTTGGGTAAAAATCCAGTACTGCTTAATAGTTATGTGAAGACGTTGATTTGATCACATAGGGTTGCAGTATAGATGAGTTAGATGAGTATGATGAAAGTTATATTAGGTTGAGTGGGTGACAGACGCCATGAAATGTGAGGAATTTGATGAGACAAATGAAATGGTGGTGGGACCAATTTAATGTGGGTGGTTTTGTGAACTGCGTTAACAATTAATGTAATGGAGTTGATTTGACAAAACGTTGGTTAGAGTAGATGAACTGATTTGATCAAATTCAAACATAAATGGATTAAAAACCTGGAAGGACTTGGATGAACCATGGATTCAGATAAGATCTACAGTATGTTAGTTATTTTGAAAGACTACTTAAAATTATAACTCAATAGAATAGTAACAACTCACAAGATCACCCTGGGAGTCTAATATGACAGAAGAAGGGTCAGCTAAATATAAGACTTTATATAAAACTATTTTCATAGCTTCCATAGATGATAATTACTCAAGAATGCAAATTATACTCACTGAGGTTGGCTTCAACTATTTTGGTTTCCTGGTTAACTGAGTAGTAAATGAAAGCTCAGGTCTCACCACAAAGCACGCTATAAAACCTGGAGGATGTTTCTGTTTTCTTAATGCTAAATCCCAAATGTTTTCTGGGCATAGATGATAATTATAGGGATTAAAAGACTGTCATATGTGTGGGAATAAGTAGTTTGGTTCTCAATATTGCTTTGTGTTTTGTTGTTACACATAACGCAAAAAAGTATGCTTGAAACATAGGAGCGCCATAGAGATTATAAAGGCAGTAAACTTACTTCATATTAAGAAAAAATATATATTTGATGTCTTGATGTGCTGGTCGCAGGAGGCATCCATAATATTTCAGGGTATGCTCTATGTTGGGATTTACTGCCACTCTAAGATACAACGTATACCAAAATATTACTGCAGGGGAAGGATTTGCACCGTACCTTGCAACTATCTGCTTTTGAGAATGGGCGAAGGGAAAAGGGCAAGTGTTAAATACTAAAATCTGATCTCATGGGTAAATAATATAACAAACCCCTAAAACTCTTATTCCCTTCTCACTCTACGTATGCAGTTCAATAAAAAACACACCACCACAGAGCTATCACAATGAGCCGTATACAGACATAATGGAACCTAATTTATACAAACTAAAATTATATTCTTCTCTATTATTAATTTTATGCTCATGGTTTACATAATAGCTAATTTTGTAATTGAGTTACATACACAGACATGTTACAATGTTCCTAAACTACATTCATTTTTAATGCCTAAAGATAGTTGATTTGCAGTTCACAGATAATTTCTTATGAAAGTTTACATATTATTTGATACTTAAAGTTGAAAAACTTTACCATGTGATAAACAATATATACAGAGACCTAATAGAAACATGGTAAAAAAAAATAAAAATAAAAAATACTAGTTGCTCCAGTTTATGAAGGTTCTAATAATGAAGACAGAGAAAGGATTAAATCGAAAACAAGGGTCCATTAAAACATTTATAGATGGTGTATTTATAGTTGTATATTGGCAGGATTGTTTTATATTAAGTTATAATATTAATTCTTATTCACTATATTTTAAATTTATAATTTTGTAGCCGTGTGCATATATTGCCATGCATGTAAACTGATGTTGTTTTTCTATAACAATATATTTTGTATATTCTGCAGATCCTCACTGCTTCCATTGATAATGCGACCATAGTCTTGCAGATTGACAATGGCAGACTGGCTGCTGATGACTTCAGACTGAAGTGAGTTAATATATAATATCAATTAATCATATTTAAACATATATGTATATATGTAAATAATATAACAAATAAATATGTATAAGTATATATATTATTTTTTTAAGTTAATGTTGTATTTTCTTCTGTATCAGATATGAGAACGAGCTGGCCCTTCGCCAGAGTGTGGAGGCTGATACCAATGGTCTCCGTAGAGTCTTGGATGAGCTGACTCTTGCTAGGTCTGATCTGGAATCCCAGCTTGAGAGTCTCAATGAGGAGCTTGCTAGCCTGAAGAAGAACCATGAGGATGTAAGACTTTATTTAGGAAAATCAACCATGTTATTTAATTATATGTATTTACATTTTAACTGGCATTGATAAAAAACACACATACATTAAGTTCAAAATGTCATATGATCCGTGTTTAAGGTCTGATGATCCAGAGGAAGGCCAACAAATACCCTACTGAAATATCAAAATATGTTTTTCTTCCTGTTCCCCAATACTACATTTTATTCTCTGGATCATCATGTTTTTTTTCAGTTACTTTATACAGTTATCTAACAAATCTCACCCCACAATGTGATTTGATAGTAATCTGACTGTCCTTAGTATGCAGAAACACTTTGCTGAACACAAAAATGTCATTTCTTCCAATCTCAATAACAGTTATACTGACTATCTGACTAGTCAGTTACTTATGATCAGATATAATAATCAAGCACTACTGATAATAACATTTCTAATAATTTATATAGGAGGCTAAGAATTTCCAAGGAGGTGCCACTGGCCAAGTCAGTGTAGAAATGAATGCAGCTCCTGGTATCGATCTGACCAAAATGCTGAACGACATGAGACAACAATACGAGGCCATGGCTGAGAAGAACCGTAAGGAGGCTGAAGATCAATTCAACAAAGCGGTAAGATTCTTTAACATTGTAGTCATTTACTTAGTGATATGCTTCATGTAAACTTAACAAACAATATTTACTTGTTTCAGAGTGCTGCTCTGAAAAAAGAGATTTCATCAGGAGTGGAGCAGGTGCAATCGAGCAAGAGTGAGGTCTCCGACCTTAAGAAATCACTTCAAGCTTTGGAAATCGAACTTCAAGCTCAACTTGCCATGGTACAGTAGGGTGTAGAGTGTGTCCTTTGTAAAGTTATCTTTTGTTATTTGTGTTGTTACCATGTTGGGTTATGTAGAATTTCAATATCTGACAATAACTAGCTACTTTGTAAAATAATGACATCAGTAAAAACTGGAAAAAAACAATTATTATTTATTGTATATTATTGCATATTAGACATCTAAATTGCATAAAAACAAAAAAGCAGTAGATAGCATTCAGTTCTATCACATCTCCAACCATCGATACATATTCCACAAGTGGTTGAGACATATTGGTTGACAAGAACTTATCTGAAAAGGTGATTTTGGAAATACAAGATTCTGTAGACCAGTGTTTTCCTTGAGACTTATTGGATCTCTTCTTAAATAAAGCAGCACTAATCACATTTAAGATCCAGACAATTTCAGAAGTGTTCGTCAATGGAGGCACAACAATTTTTCAAATATGTTTTTTACCGGATGGAGGACATTTAAGTAGATGTTCTTCAATAAACTAACTAGTCTAAAATGTGACATGTTGAATGTCTGCTCATCACACCTCTCCTTTTCATGTTTCTTTTTCATTGTTCTTTCCGACCTTCATCCACCAGCCTCAGCTATCTTTATAACTATAATTTGCTTTCGAGAAACACATCTGTGGATATCATTGATCAAAATAACATTTAAGATTAGTCTTTAACAGCATTATCATCTTCTTTATTTTTTCAGAAAAAGTCCCTGGAAGAAACATTAGCGGAGACAGAGGGTCGTTACTGTATGCAGATTGCACAGTTACAGGCTCAAATTGCTGCCATTGAGGAGCAGTTGGAGCAGATCAGAGCTGACGTGGAGTGCCAGAGTGAAGAGTATAACCAACTTCTAGACATCAAGGCTCGGTTGGAACAGGAGATAGATAAATATCGTGAACTCCTGGAGGGGCTTAGGTGAGGATGAAAGCATATATATCATCAAAATATTACTAATCAAACACACTTTCTTTAAGTAGATATGTTCTGGTCTATATGATAAGGTTATCTGTACTTTCAGTTGTTTTAAAAGCTACACTGAGTTTATTTTCTTCATATACTGATTTTATTGTTAAAGTTGAAATATCATAGCAATATAAAAATATAATTAATACCAAGATTAATTGTTCAATTATTGTTATTATTATTTTTATTATGTTCATGTTCCTATTCACAGTGGCACAGGATCTGGTAGTGGATCTGGTAGTGGATCTGGTAGTGGATCTGGTGGATCTGGACAGGGAGGATCAGGACAAAGAGGTGCTGGCCAAGGTTCTGGTTCAGGATCAAGCCAAGGTAATAATTGTGATCACTAATCAAGCTTTGGTTTCATAGAGGGTTAATTATGCACCACAACTTTGTCCTCACTCCCTTTTGGATAAACATATCCAATTGTCCTTCCTTATACAACTCTAAAGGGTGATAGCTTGTTTTAGCACTACATTGTCCATATATATATATATATATATATATATATATATATATATATATATATATATATATATGTCAAGCTCTGCATTCTGTCTCTTATATACTAAATTATGTAATGTTGGAGAACCACTCTTGGAGAACCGCTCAATTCATAGGTTAACCTTTGTGTCATATATACTAGCATTCAACATCTTCAGATATTTTCAGTACCTTACCCCTTATAACACGTCCCCTTGTGTCTTGGCTTTTATTAAAGGGCCACTGTATTCCTAAAATATTACACAGTATGCTGAAGTCTACAATAAAACAGTCAACTTTGCTATGTACTTCTTTAAAAAAAATTGTTTTATTGATAATACATTCATTGCAAAGTTGCTTTCTTCACTTTGTCTTTGTTCTGCTACTAGTGTCTAAAGTTTGTCTTAGAAAATACTGGCTAACAAATCATATGATTAGTGAGGCAGGGAGCTAATTTCAGAGGAGGGAAAAGCAGAAGAAAAATAAGACAGCTGAAAAGTATTAGCCTCATTCAATTGCTGCGATTTTGAGATCAGGCTCGCAAGTAGACATCGCAAGTTACTTTGCTATTCAATTGCCTTCCGTTTGCAGGCTCCGATCTAGTTACTTCCCTCCAAGCCTTTGATCCTTCAGGGCGGCAAGAGTTACTATTGCTAAAATTGCAAATCGCTATTCGATTGCTGCGATTTTCCCACGCTAATCACTCAGACAAGCCCACCAATGGCAAAAATCGTACCACAGTTTACTGGGACCAAGGTGGTCTCGCAAAAGGCTTACTTCCAAATTGGAGCACTTTAAAAGCAAATGCTACTGCCGATAGCATGGTTTACAATTTTCGCAAACGGTGCCTAACTTGCGGGCCAGGCCAATTGAATAGCAGAGTAAAAGTAGAGCAACGCAGGGATGCAACTCAATCACAAGCATTTTCCTGTTTGCCAACGAATTACGACCCCAAATTGAATGAGGCTGTAAGTTAGCAAGCTATCCAATTAAGTTTGTCCCCTAAAATGTGATGGATGTTGCCAACATTATCTGCTCCTCAGATATTCTATATATAGAAATTATGTCCGTACGGTAAAGCAATATAACTGGTTTTGTGGTATGGTTAAAGTAGTTTTTTCACATATGATTCTTTTAGGCTAAGACTTTGTTTAATAATTTATCTATTTTATTTATGTTTTTTATACATTTTACAACAGTGAGGCACTCGCTTAATTTGGATTGTTGGGCCCAGCTATAGCATTGCTTTTGAATTACTATTATAATTGTATCATTCTAGGGTCAACTAAAAAGACCTTGGTGAAAAAAGTAGTTAAAGAGATAGTCGATGGGAAGGTTGTGTCCTCCAGAATTGTATTGCAAAGACGTTGTATCTTTCTGTAAATTAGGTGTAGGAGCATTAGAGTGGCACTGTAATGGATTATTTTCTTGCAGTCATCTAGATAATATTTAGAAATATAACATTTTTTGCACTGTGTTTGAATTACTAACAAAAATGTATCTTTCTAGGGTCAACTAAAACAACAGTGACAAAAACAATAATGGAAGAGATGATCGATGGAAAGGTTGTGTCCAGCAGAATCGTGTCTGTGAAGGAGAAATAATCCACTTACCTAAGAATACGTCTGCTTGAGCAAAATGGAGATGACAGAAGCTATTTTCTCTTCTTTGTATGACTGTGTTAGTTTGGGGTGTAATCACTTGATTCATGGTGGTGACTGTACAGGTGGAAGAATATCAGAACCAACAATGCTTGTTTGTGTTAATCTGGTTAACCAATATTAAACCAGCACCTGTAAGTGCACATTTAAAAAAATTGGCAGCAACACCTATGTCCTCTAGTCAATATTATCTGTACATTTTAATTTCTTTCTGTCTGAATGATTTACTTAATAAAACCTTCTGATGCATGTTAAATTTGGCCTACTGTCTTAATGCTTTGGTTGTTTTCATAAGTTATGGAGCATTTAGAGCTGGGGTCTGCAACCTCTGGCTCTGGAGATAAATGTGTTGCTATATAACTCTTAGCATGGCTCTTATAGAATCCTCAAATATGGGGAAGTAACTAAGAAAGCAAAAAAGAACGTTCTGGACTATACCAGGCTACATAGCCTATTGAAGGGAAAGAGATTGCTTTAGAGAATGGGAACCATCAATATTTCTCTCTAAAACACATCATTTATCACAATGGAATCAAGTTAATATGCCTATTTTCGCTTATCATTTTGATCTCTGGGCTCTTTTAATATGCAGACCTCTAGCTCAGAAACTTGACATAGATTGTCTCTTCTATATGACTTTAATGTAAATGTTAGTTATTTCTTGCAAAGCCCTCAAAATCCTCTCAGAAGCAGCAGCATAAAATACAAGTTGGTGGCATGGCCAAATAGCCAATGAGTTTTTTCATGTGGCCAGTCAAGGTTCAATAAACCCCTTTAAGACCTTGCGTTTCCAAATAGTAAAGTATGGAGCAACAGAGGGATCAGAAAGAGAAGATGGAAGGTTTATTAGCAATCAATTAATAAATAATGCACGGGTTGAAAAATTGCTTGTGCAAAAGTAACAGGAGGGAAACAATGGGTATGAAAAATAATTTGAGAAAATGCTACATATAATACAATTACATCTTACTTTTTAATTCAATATTTTTTATTGAGGATGAACAACAAATTATAAACATCATTTTGTATCAGATTACAATACAAAAAAGGAAAACCAATATAACAACAGTGTAATTATTTACAATTCCAAGATAATACTGTTAAAGATAATAAGCAAATGACAAAAGGATCTATGTGTTCAAGTCATCCTTCATTTTTTTTTTACATTTCCAAGCAAAATAAGAGAAAGGGAGTTTATTTCCCTATTATTTAAAGTAACATAATTGATTCTCTCTTCAACCAGTGTAGAAGGCTACTCCTCTCTTATCCCAAGAGGTTTGATCAGGAGTCAGCAGCCCAGTACAAAGGAGCGGTTAACTAGGCAAAAAGTATACACAAATGAACTATATACATGTTAACAAAAGAAAGTTAAATACATTATTAACATGTTACCTTGTCAAATACTACAGCTTAGTGAAAAAGAAAGAAAACTACAAAAGGTGATTTTATCCTTTAAACCTTTTCCGAATTAGCTTCTAGCTAGATCATGTATAGTGTTATTGTTCTTTTTTTGCAAGTTCTTTATACCTCAGTGTCTGGAACTTCAAGGTTGCACCAAGATCCTGTCCGTCCCCGTCTCCTGCTTCACATTCTTCGAGGTAATGGGTTGGCTTTTTGAGAGTTATGCTATTGATATGCAGTCAGGGATCATAGCCAGGGTTCCCAGGTCTTAAGGAACAGAGGGAATGTGTCTTGGAGAATATGTGTCATTCTCTTATTAATCAATATACAATTAATCTTATTAATGACTTCCCTAAAATGAAGAGAAGGGGATTTCCAGTTTCTGGTGATAATATTTTTAGTTGCTAATTAAATCTTTTAAAGTAAGCTAATAATGTTTTTTAGATAACAACTGTGATCATTTTCATGGGTTTATATAAAAACAAGTGTTGTCAGTGTATTTTATAGATTTTCTAGCGTTGGGAAGTAATATTTCCTCTGGTGCATAACACCTGTCTTACATGTACACTAAAAAGAATTAGAGAAAAAAAAAAAAGTTTTATTTACCATTTTGGAGACAATGACAATTAAAATCTTATTTAAAAACAGGGAAATGGGGAAAAAATCCGTAAAAGCATTAGAGATAGGTCCCTGAGAATCATTCTCAGTTGCCTTATTTTATCTTGTATACCTTAATCGGTGCTTGACTTATGTTAGTTCATTGTTTGACTTAGTTTCCAGAATTCCTTTTCTATCACTTTTTCAAATAAATTTATATTTTATATCCGTAGTATTGGTTCCAATAGTGTGGATATTTTTCTATAGATCACACTATTACCAGTATTTGTTTGAGTGCAACAGTGTTCTTCAGTAGTATCTGTTCTCTTAATACATAATGCATAAGAGAATATACAGTATGTTATTACCTGGATAAATGATTCTCATGAATCGTAATACTTGGTTCAACCATATACCAGCACAATACGTTCTATCAGTGTTTGGTACACTTTCTCAAATGTGTACTCTTCCCTTTCCCTGAGGACAATCAAAATGATGTGCCCCCTTGGTGCAGAAAGCTCTATAACCTAGTACACTCCATGCCCAGACTGGAAAGAAGGTCAGTACTATATATCCCTTTTTAGTACCTTGTAAGTTTTTAGTAGGCATCTTATAAGTATATCTTGAATATTTCAATACCAGATGCCTAGCTTAGACTAGGAAATGTTTCCAGCTAAGTTCTGCAGTTAACAGATCTCCTTATTAGACTACAAAGTTAATTCCTTTAGGTAGAAGAGTTTGGAAGGACATATTGTCCTGATCGCTGGCTTTTTAATGATTTAAGTCATTTTTTCTATGACCCCATATTCATACATTAGGAGGGTCTCCGCTCTAAAATCTAACCAGCTGATGGAAATGTAAGCAACATTTCATGCAGTATGTAAAGTAAATTGATGTATAAAGGAAATTGGATCAGTTGTAGTCTCCACTGTCATACAAATATAAGGCATCATCTCAGCATATGTAATATGTTTTCCCGACTTTAAAACGAATGCAATGTGCCCAAACTAGGTGCAATAAAGAGGTATATCCCATTTGCTCTTAATATCATCTAGCCAAACACCAAAACAGAGGGTGTAAAAAGTGATTGAGATGCATTCGCTAACGCTAGAGTGTCTCTATTGAAAGACGCCGTAAGAGATACAATTGCACTTGCAGGGTATACTGGGAGATTTCTTTCATTTTTTGATATTGCTCTCAATAACGTAAAACAGTGTGCGCCCATGTGAAAGCATTCACATATACCTACGTAACATATAGAGAACAAATAGGGAGTATAGGAATCTGGATATACCCCAACATAGACATATGGAAACTTGAATAAAATGAATGCTTGAACTGAAGTACTGATTATGCTTTGGTGAAGCACATAGTGCATCTATTTAAAATACATGACATATGGAGTGGATATAGCTGATCTTTGACCAACTAAAAAATATATACAAGGTATTGAAATATATACTGTACCTACTGTATGAGCATTCAGGTTAGAGGAAAATATTTGAAATGAGGCCCAATGAAGGCCAAAACGTACGTCTGGGGTTTGCTGTTTCTCCTGTCCAGGGTAGAATTGCCTGGTATTCGTTCTCTGATTGAGCATCACTATTTATTTATTTTTTTATGCAAATGACCCTTAGGGATTAGTCTCCCTAAGGGTAATAGGGGAATCCAGATGTGGACCCCTTGCTCAAAGTGCCTCAGCTGCACCTCACTGACGAGGCCCAATGAAGGCGAAATGTACGTCTGGGGTTTGCTGTTTCTCCTGTTCAGGGAAGAATTGCCTGGTATTTCGGGGCTGGGTCACTCTAGTGAGTGGGACCAGACTGGTATACTACAGGATATTTCTCCCTGTGAAGGGCACAAGTGAGCTAAAAGAGGTTGATCTCAGAGTGGATTATCATATCCACAGAACTAATCTATTAAGGTTAGCACCTCTATTTTTTTTAGCACCTCTCTAAGGTGTTTAAAGTCAATGGGAGAGTCTTCTGCAATGTCAAGCTAAATTAGGGAAAAGTGTGTTAACTGTTTTGCCTTAACTATCCTGTCATAGGAGGTCATCTGATTAAGATCTAAATCAGTTTACATATCAGTAGGAACATGTTATATGTAAAACAAGTATCAATTGGGAATATGTTAATCTGTGCCTCAGGTTGCCAGGTGTAAATGCTGACTCATAATGATGAGTAGTATCTTCCTCCTTTGATTTCTTATAATTAAATGATGGGCAATCTATTTCACTTGAAGGGCTTTATATGTGTCCCCTAAGTCTTTAAAAGCACATCACAGAGCTTTAAACCTTTTTATTTTACCCAAAGCAAAATGGTAAAGTCAATGTGGGAAAGGAATGAAATGGTACTGGAGGAATAGATCATTTTCTAGTTTTAGATAGATATAATGGAGTGTATTGCTGAAGAGGGACATGCCTCCCACTCCAGACAGCAGGTTGGTGGCAACATGGAATATGTCTATGGGTCATATGCAACACCCATGCCTCCTGTTCCCAACCACTGTTATAATTCCTAGTGTCCAATCCATTGGATAACTACATCACCAAAACATCCAGAAAATTGATTTCTAGTTGTCAGGATTTAATTGTTTAAGGACTCATTTTGTCAGTAATTTATGAATATGTCCAAGGAAGCATGACATTGTTACATTGTGATTATGCATTATTGTGTGGTTATATGTTGTCTGTACATGGTTATTATGCATCCTAGTTATACTATATTATAAGAGGGAAAATGTTATATAGAACATATGAGGAATTGGTAGAAATGCTCTGCATAGAAGTTAGCTGCAGATCATTGCACACTCACACATACAGACCTTGGGTCAAGACAGATGCATGTACTTCAAGTAGTCCTAAGCAAACACTTGAGTTTAACATAAGGGTTTGTTCACTAAATATCTAATGCATTTGATCTCAAGAGCTTTGATAGCCCAAGGTTGCAAGCCAAATGGTCTGACATCACACATACACAAATGTACACAGGGGTGTGGTATTGGAGAGTATAAATATGTTGTTTGGATCATTCAATAAAAGTTGAGAGATAGTTTTCACATAAACAAGGTGTGAGACTATTTCTGTGTGTTGTATCCTGGCTTGGGGAGTGTCTTGCCATGGGCCACTTGTAACCTATATGCAGTATTCTCTGCCTGTGCCTTTTGGGCCTTGCCCTCTTCAGAAGCCTTCTTTTGTGCCACAGAGAACAGGAACTACATGATTTCGGCTGGGGTAGGTTTGAACTGGGTTCATATCAAGCCCCCTTGAAGAAGCAGATTGTGACACTAGTGCATTTTAATACATAGTTAAACAAACAGTTCTGTGAATCTAGTTAAAAAACTAAAACTGACCAACAGTACATTGAGTGCATTGCTTTGAAAATCAGTCATTCCTTTTGAATATCTTAACTCCACAACTTGCAGAGCATTACAGAACATCACTTCTCTCTTGAAATACAGACACATAGACAACATCAAATCCTCAACTAGCCAGAAATTTCAAGTCAAGGGTTAAAAGAACATATAATGGATTGTTTTGTGCTGGTATAAAAATAAATAGTTAACAATGTACAGTAAAGAGAAATAGCGTAAACGTTTTTCTGTACTCTTGATCTATTATTTGCAGTGTTTAAAACAAAGTTTTTTAAATGCATGATAGAAAATATGGGAATACAGTATATTTAAAATTGACACAGCAAAATCCCAGTCAGTGCAGTATGAAAAGTAGGCATATAAATAATTAAAATGACATTTGGTTGTTATTATAAATTTTGTGTTAGATAATTGAGGTTGGAAGATGTGTACAGTCCTCCCACTCTCTTAATGAGTTTATCTCATATGATTAATTATCTCGCTTATTAGATTTTAATAAACCATGTGAACATGACCGGTTGGTATATCTATACATGTAGATCAGAATATGATAAAGTCTTACAATACAATAGCATTGTGGTTTCATCATTATTCTTGTATATATCTACCAAATGGACGCGCTCAAGTGGTTTACCACCCCCAACTGCGTGAGACAACTAAACTACCACTTTATAGCAGGCGCTATAACTAGACTCGGTGCAAAATGTGTTTCCCTGGTTAAAAATAAATTATTATAACATTTAATCTTTAACTAATGCATTCAGGTTTTTTTTTAATGATGACAGACATTTAGTTTTTGTTCCTAAAAAGATTATACACCTGGGAGAATTAGAAGGAACTGCGGATTCACTTTTACGTAGTACACTTCACAATAGAACTCAATGTAAAAACAAGCACCTGTATTATAATCATCCTTTTAAAGCTATCGAAAACTAGCAGTCTGAGATGGAAATCTGGGTTATCTAAAAATGCTTTTATGTTCTTGTTTTGAATACCTGAGAATGTTGTTATTTTGTTACATACTTCACAAGCATGTGAGGTTTTTACCAAACTACAGTGTCTCTTTAATCACATGATATAAAGTTATTAGGAGCGTGGAAAGTATTTTTCATGTAATTTATGCTTAACATAAGAAACCTTTGATAACAATAATTCCAATCAAATTTTATAATAACAACCAATTGTAATTATATGTATACATTTCATTTTTACAATAGCTGGGACCCTTGCTGTGTCCCACACTACTACTAGAGCACCAGTAAATGAATATGACATAACCAATCATTCTGTCCCAATTAAGAGATTTGTGTAATTTATGAGTTTTATTACTGGCACCACCCTCTATAATTATATAACCTGTGGCACCAAACGTTATGGAGAAATGTAATCAGTTCACAAGAGTATTTTTAATTGAAAACATTAAAGGTATCCTGTCCTTGGGAAAAACTTACATTAGCAGCTATGTAAACCATGAGAATTAAATTAGGAGTGGTTTGGGGAGTAAAGGGGAAGAAAGATGGAGAGTGGGTTGATTGGGTCGAGGAAAGGTAGATGGGGAGAGAGTTTAAAAAGGGGGTGAATTAGATGGTGAATTGAAAGAGAAAGATGGGGTAAGGGAAGATAACAGGAGGGAGGAGAGGAGGAATGTTGGATGGGGAGAAAGAGAAAGTTGGGGAAAGAAATAGGGTTTGAGGGAAGAGAGGGAGATGGAGAGTATTAGATGGGAGAAAGAGGGGGTGGAGCAGAAACATGATGGGGAACAGATGGGAGAAGAAAAGGTTGAGGGGAGGAATATGAGGAGAAGAGTGCAGTGGTGTAGAGTTAGATAGTTGATTTATGGGGAATGAGGGGAATTGGGAAGAGAGTGAGTGTGTGGGGAGGGTGAGCAGGAAAAAAGAGGGTTATAGACACACTTAGATTAGATTGAGGTGGTTAGAAGAGCATTAGGAGGAGGGGAGAGAGGGAGATAGGGAGTGTTGGATTGCAGAGAGAGGGTGTGGGTGGGAAGAAGGAGATGAGGGATAGAGGGGAATGGGGGGAAATTGGAAGGGGTGAGAAAGGGGTGGGGAGTGAGGAGAGAAATGTCTGAACGGGAACAGTTACATGGTGGGTTGAGAAGGGTAAGAAGAGTGTTTTATGGGGAGAGGAAGAACAAGCAAAATTGTGAGAGAGGGGGATGAGAGAAGAAAGAGGGAAAGAGTGAGATGGGGAAAAGCAAAAGGGGGAGGGGGAGGAGAGGGGATAGGATGGAGAGAGATGGGAGAGTTGAATATGGAGAGGGAGAAGAAATGGTACTAGGGATAGAAATAGAAGGGGAATCAGTGGGATGGGGAGATAGTGAAGACAGAGCGAGAGGATGGGGATAGAGTGGTTGAGGGAATGGTAGATAGAGGGGGTAGAAAGAAGGAGAAAGGGGGCGAGAGAGAGAGAAAGAGATGAAACACAGGAGGTGTGGCTGAAAGAGGGGATGGGAGAGAGAGGAGGATGAAGGAGATATTGAAAGGATGACAGATGGAGACGGGGAGAGGTGGATAAAAGATGTAGAGAAGAATATAGAGAAAGCATCTTTGTAAAAATGTCAAAAGCTAAATAGCATGTTATATATCAAAATGTGTAGATGTATACATATTTGTTATCTATTTACTCAAAAGAAACTAATGTGAATAGAACTAGGAAGTTGTCCTTTGGGAAATTATTCTGCTGAGATGGATGGTATGAGGCCCAGTGTCAGCAGCTGACCTCTACATAAATGCCTGCTTCAGTATTGATGGAGAATGGACCTGGAAAGATTGGTGAGTGCTTCTGCTCAGATGAGAGACCACCTGGGATTACCAGGAGCAGTATGCTGTGGCCCACTGGAGAAATACCTCCAGTATCTCTGCCATGAAAACCAAGGGATCAGCATGGTGTGTTGTCCATGAGGTCACAGAGAGTCAGACACGACTGAGTGACGCCACATGTTATGCACAAGTGACATCATGACACAAGTATATGCGTACATGTCATGGTAATTTCCTGCAATGAAGTACACAAGTTTGTATTGCTCATTTTATCTGGACAATTATTTTTTATTATTGTTAAAGATAGCCATGTTGGGTTTTAAAGTTATTACACCATCTATATCTGTTTATGTAATTGTTTTGTATATGGGAATGATTATTAATCTGAATTGTAAATGGTTAATTCTATTTGAGCAATGAAAAGGATTATTTATATCTTTGTAAGAGGTATTCTTATGGAATTCTAAAAATTTCTGAAGAAGTCTAAAGAGACAAAACGTGTTGACACTGGGGAGGATTTTGCTAATGACTATTCTTTTGTGCTAGATATTGTTTTCTATATTTTATAGGTTTAGGAAGTATATATTTAGAGTGTATTAAGTATAAAAGGATCCTATGCCATTGAGCTAATGGTTCTAGCTCTTTCTCTCATTGTTTTTGTTAATACTAAGGACTGAAGGCGAAATTTTTATTTTATTGTTACGCCCGTCAAGTTTTGGGGGACTAAGCTCACCCAATGCTCTCTCTCTCTCTATTGGTCGCAACTATTTGTTCAGATCTCGACACCAGCAGACACTTCAGATGACGGCATCATTTTTGAAGAGGCAGGCACCATCAGACCCCTTTTCTTAGGATCTAAGTAACAAACACCATGTACCTTTGATTAGTACAAGCAGACTCTGACACCACCTTTGTTTAGTGTATCCAAAATCAGACTGCCTTTATTTTTCCCCCACAAGTTTTACAAATCACCAAAAAAAATACATTCTTCACACAGTTCCACCCATCCTCTTCAGCCCACCCTCACCACCTGGGAGCTATCATCAGATACATCCTCCATTCCCACATTAGAGATGGGACTGGGCTAAGCCAGAAGGTGACTAATGGGCATTGCATCCTGATTTACAATCTGTGTTTATCAGGACAGATGTAGCTGACTCTGGTATACACATCAAAGAGGCCACATCTCTCAGTATTTAAGCAACTATCCTTCCCCCCAAACTCCCATTTCAGTTTTATGGCTTTATGACTCTGTAGCAAGGCTATACATTTCATGAGTTAACCCCTTACAGTCAAGGCCATCACACAACATTTTATAATGGGAAAATTACCCTGCACTCTTTTCTTCTTTAAACTTTATTAATATTTCCTGGGGAAAATGGAGCATTTTAATACTGCACATGACTGTGTTAACTTTATATTATCTAAGCATATCCTATGGACCATTTCTAACACATATACATTATTTTAATCTTAATCAATGACAGTACTATATGCACTTATTACATCTATGATATAACTGTTAAGCAAGTTGTTAGTACCTTCTAACCACACATATAATAACTGATGAACCCCAAACAGTCCAGTGGGCCCTCTGTTCATAACAGCTAGTTTCCCCCATCCTAGTGTGGCTTAGGAATTCGTCCTGCCGGACAAATTTCTATACACACTTATCTTACTTGTGCGAGTGATAGAGTTGTAATTGCCTCACAGTCCACATTTCTTCCAATTCCAATAGGCACACAATTTGGGGTATAGAGTCCATGGCTCAATTTCCAACCGCCTTCCCTGGGCCATGGCATATGCCCCCTCGCTCAAAGGTCCACAGTCCATTACAGCCTTTCCTAAGGGCCAGTGAGCATAGATGCTCCCATCCAGACTATTTGCTTGGCCTGGGTTCTGCCAACAGTCCTCTGTGCCAGGGTAATCAATATAGTCCAAGGGTGCCATTGCCATCCCACCCCCCAAAAACCGGGGCCCATGCACTCTTCTGCCCCCCTGCATGGGTAAAACACTTCCCTGGGACGCCCAGAAAAATAGTAATGCCAAGGGGGAATGTACTGGACGGATCTGGAAACCGGCACCCAAGGTTGTGGCCTGGTTTAAAGACTCCACTCCTCTAGGTTGCATCTGGATCAGGATGTCACCTTCCCCTCTCTCTGCAACCACTGCCTCGGCACAGCACTCACCCCCCTTGGGATCATTGGTCACTGTGTTCCCTGGCAGGACCTCACAGCTCTCATTCTTGGTCTGACACAGTCCCAAGGTTATTCTCTGTGTTCTCACCTGTATCCATGGCTGGTTCCTGGACAGTAGTTATCCACAGGAACCCCATGATTGGTTCACAATTCTACTCTGGTTCCTTCCAGAACTCTCCCAAGCCCTCCATCTGGCCTGCTATTCCTGTCTGAGACTCAGATGCCACTGCTTTTAAGATGTACCCATAATGTTTGGTGCCATCCTCATCTGTCCCAGTTGTAGCAAAACTTAACTGGCCCTGGCCCATTTGTACCTCCATATGTTCTTGTTTTGAATACCTGAGAATGTTGTTATTTTGTTATATACTTCACAAGCATGTGAAGTTTTTACCAAACTACAGTGTCACTTTAATCACATGATGTAAACTTATTAGGAGCGTGGAAGGTCTTTTTCATGTAATTTATGCTTAACATAAGAAACCTTCGATAACAACACTTCCAATCAAATTTTATAATAACAACCAATTGTAATTATATGTATACTTTTCATTTTTACAATAGCTAGGACCTTTGCTGTGTCCCACACTACTACTAGAGCACTAGTAAATTAATATGACATAACCACTCATTCTGTTCCAATTAAGAGATTTGTGTAATTTATGAGTCTTATTACTGGCACCACCCTCTATAATTATATAACCTGTGGCACCAAACCTTATGGAGAAATGTAATCAGTTAACAAGAGTATGTTTTATTGAAAACATTAAAAGTATCCTGTCTTTGGGAAAAACTTACATTAGCAGCTATGTAAACCATGAGAATTAAATTGGGATTGGTTTGGGGAGTAAAGAAGAAAGATGGAGATGGGGTTGATTGGGTCGAGGAAAGGTAAATGGGGAGAGAGTTTAAAAAGGGGGTGAATTAGATGGTGAATTGAAAGAGAAAGATGGGGTAAGGGAAGATAACAGGAGGGAGGAAAGGAGGAATGTTGGATGGGGAGAAAGAGAGAGTTGGGAAAGAAATAGGGTTTGAGGGAAGAGAGGGAGATGGAGAGTGTTAGATGGGAGAAAGAGGAGGTGGAGCAGAAACATGATGGGGAACAGATGGGAGAAGAAAAGGTTGAGGGGAGGAATATGAGGAGAAAGTGCAGTGGTGTAGAGTTAGATAGTTGATTGATGGGGAATGAGGGGAATTGGGAAGAGAGTGAGTGTGTGGGGAGAGTGAGCAGGGATAAAAAGGGTTATAGACGCACTTAGATTAGATTGAGGTGGTTAGAAGAGCATTAGGAAGAGGGGAGAGAGGGAGATAGGGAGGGTTGGATGGCAGAGAGAAGGTGTGGGTGGGGAGAGGGAGATGAGGGATAGAGGGGAATGGGGGGAAATTGGAAGGGGCGAGAAAGGGGTGGGGAGTGAGGAGAGAAATGGCTGAACAGGAACAGTTAAATGGTGGATTGAGGGGGGAAAGAAGAGTGTTCTATGGGGAGAGGAAGAACAAGGAAAAATAGAAGAGAGGGGGATGAGGGAAGAAAGAGGGAAAGAGTGAGATGGGGAAAAGTAAAAGGGGGAGGGAAGGTGGAGGGATAGGGTATAGGATGGAGAGAGATGGGAGAGTTGAATATGGAGAGGGAGAAGAAATGGTACTAGGGATAGAAATAGAATGGGAATCAGTGGGATGGGGAGATAGTGAAACCAGAGCGAGAGGATGGGGATAGGGAGGTTGAGGGAATGGTAGATAGAGGGGGTGAAAAGAAGGAGAAAGGGGGAGAGAGAGAAAGAGAAAAAATAAAACCCTGGAGGTGTGGGTGAAAGAAGGGATGGGAGAGAGAGGAGATATTGAAAGGAGGAAAGATGGGGACGGGGAGAGGTGGATAAAAGATATAGAGAAGAATATAGAGAAAGCATCTTTGTAAAAATGTCAAATGTAAATAGCATGTGATTTATCAAAATGTGTAGATGTATACATATTTGTTATCTATTTACTCAAAAGAAACTATGGTGAATAGAACTAGGAAGTTGTCATTTGAGGAGTGATTCTGCTGAGATGGATGGTATGAGGCCCAGTGTCAGCAGCTGACCTCTACAAAAATGCCTGCTTCAGTATTGATAGAGAATGGACCTGGAAAGATTGGTGAGTGCTTCTGCTCAGATGGATGGTATCAGGCAAGCAAGGTCAAATTGCCAAGATGTATGCACAAGTGCACAAGTGGGCCCAGTGCTAAGGATGCAGGTGCTTTCACCACAGCATTCTGCGTTCAAATCCAGCCAGGGAACCAAGAGGTCACACTGGTAAGTACTTGGATGAGAGACCACCTGGGAATACCAGGAGCAGTATGCTGTGGCCCACTGGAGAAAGAACTCCAGTATCTCTGCCATGAAAACCAAGGGGATCAGCATGGTGTGTTGTCCATGAGGTCACAGAGAGTCGGACACGACTGAGTGACGCCACATGTTATGCACAAGTGACATCATGACACAAGTATATGCCTACATGTCATGGTAATTTCCTGCAATGAAGTACACAAGTTCGTATGGCTCATTTTATCTGGAAAATTTTGTTTTCTTAATGTTAAAGATAGACATGTTGGGGTTTAAAGTTATTACACCATCTATATCTGTTTATGTAATTGTTTTGTATATGGGAATGGTTAGTAATCTGAATTGAAAATGGTTAATTCTATTTGAGTAATAAAAAAGGATTATTTATATCTTTGTAAGAGGTATTGTTATGGAATTCTAAAAATCTCTGAAGAAGTCTGAAGAGACAAAACGTGTTGACACTGGGGAGGATTTTGCTAAATGCTTTTGTGCTAAATATTGTTTTCTAACTTATATTGTTTTGGAAGTATATATTTAGAGTATATTAAGTGTAAAAGGATCCTATGCCATTGAGCTAATGGTTCTAGCTCTTTCTCTCATTGTTTTTGTTAATACTAAGGACTGAAGGCGAAATTTTAATTTTATTGTTACGCCCGTCAAGTTTTGGGGGACTATGCTCATTCAATTCTATCTCTCTCTACGGGTCGCAACTTTTTGTTCAGATCTCAACACCAGCAGACACTTCAGATGACAGCATCATTTCTGAAGAGGCAGGCACCATCAGACCCCTTTTCTTAGGATCTAAGTAACACACACCATGTACCTTTGATTAGTACAAGCAGACTCTGACACCACCTTTGTTTAGTGTGTCCAAAATCAGACTGGCTTTTATTTTTCCCCCACAAGTTTTACAAATCACCCCCCAAAAAATACATTCTTCACACAGTTCCACCCATCCTCTTCAGCCCACCCTCACCACCTGGGAGCTATCATCAGATACATCCCCCGTACCCACATTAGAGATGGGACTGGGCTAAGCCAGAAGGTGGCTAATGAGCATTGCATCCCGATTTACAATCTGTGTTTATCAGGGCAGATGTAGCTGACTCTGGTATACACATCAAAGAGGCCACATCTCTCAGTATTTAAGCAACTATCCTTCCCCCCAAACTCCCAATTCAGTTTTATGGCTTTATGACTCTGTAGCAAGGCTATACATTCCATGAGTTAATCCCTTACAGTCCAGGCCATCACACAACATTTTATAATGGGAAAATAACCCTGCGCTCTGTAATAGTGTCAGATCTTAGCATACATAAATTCTTAAAACTTTATTAATATTTCCTGGGGAAAATGGAGCATTTTAATACTGCACATGACTGTGTTAACTTTATATTATCTAAGCATATCCTATGGACCATTTTTAACACATATACATTATTTTAATCTTAATCAATGACAGTACTATATGCACTTATTACATCTATGATATAACTGTTAAGCAAGTTGTTAGTACCTTCTAACCACACATATAATAACTGATGAACCCCAAACAGTCCAGTGGGCCCTCTGTTCATAACAGCTAGTTTCCCCCACCTAGTGTGGCCTAGGAATTCGTCCTGCTGGACACATTTCTATCCACACTGATCTCACTTGTGCGAGTGATAGAGTTGTAATTGCCTCACAGTCCACATTTCTTCCAATTCCAATAGGCACACAATTTTGGGCATAGCCTCCATGGCTCAATTTCCAACCACCTTCCCAGGGCCATGGCATAAGCCCCCTCCCTCAAAGGTCCACAGTCCATTACAGCCTTTCCCAAGGGCCAGTCTGAGACTCAGACTCCACTGCTTTTGAGATGGTGCCATCCTCATCTGTCCCAGTTGTAGCAAAACTTAACTGGGCCTGGCCTATTTGTACCTCCATATTGGTATAGTCCTGGTCAGAGTCCATAATATCCTCTCCCCAGACCTCTGGTAACCAGTCCTCTTTCTCCCTGTCTGTCTGACAGGGTTCCTCCCAAAACCCCTCTATGGATGCCTCATCCAGCAATTCAACATACTCAGCCACCAGCTGCAGCTCTTGCTGAATCAGGGTGTGAGGAATTGGCTCTGCTGGGTTTTGAACCCTGGTCCCCAGGGTGCTGGGCCTCTTCTCTACCACTGTGCCAGCCTGCCTTTGTGAAATTCCTGGAGATCACCTTGACTCTGCTAGCAATAGTATCAGTGCCTAAGTCTCTTCAGCTGTGTCTGGTCAGGTGTCTGGTCCTTGGCCTATATAAGGCACTTCCTGTTTATGTACCTTGCCAGATTATTGTGTGGTTCCTGATCACGTCAATAAAGCTTGTTCCTGTTTCACCTACAAGTTGCTGAACTGGATTATTGCTGACCTTGGCTGCTGGTCTCCACAACCTTGTGATTCCTATATCATTACACAGGGGTTCCAGCAAATTAGCCTCCAGGGACCATGGTTTTAGTCCCAGACCTAGACAGCGTTTAAGAAACAAGTTATTTTGCCTCCTTACAGTTCCCATGCCACATTCAGGCTCACCATAGACGATCTCCCAGAGCCCATCTATTAGCTCCAATCGAACATAGAGATCCTCTCCAAGGGCACCAACAGGCCATATCCTGGCATGATACTGTTTCTGCAAGGAAATCTCTTTTCATACCAGTCTCTTTAGCCAGCCTGATATCTCATGGCCCTGCCACAATCCCAGGAATGCCATCCATTGCTTTAGAAGGGCCATTCCTCTGCAGTCCTTTGCCTCTGTTACCTGGCTCTCTTTCTCTCTGTCTTTGTAAGTAGCCATCCTGGCTGCTGGTAAAAATGCTTGAGATTTCCACTGATGTTACCTGTTACGCCTGTCAAGTTTTGGGGGACTATGCTCACCCCAATTCTCTCTCTCTCTCTACGGGTCGTAACCTTTTTTTCAGTTCTCGACACCAGCAGATACTCCAGATGACAGCATCATTTCTGAAGAGGCAGGCACCATCAGACCATTTTCCTTAGGATCTAAGTATCACAACCATGCACCTTTGATTAGTACAAGCAGACTCTGACACCACCTTTGTTTAGTGTGTCCAAAATCAGACTGGCTTTTATTTTTCCCCCACATCCTCTTCAGCCCCACCCTCACCACATTGGAGCTATCCTCAGATACATCCCCTGTCCCCACTTTAGAGATGGGACTGGGCTATGCCAGAAGGTGACTAATGGGCATTGCTCCTGATTTACAATCTGTGTTTATCAGGACAGATGTAGCTGACTCTGGAATACACATCAAAGAGGCCACATCTCTCAGTATTTAACCAACTATCCTTCCCCCCAAACTCCTAATTCAGTTGTATGGCTTTATGACTCTGTAGCAAGGCTATACACAACATTTTATAATGTGAAAATTACCCTGCACTCTGTAATAGTGTCAGATCTTAGCATACATACATTCTTTAAACTTTATTAATATTTCCTAGGGAAAATGTAGCATTTTAATACTGCACATGGCTGCGTTAACTTTATATTTCTAAGCATATCCTATGGACCAATTCTAGCACATATACATTATTTTAACTATATACACTTATTACATTCATTATATAACTGTTAAGCAAGTTGTTAGAACCTTCTAACCACACATGTAATAACTGTTCATAAAATGTATAAATTCTTTTTTGAATTAGGAGACAATCTCAATTAGGAGAACATTTGTTTTGCTGTAAAGACTTATTGAAATACTTATGATAATAGATAGATAGGGGTTATAGTTTTTTTTTGCTTTATTGATTGCACAAGGTGAGAGGATTTTTGGAAAAGATAACAATTTGCACTATGTTTTTTAGCAGTGTTGATACCATCATCAACTATTTATTAATTGGACGTTACTTGTTATTTTTTAGCTTCTCCCTTCTGGTTCCTATTCCAATCATTTGAATCTCTACTTCTTCATCACTTTTCTAATCAACTCTATTAGTTGTCAATTTAAACCATATCCCATAATTGCATTTGATATTTTTGAATTTATTCTCTGTTATCCTATATTTCACTCTTTATAATCCCTCTCCATTTTCCCATTACCTTAAAAAAAGGAAATATCAGGATAAGCATAAATTAAACAAGTATCCATCTTTACATATGGTAGACAGGATGTGTTTTGTTGCCATTCTGTACTTTTTTGTTGTTTTTGTGGGGATGTGCCTCACGCCTCGTCAAATGTATAACGCACCTTGCATACTATAGGTTTCTAGGAGAAGCAGAGGCATGGCTACTGTAGTTGTGTAGACAATAAACACACAATCGGTCGCCATGATATTACACCAACTAAAAACCACTTGTTTTCCTTTAGGCTACTGAATGACAGGTTTGTCAGCTTTTATACAAGACCAGAAAACCAAAGAATGTTTTTATTACAAAATAATAACAAGCAACATAAACAGAACATAAACAGCAAGGAAAATGTTGGTATATCAATGTTGTAAGTTTTGGTTCGCATGTGACTTGAGAGTACACTATAAATAAAATCCTCGTGGAATACAAAAAACGTAACCATAACATAGCACTGGGATGGATTCCCACAATAGCTAGACTGACGTCTAGACCAGTGGCTCTCGTTTTGTTTTGTTTTTATCTGGGAATTGTCTGGTTACCTCCAATGTTTATGGGGAGCATATTTCAGATACAGGACATATTTGTAACCGGGTGATTTGTTTTTGTTGGTGATCAGTCATGTACGACTCTTTATGAACTCATGGACCATAACTAACCAGGCACATCTTTGTGTTCATGGTAATGCTGATCCACTTGGTTTTCATGGCACAAATGCTGGAGTGGGTTGCCAGTTTCTTCTCCAGTGGGCCACAGCATACAGCTGACAAGGTCCAACCCGGCTTGACTTCAGGGTGGAGTGACATCTTGATTCCATGACTATATTCCAATGATGCAGGGCAATATAGATCAGGGATAATTATTTATATCTATGCCAATTTATATTAATAGTTAAAAGGGCAGTAGCACCCTGACAACAAGTCTACTTCTTCTTAAAAAGCTTACTTCTTCAATAAAAACTAGTTATACTTGTACTAGCCAGTTTTCTCGATAGCAAAGTATTATTATAATGTGTGGCCCAGTGTGGTAATTTGAGGTTCATTGTGCTTGATAAGAATGGGGAAAGAGATCTAACAGCATAATAACACTGAGAGTAAGTTTTGTCTATGTTTATGTGTTTGCAAAATCAGTGTGTCACTGAATAACTAATCAAAATAACTATTTAGTATTTTGTAAGTGGCACAAAATGCGGCACAAGCAATTTAAGCCTGTAATAAAGTACTGTGGCACCTACTTCTCTTTCTGCTCCTACTCCAGTCTTACTCAAGATAATGTCATCCCTGGGTCAGTACAAGATGGATATGATACCCCTGGCCTTTGTTCTTCCCAGCCTGGAGCTACCCCTGTGATAACCATGGTTTTCTCTGTTTGGCCTGTCTAGGGTCTGAAGATCCTCATCCCCAGGGAATACCCCTTGTGTTTGTGTGTTTTTGGGCATTGTGTGGCTAACTGCTTGTTATTTTTTTAATTTGTAGTTTTGGGTAATTTTGTTATTTATATATTGTCATTCAATTCTTGTTTGCAAAGACAGGTTGCAAAGACAGGTTTGCAAAGACAGAGTCCCATTGTGAAACTAACATAATGGGACATCTTGCTGAGTGATTAGATATGCTGGTCTTCCTATCTAAATTGCATTACCTTTTGTTACTCTGGTCCCATATTAATTGAATTACCAGAACCTTTTTGTTCTTCCATGTATATAAGCCACTATTTGTTTCAAACAAGTGCATGTCAGCTGAATTTCTGAGGAGTGGAAAGTAGCTTTTTAATCACATTGTTCCAGAACAGCTAGCCAGGAATCCTGTATCGACTTTCTGGAACTGCATTCCTGCTCTTCACAGATCCTGAAGCAGGCCTCCTTCCAGGGGAAACCCTCACACTGATACACAGAAACCCGCAGAGGACCTAACTGGTAGGATTCATTGACCTATCCAGCAGGTCCATCCCTGTTGCAAACTGGTGGCAGCGACTGGATAGGAGGTATCAAAAGGAATTTAAGTAATATAGACCATAGAAGCAGCAATGAAGATGGCCCAGCATGATGAATTCAGCATAGCCGAACTAACAGAGCAAATTTTCAGCAGGGGGCATCAGTACTAGCCCCTTGGACCCAGAATGTCATTATGGTGGGGCTGCACTGTCTGCATGAGGAAAAAGGGTGCAAGACCAACAACCCACCCCCCAAAGCAGAAGAGGCTGGTCACCAGGTGGACCAGTACATGGAGACCCTGGAAGAAGTAAGAGTGCCTCCATCATTCAGTGGTCTCCATCCCGCTGTATTCTCTAGATCAGTGCTCCCAAGCCCCATAGCCCAGCCTGGACCACAGCTCTGTCCAGAAAGGCAACCCTGACCACAGTGCTCCTTGCCTACCGGCCCACCACTACTGCCACTTCAGCCTCACGCAATGGAGAAGCCAGTCAGGAAGTGCACTGCTTTGGATGCCAACAGCTGGGGCAACTGTAGTGGGACTGTCCCCTCGTCCACCCATGGAATCCAGAGAATTCTTATCACCCTATCCTGTATGTAGGCAAGTGGCTGGCTAACCACACAGCAACAGAAGACCAGTTCTTTGATTGCTCCCAGTATAGAGTCTGGCAAAAGGAGCAGACTGTCCAGGAGCCCCTGTTCAGTTGCCCATAGAAGACTATCGGAGCCTCCATATCCAGACCATTATGGTGAACAGCAGAGGGCTTTAGGGACACTGGATCGTGTCTGACCCAAATCCATCAGGGCCTGGTGAGCACCTCCCAAATACTGAAGAAGCATGTACACATCATGGTAGCTGGGGGCCAGCAGCTATCCACACCTTTAGCCAGGTCCATATTGACTATTGATAAGGGCATGAAAGAGGGGGCGAAATAACCAGGCTCCCTGCAGTGTATTATTGGGGAACGAGACTTGGGGCCCATTGAGCTTCATTATGTGGCCATCATGACCAGTAGCCATGCCAAATGAGAGAAACAAGATGAAGAGATTAGGGCCATGGATCTATGTTTTTGGGGCCCCTGGGCAGTAAAGTGGAGGAGCCAATGAAAGTAAGTGTGCAGGGTAAACATGCACCCATGTTTCCCTTTTCTGTGCGTGTGTAGCACTCTCTTGCAGTGTGAGAAAATTACAGACATTCCCATAACCGTCATTTTTACAACACAGCTACTCATACACACACAGCTATTACTGGTTTATTAAATGCATTTGTTGGTGGGTCATATTATTTAAATTATTCTATGGGAGGGCAGCGGGCGCATGTTACACAAACACATATCATGGTCACTTATACTACACAAAAATACTGAGTAACTATAAATAATTATAGAAAAGGGGCCACTGCACAATGAAAATAGAAATAGTTTGAAAAAGTTGAGTCTAAGAGCATAAGTAATGAGGAAAAAATCAAACAGCTAGTTTTTAATTAGAAAAAATATATTTTGATGCCTCTGCTGGGCCCTGACGGATACATGGGTGGTAACTGTGTGTGTGAGAGGAGCAATTACATTTATAGAGAGATATGGTTGTATTTCCTGAAGTAAGAAGTTAGCTCCTGGGCCAGTGAGGGGGAAGGGATGTGGTGCCAATTTCAATTTTTTACAATTAAGGATTGCTTTCTGTTCCCACCTTCCTCAACTCTCCTTCCAATGATAGCCAAAAAACGCACCCTCATGATTCAGCTCTCATGAAGTGATGTAACAATCACAAAATGGATCCCTTTACTGTATAAATAGAGACTAAAAAAATAATATTTCCCCCCAAAAAATGTAAGTCCATGACTTACACATTGTGGACAAACAAGTGTTTATTTTCTTGAACTGCCGCTGTCCTTTAATGATAAAACTGTTCGCCTTTGATGATATATGTGGTCAGTGAGTGTGTGATCAGGATGTGTCTCACCAGTTGTCAGTCCCTCCTTACAATATAACAGATAAGAATGATTGTAATTTTCATTTATTTATATGTATTATATTTCTAAAGGTGGGCAGTCAGACAGACACATCATGATCACACACACAAAGACAGACAAAACACAAACACACAGCATGATCACTTAGTCCAGACACAAAAAAAGATACACAGGCCAGGGGCGTAGAATCGGGGGGGGGGACGAGATGGACATATCCCCCCTCCCCCATATTACCAGTTTCCCTACATCAGCTCCCCTCACCTCCTGTCCTTTTGGCTACTTTCTCATACTCTGGTCTCATGAGATCACGCAAGATATTCTCGTGAGGTAATCTCACAAGATCTCGTGAGACCCAGCTATGAGAACTATCTGGCCAAAATGATAGATGGAGAGGAGGAGGGACAGGGAGACAAAAGGCAGATATAAGGAGAGATAAGGAACCCCCCCCCCCCCCCCCACATTGTAAATATATATACCGTATATACTCGAGTATAAGCCGAGTTTTTCAGCCCTTTTTTTAAGGCAAAAAAGGGCCCCCTCGGGCTTATACTGGAGTTACTCTACCCCCCCCCCATGTCTCTCTAACCCCCCCCCCCCCGTGTCTCTCTAACCCCCCCGTGTATCTCTAAAACCCCCGTGTGTCTCTAACCCCCATGTGTCTCGCTACCCCCGTGTCTCTTTCCCTCCCCCCTCCTCAACCTAAACCCCCCTCAACCCCCCTCCTCCACCTAAACCCCCCTAAATACCTCCCTCCTCTCCCCTCACTTACCTGCTTGTGCTCCGGTCGCCGCTCCTTGACCCGGCGCCGGGGGGTTGGGGTTGAGGGGGATTGAGGGGGGTTGAGATTGAGGAGGGAGGTTGAGGATGGGGGGTTGAGGATGAGGATGGGGGGGTTGAGGAGGGGGTTGATGATGGGGAGATTGAGGAGGAAGGTTAAGGAGGGGGTTGAGGATGGAGGGGTTGAGGAGGGAGGTTGAGGAGGGAGGGGGTTGAGGAGGGGGGTTGAGGAGGGAGGTTGAGGATGAGGAGGGAGGATGAGGAGGGAGGTTGAGGATGAGGAGGGAGGTTGAGGATGAGGATGGGGGGTTGAGGAGAGAGGGTGAGGATGGGGGGTTGAGGAGGGAGGTTGAGGAGGGGGGTTGAGGAGGGGGGGTTGGGGTTGAGGGGGGGTTGAGGTTGAGGAGAGTTGAGGTTGAGGAGGGGGTTGAGGATGAGGATGGGGGGTTGAGGAGGGAGGATGAGAATGGGGGGCTTGAGGAGGGGGTTGAGGATGGGGGGGTTGAGGAGGGAGGTTGAGGAAGGGGTTGAGGATGAGGAGGGAGTTGAGGATGAAAAGGGAGGTTGAGGAGGGAGGTTGAGGATGAAAGGGAGGTTGAGGAGGGAGGTTGAGGATGAGGAGGGAGGATGAGGAGGGAGGTTGAGGATGAGGAGGGAGGTTGAGGATGAGGAGGGAGGTTGAGGAGGAAGGGTTGAGGAGGGGGGTTAAGGATGGGGGGTTGAGGAGAGAGAATGAGGATGGGGGGTTGAGGAGGGAGGTTGAGGAGGGGGGTTGAGGAGGGGGGTTGAGGAGGGGGGTTGGGTTTGAGGGGGGGTTGAGGTTGAGGAGGGTTGAGGTTGAGCAGGGGGTTGAGGATGAGGATGGGGGGATGAGGAGGGAGGATGAGAATGGGGGCTTGAGGAGGGGGTTGAGGATGGGGGGGGTTGAGGAGGGAGGTTGAGGAAGGGGTTGAGGATGGGGAGGATGAGGAGGGAGGTTGAGGAGGGGATTGAGGATGAAGAGGGAGTTGAGGATGAGGAGGGAGGTTGAGGATGAGGAGGGAGGTTGAGGATGAGGAGGGAGGTTGAGGAGGGAGGTTGAGGATGAAGAGAGAGGTTGAGGATGAGGAGGGAGGTTGAGGATGAGGAGGGAGGTTGAGGAGTGGTGTTGAGGAGGGTGATAAGGGAGGGGGGAGAGACACAAGGAAGGGAGAGGTTGGAATAGACACAGGGAAGGGAGAGGGGAGAAGAGACACAGGGAAGGGAGAGGGGAGAAGAGACACGGAGAGAGAGGGGACACAGAGGGCACAAGAGGGACACAGGGGGCAGCACATTTCCCACCCTCGGCTTATACTCGAGTCACTCATTTTACCCAGTATTTTGTGGTAAAATGGGTGCCTCGGCTTATACACGGGTCGGCTTATACTCAAGTATATACGGTATATATATGACTGTTACTACCTTGGGTTAAGAGTTAGTGCCTTGTGTTACTGTCTTGCGTTAAGTGTTACTTTGCGAGGATTGCAGTGCAATGAGCGCCTTCGGCACTCATTGCAGCCTAAGTACCGATGGGGCGATGGTTTGCCTCGCTTTGCGAGGCTCGCAAATTGTTACCAACATCGTAAGCGTTCCCAAGCGTTCCCAACAACCCAGCAGATCCACAACTATTATAGTGATATATATATATATATATATATATATATATATATATGATATATATATATATATATATATGATATATATATATATATATATATATATATATATATATATAGCTATAACTGTAGATAGATAAATATATATATATACTAAATTGGAAAGCTGGCAATGCTGTTTGCCAAACAATGCAAGGTTCTTCCCTCTCTAAGTTGGGGTCCTCGCCATGAGTGCCTTTGCCACTTATTGAGGGCCTCGGCCAATCCACCACTTTCATGCCTCGCAATGATCATCTTCAGCTCTCATTACGAGCCTCTCCCCCCTCTACTTTATGTGCCTTGCAATGAGCGCCAACGGCCAAGCAATGAACGCTCATTGCAGACGCCGTCTAACCCACTACCTTTGGCGCTTTCGCCTTCGTCGCTCATCGCAAGGTCCCCAATGAGTGCCTTCGTCGCTCTTTCGAGCCTCTCCCCACTCTCTGACCCCTCTGTCTGTTTCCCCTTTCTCCCCTTGCTATGCTTCACGTTTTGCCCCTCGGAGCACCTTTGGAGCTCATCCCGAGCCCCGCGCTGAGCACCTTTGGCGCTCATTGCGAGCCTCTCCCCCGTGTACTTCAACTTTCCTGCTTTGCAATGACCACCTTTCGGTGCTCATCATAAGCCCCACGATGAGTGCCTGGGTTTAATGTTACTGGCTTGCGTTAACTGTTACTTCCTTCGGGCTGTTTTTTACTGCCTTCAGCCTCGTTTTCATCCTGTTACGATTTTTCGGTTGCCATTTTTTTTCTCGCTTAGGTGATTTTCGATTGTAAAAAAATGGCAAACATGCCTCAAATTAACTTGCAACCTCACTCGCAGGCTCCCTGGCTCTCCCCCTGTGCTGTGTGTGCAAGTGAATTTGAGCCATAATTGTGTTTTTTTTGTGGTCTTTGCAGTTGTGTGGTTTGGGTGTTTTACGCGCTTCGGTCCTAAGTCCTTCATGGCTCGCAATGAGCGCCTAAGGTGCTCATTGCAGCCTAAGTCCTGCGAGCCTCGCGGTGAGCGCCTGCGGAGCTCATTGCAGCCTCGCAGTTGCGACCCGCAACAGCGGGCCTTGCGATTGGTTGACCAACTGCACAAACATGACCTGTGGGCTTGGTTCACAATTATATATATGATATATCACAAATATTGTTGTGAGCATGGAGGTTGTTGCTAATGCTGCTGGCTCGCTTAGCAAGCCCGCAGCAACTGCAGCCCGCGCAAAGCGAGGGGCCGCATTTGCGGAGGTGGAGGCTCTACGGCTCCTCAAAACCACTTACAAAACGCAATGACGAACTACGGACTTACATTAAAAAAAATACGAGTCGCGGGACTTAGGGAAAAAAAATTGCATCCTTACAACAACCACAACAAAACCCGTAAAAATATTACGGACTCGCAAAAATACGGACTTAACGGACTAACCGCGCACAGCGGCAAATACTCAAAACACAAAAAATTAACCAAAAATAAATATAAAAACATTGCCCAAAGCAACCCAGGACTTCTGCAAGGCCGGTTACACCTTCATTTCAATCACATTTACACACTTTAAAGACTCGAAAAATTCCGAAGCGAGAGAAAAAAATGGCTGACGTAAAAAACGAAAATGAGGCTAAGTACGTAAAATTACTACACTTACTCTCAAAACGGAACGAACACTCAAAAACACTTCATGCGGCACGTAACACATACTATGCGGCACTTACCACAGTGAAATTCGCCAGCATTTCACATTACTATTAGCTGCAAAATGGTGGCTGGAACGCAAATTTTAAGGCTGGGAACGCAAATAGCGCATGCGTAATGCGTCTAAACGGTTTTAACCACCTCAAAGTTTATAAATACTGCACACTTTCCAGAAATTCTACATTTCTCCTTAGGTGATGAACGGTGTGACTGGACAGTTCACTGCTGGCGTTACTTCAGAAGATAATTCCTTAACAATTGCAACTTTACAATTTGCAAATTACAACAAAGAGGTAAGCTATAATACATTTAATTATTAAGAAATACCCAAAACAATAAAAAAAAACAAAAAAAAGGGGATTTCAAATATTGACAACAAACTGGATTCATGTATGTTATCATTTCAAATACACAGATATGTGTATGTGCCCTATAAGAAGCTAATTTTAAGTACAAAAAATAAAAATAAAAAGTCATATCCATTTCAATAAATAAAAGAATTTGGCCACATACATATTTAGCCTGCAGTTCAATCTTTTCCTTTTATGCACATTTCCAACAGACTCTACATCAACAGCGTCACTGAAGAATTTGCAGCGTGGAGTGTGAAAGCTGAACAATTTTCAACAACACAAAGAAAGAAGAACAGGTAAGATACAAAAATACATTACATTCAGAAAAAGACCACGCTCTTAACAAAAAAAAACCAAAAAGCATACAAAAAAAACAATTTATCTTCTCTTTTTAAAACAGAACACTGCCTGAAGACTGGCGCATCAACATTGGCAGTAAAAACCAAAACCAAAAATAGCCTGTTTGCTGTGGCGGTTTGGCTGTCAAAATGAAACAAAAAATAAAAATAACAAGCCCTAATACAAATTATAGGGAACAGAAAACACCATACTTCAAGAAATATTGCTAACTACATAGAAAATTAAATCCTGTTTACTCTGCAAGAACCTCTGACCCTAAATCATAACCCAAATCTAAGTGGCGCACACATTACAGGATAGTATAAACAAATATTGGTAACATATAGAAATGGAACAATGATTCCTGTTTAGTCTGCAAGAACCTCTAACCCTAACCCATATGCCAAATCTAGCATCCTAAAAGTGCACACACAAAACAGGATAGTATATACAAATTTGATAACACATACACAATTAAAAAAATACTATCCTGTTTCTGTGCCCAAAACTACAACACTAAACCAAGAATCGAATTACACCAGTGGTGTACACAAAACAGGATACTACTAAATAATTTTGAGCCCTGCACGGTTTTACACACACTCTCAAATCTGCACTATTTTACACACAACAAAGAAAGGAAAAATGCAAATACATTGCTTTTACAAAAAGAAGATGCTGTTGTTCAAAAAAGTATTTCAATAAAATAACATTTCTCTTTTACAACAGACACTGCCTGAAGACTGTTGAGCAGTAGATTGCAGCACCCGGATCCTGTGCCATTAATACCCAACTAATACTTCTAACAAGGTATAGTAGAACAAGTACAAAAATAGAAACAATAAAATCATGTTGGCTGTGCACCAATGTCAACATGAAAAATAACAGAAAATAATAAGAAACGACTAACAATGATGATGCACACAAAGCACGATCCTTCAACAAATATTATTGACACATTTAAAATTTAACAAGGAATTCTGTTTTCTCTTCACCAACCTGTAACTAACCCATAAGTTAAATCTATCATCCCAAACGTGGCAGACAGAAAACAGGATAGTAGAACAAATAGTGGTAACACATAACAAATTCAAGAATAAATCCTATTCTCTGGGCCCTAACCTACAACATTAAACCCACAACCTCAACATACACAGAAAACAGGATACTACAACAAATATTAGTGACACCTAGACAAATCAAGAATAAAGCCTCTTTTCTGGCCCACACCCTATAAGCCTAAAACTACATCCTAATCCTCCAATGACAACAATCGTCTACAGAAAACACAAAAATACAACAAATATTGTTAATACTTACAAAATTTACTCAAATATTCGGTTTTGGGTGCTATGCCTATAAGCCAAACCTATCAACCACAATCTCAAAACTAACATCCACGAAAAATAATAGGACAACAAATAGTAGTAACACATACAAATGTATTACTATAAAGCCACTTTGATCTACAATAACCTATAAGCCTAAACACACAACCTAAATCTATAATGATAACAGTGTTGCACACAAAACAGATTAGTACTAAAAAACCAAAATATGCACTTACAAAAAAAATAATAATACATTCTTTTTATTTACAGATTAATATGGCAGATACTGACAAGAAACAGGAAAAGATATGACGGCAAACTAGAGAACGACAAAAAACATGGGCAAAGCAGCAGACGCCAGAGCAGAAGGAAATTTGACAAAAAAAAGAATGCAAATGACTTGCAAGCAAAAGTCTATCAGATGAAAAACTAAAATCTACCCCTAAGAAGGCAACTAAAAAACAAAAGCATTTAGAACCTGTTTAAGAACAATCACATAACATTTCCAATGATGACTTACAAACTCATACTGATATATGTTCTTCAAATTGTCCTTTACTTAAGTTTTTAGCAGTAGAGGTTCATAATTGTGGTGAGATGAATATTCTCTGTCACTTCTGTGGGGCTTATCATTTCAAACAGGAAAGACCCAGAGATGGCGAGTTCATTAGTCGCTGTCAAAAAGGCTAGGTCAAACTTCCAGAAAGACAACAATTCCAACCATATTTACAAAGCATTATGACTTAGCCTGCTTTTCCCAACTACAAAAATTTCAAAACAAACATAAGATCATACAATAGTGCCATATCCTTTGTATCTATGGGTGCAACATTAGCTGTTAATGTGCTAGGACATGGCCCTTACTGCTTTAAAGTCCAAGGACAAATTTACCACCGGACTTCTCATTTACATCGAGAGGAAGGAAAGCAAAGAAAATTTGCTCAACTATATGTCCTAGATACAATGGAAGCTGTTGACCAACGTATACAGCTTCAAGAAAATAAAGAATGCTTACCCATTGTTTTTATTGAGCTGGATACAATTATGGCCAATAACCCCTACACTCAAGCTTATAAAAAATTGGCAGAAGTAGAAAAGGAACAACAACTTCATGCATAAATACATCAATTGCCAATCCCAAAGGTCAATATGGTGCTTAAAAGAGATCGACATACTGATAAACGCTGTTATAATTTGCCAACATCAAATGAGGTTGCAATGGTCTTTCAAAATGATGAAGGAAACCCACCATTTTAGAGAGACATTAGAATATATCCCAAAAATGAGGAGCAACATTTCATTAATATAAGTATCTTAAGTACAAATGTAGATCCAATGACATATCCAATATTTTTTCCACATGGGGAAGTAGGTTGGCAACCCAAATTCCGAGTTACCCAAATTCAAAAGTACGAGTGCAAAATAATATTTCCATGCTTGAATTTAAAGTGGCTCAAATTGCCATTCGAAATGGATTCAATCCTATTTTATGTGGTGAAAGACTAACACAACAATGGATCATTGATTCCTATTTGCAAGTTGAGGCTAATAATTTAAACTTCATAAAATATCAACAAGATAAACTACGTGTAGAACAGTATTGTGGATTGATGGATTATGTCGCTGAGGTTGCTACAACCAGAGAGATGACACCTGGCAAAGCCATCATTTTACCATCTTCTTTCCAGGGTTCATCTCGCAATATGCGAGAAAAATACAATGATGCCCCTGGCTATTGTAACAAAATTTGGCAAACCAGATTTATTTATTACATTTACATGTAATCCACAATGGCCAGAGATTACACACAATTTGCTAATTGGCCAAACTGCTTCCGATAAACCAGATTTAGTGGCCAGAGTCTTTAAAATCAAATTAAATGAATTAATATGTGACACAACCATAACTCAGTTATTTGGCAAATGTCTGGCTTATGTTTATACCATCAAATTTAAAAAAACAGGACTTCCACATGCACATATTCTTATAATCCTTCAAGAAAAAGATAAGTTAGATACCGGTGACAAAGTGGATTCAGTCATTATTGCTTAACTACCAGATCCAGAACTACATGGTAGACTATATGAGATTGTAACTCATCATATGATTCACGGACCGTGTGGAGATATTAATCCACAGTCACCATGTATGGAAAATAAGAAATGTACAAAAGATTTTCCAAAAGATTATAGAGACAAAACTTATGCTAATTGTGATGGATATCCATTATATAGAAGAAGAGAAGGACAAACTGCCATTATTCGGGGCAAAAAGGTCGACAATAGCTATGTGATACTATACAATCCACATTTACTCATTAAGTATAATGCACCCATTAATGTTGAAGCCTGCACTTCTATAAAATCCAATAAATATGTCTACAAATATATTTACAAAGGCTGAAAAGTGCTTAAAATAACAAACACAGTGAGTTAGTACATGATGAACTTGCATCTCATGTAGATGCTCGCTATGTGAGTGCGTCAGATTGCTCACATGCAGGATCGCTCACATGCAGTATATCGATTAGCTGGAAATGAAACAAATCCTTTGGCACAAATTGAGCATCGCCACACTACACTAACTGCATGGTTTTAGTTAAATTCAACAGATTTAGAGGCAAGGGAATTGTTATATATTGACATTCCATACCATTATGTTTTTGTTAATGGATTATAGGGGAAAAAGAAAAAGCCGGGTAAATAAAATAATCCCAAGAATTTACACTATAAGTCCAAGAGACCTTGAACGTTTCTGCTTGCGATTACTACTTCTAAATGTTCCTGGTGCACAAAGTTTTGAACACTTAAGAACTGTTAATGACACAGTAATTGAATCATTTCATTTAGCTGCACGACATAGAAACTTCCTAGCTGATGATACAGAATGGGAAAGATGTCTAGAAGAAGCAGCACTATGTCAAATGCCACGGCAGATGAGGAAACAATTTGCATTCATTTGTATCTTCTCAAATGCTCCAAATGCATTAGCTTTGTGGGACAAATTTAAAACAAATATGGCTGAAGACTTTTTGCAACGATACAATGAGCCTATTGCACAATTAAAAGCATTAATTGAAATACAAGAGGTCTTTTTAACAAATGGATTAAGTTGTGCAAGTTTTAATCTGCCAGATCTTGGTCTTATAGACGACATCAACTTTGAAGACTATGACACTCAACTACAAAGAGAAAGAACAGAAGAAAGACTTGCAACTTTAAATACATTACAATTGCAAGCATTTAATGCAATCAAAAATGCCCTAGATGATGACATGATCAAAGAGCTTTATTTCTATCTGGATGGACCTGGCGGATCAGGAAAAACGTATCTATATAATTTATTGATGAGTTTTGTACGAGCACAAAGTCAAATAGCGCTGGCATTTGCAACCACTGGAATTGCCGCACTTTTGTTAGAAAGTTGAAGGACTGTGCATAGTGGATTTAAACTGCCAGTGCCTATCTTGGAAACATCAGTGTCAGATATTCGAATGACATCATTACAAGCCAAAAAAAGTAAAAAAAGTAAATTAATTATAATAGATGAGGCTACAATGATGTCATGCCATGCCCTACAATGTATTGACTGTTTGCTTCGTGAAGTCATGGATAATACTTTGCCATTTGGTGGAAAGGTAATGTTGTTAGGTGGTGATTTTAGACAAACATTACCTGTCGTTGTACATGGCAATTGAACCGACATTATCGAAACATGTATAAAGTCAAGTACACTATGGAAACTATTTACCCATTTTCAATTACAACAAAATATGAGATCAGAAGGAGAAAATTATTTCAATGATTGGCTCATTACAATTGGAGAAGGAAAAACAGAACTAATACACATTTTTACTGAGGACACTGTCACATCCCAGCTCATATGATTTGCAAACAAGATCTTATATCGGCTATATTCAAAACTACAATAAATAACGAGGACTATGCAGAACTTGCTAACAAAGTAATACTAACATGCAAAAATAAGAATGCATTCCTCCTCAATAATAAAATATTTGAAAAAATTAATGCACCACAAAAAAATTATCACAGTGCTGATTCTGTACTTGGTGATGACAAAGAAAGTCAGGCAAACTTTTCTACAGAATTCATAAACTCATTAACTCCTTCTGGAATGCCTCCACATATTTTGCAGCTAAAGAAAGGTGCAATTGTTTTGTTACTGCAAAATATGAATCCAAAAAAAGGCCTATGCAATGGTACAAGATTAATTGTTCAGGGATTAAAAGACCATCTCATAGATGCTGAAATTCTAACTGGTACCCATAAAGGAGAGAGAGTTTTCATACCAAGAATAGATTTGGCACCAAGTGAAAGTAGCCTCCCTTTTGTACTTCAAATGAGACAATTTCCCATCATCATGGCATTTGCCATGACCATTAATAAATCCCAAGGACAAGCTTTCAAATCTGTGGGCATCTTTTTAGAAGAACCAGTATTTGCACATGGACAGCTGTATGTTGCCTTTTCAAGGTGCAAGAATCCACAGGCTATTAAAGTTTACATTGAAAACAATGAAAGTCAAGGTGATTTATTAGATGATGGACGCATTTTTACCAAAAACATTGTCTACTATGAAGTACTGTAATTTTCATTCCACCAAAGACAAGACATGGCACAGAAACCGCAACCAAAAAAACTAAATAACCTCAACGACAATTTCACAACAAAAACAAAAACTAAAATATAGAGAACGGTGGTTTAATTTCAAGAATGACATTTTATGTCACTCTTTAAAGAGCACCACCATTTCCATAAGAAACTCTATACAATGGCAAAACACATAGAGAACAGTGGTTACACATCGCGGCCGAAGTTTAATGTCTTACATTCTCTTTTTAGAGAACCACTATTTCACATAGGAAACTCTATGTGCCATTTTCACCAATTACAAAAAACAACCAACTGATTAATATTTCATGGAAGTAGTCTTTTTGCATGATTAGCCCCACAAAACACTTGGCTTGCATTTTACAACAATTACAGTTTCAATGTTATTTAAGTATGTTACTGTTTACAATGTTACAACATTTATTTTTTTTAAAAGGCAAAGTTGTTTTATTGCAGATATTTCAAATGTTAACAGGAGGAGGAGGTTTTATTATACAATGTAAATGTATCATTCAATGCAAAATATTAATCCAGAGAGTAATCCGATCGCCAGTTAATGGGGTCAGGAAGGAATTACATTTTTTTCCCCCTTTGATACAATTGGCTAGCTTTCAAGGAGGGTTTTTACTGTTTGCCTTCCTCTGGATTCAATATATATTTTGTTTAACAGTTGTTAATCTAAAAGTTGCATCTTAAAAAACATTATGTCAAATTTACAATACTCATTAATACAATGTTCAACTGTTCTTCAGCACTCATTGCAAACCTTTTCTCCCGCCAACTGAACAGGCCGCTCCTTGCAGGGTTCATTAACGTACAAGTTTTGCGCTTGGAAATGCCATGTGTCTCTTTCCAGCATCCACCTTCCTGTCCCTTCCTTTCTCTTCTGTGTGTCTTCTGAATGTTTGTGTGACGCGCGCTGACTGGTGTTGTTGGTGTAGGTGTTACTGTCTTTGCCATTGTGTATTTTCTAAGTCCTGCGTGCCTGACTTTGCTCAGACTCGTTTTCATCCAGTTTCAGGAATTATTAAGTTTTTCGTCCTTCATTTTTTTTCTCGGTTATCCAATTTTCTAGTGACGAAACACGTCAAATATGGCTCAAAATCACTTGCAACCTCACTCCCAGGCTTCCTGGCTCCCCCCCTGTGCTGTGTGTGAGTTTTTTTATTATTTTTCTTGTTTTTCATGGTTTTTGATTTCCGCGGTTCGGCGGTTAAATGAGTATTTTGTTGGTGTAAGTGTTAGTGTCTTTACCGTCGTGTATTTTCTAAGTCCCGCGTGCCTGGCTTTGCTCAGCCTCGTTTTCATTCAGTTTCAGATATTTTTACATTTTTCGTCCAACATTTTTTTCCTTGCTCAGTTGATTTTTGAGTGATGAAACACGGCAAATAAGGCTCAAAATCGCTTGCAACCTCACTCCCAGGTTTTTATTTATTTTTTATTATTTTTAGTGTTTTTCGGGTTTTTTGATTTCCATTGTATGTTTCCGAGGTCAGATTTTTTTGCCCCCGAGATTCCTCAACTGCTTGAAGCCTTAGTCCCGGGTGCTTCGCGGGGCTCGCAGGAGCGCCTTTGGCGCTCAATTCAGCTTAAGTCCCTCGTGCTTCAATGCCTCAACTGCTCGCCTCCCTTTTGGAGGCGAGCAGGAGCGCCTTCAGACCTCATTTCAGCCTAAGTCCTGTGTGCTTCAATGCCTCAACTGCTCGCCTCGCTTGCTAGTGTACACGCACACTAACATCTATATTTATATAAATCTATATAAATAAATATCTAGCTTTCTATATATATATTTATTTACATAGATTTACAAAAATATACACTGACACACAGAAACACACACAGAAACACACTTACACACACAGTGACACTGACACACACATTTACACACACTGACACACTCAAACACACACAGACACACAAATATGCTCACACACTGACACACACTCACACTCACACACTGAAACACACACACTCACACACTGACATACACACATTTACTAACACTGACACACAGACAAGCACATTGGCACACACACATTAACACACTCACACACACTGACACTTACTCACACACTGACACACTCACACACACAGACACACAGACACTGACTCACTCACACATACTGACACACACTCACAAACACACTGACACTGATACACAGAAACACACTCACACACACTGACACACACTGACACACTCATACACACGCAGACACACAGACTAACACAGTCACACACACTGACAAACTCACACACACTCAAACACACACTGACACACACACTGACACTGATACACAGGCAGGCACACATTCACACAGACACTCACACACTGACACACTCATACACACACTGACACACTCACACTCACATGGCCATGGGCAGACCTACCTGAGTTTAAGCAGGAGGTGAAGAAGGATGCTGCTTTAGATTAGGTTAGGGCTAAGACACTGACTGGGGAGACAGGTGCAAAGTTGTATAGGTATATTTGGGAGAGGGACCAGTTGTACAGGTGAGTGACCCTCAGACGGATGAGCAAACTTGGAGGGTACAGTTGGTCATCCCCAAGCAGTACCGGGCTGTACTGTACTTGCAGTTGCCAATAACATGCCCTTAGCGTCATGGCCGGATTACCCATTACGCCAACTAGGCATCCGCCTAAGGAAGCTTCACTGTGAGGGGTGCCACTTTTTTGAAATAATGGTTGCTGTCTAAAAAATGAAATGCTGCAGTTCATAGACTGTCTACTATGGGGTAACCACTTAGAACAAGAGAGATACAATAGAGAAAATAACTTACACGTACAGAAAAGGCAAACATGGGTCTGTGCATACCTTGCATACTCAATCGCAAAGGCTCCTCCACTTCACTGCCTAGGGGCTCCAAAAAGGTGGATCCGGCATTGCTTAGCATGTAGCAGGGCAATCACTGCACTCACCTGGAGTATCACAAGATGTCACTAGTTTCTATGTCTTGCGTGATACATTGTGCTTTGGTGGCCGCAGGTGAGTACATTGGGCTCCCCCGCAGTCCATGCCCCTTATAGATATTCCTTTTCACCAAGTAGCTTTATCATTGTCCCCTTATCAAGCCTAATAAGCCTAGTAAGAGATACTTTTAAAAGCTATATTGAATTTGTGTTTATTGAAAATAAAGTGAATTTATTACTAACCAGTTATTAAATAATTAAATTAAACCCTATTGTATGAGCACTACAGTGGTTCCCATAATTTTGATATATTATCCGGCAAAGGTGGTATGGATCCAAGCATGGCTAGATTACCCTTTAGGCCAACTAGGCAACCGTCCAGGGGCGTTCCCTGTGTGGGGCACCACTTCTTAACAAAATGGTTCCTGGCTTTAAAAAAATGAAATGTTTCAGTTCATAGACTGGCTACTAAGGGGTAACCACCTAGAACAATACAGTTACAACAGGAAAGGGAACTTAATCGTACAGAAAAGGCAAAATGAGTCTGTGCATTCCTTGTGTACTCACTCACAGGGGATCCTCCACTTCACTGCCTAGGGGCTCCAAAAATGTAGATAAGGCCCTGACTCTAGGCCTCAGTAACAGGAACTAAACAATTTATTCTGAACATTATTCTAGCACTGACAAAAGTCTAGATTTTTGTACTGTCCATTTTCCTTTAATAAAACAGGTTTAGTCGCTTCACGTCACCACATTTAGTACAGGTCAGCTCTCTCTCAGGTAACACGATGTTAGCACATGTGCCAATTCTACCCAGACTGTTAATCACCATCTAACAAAAAATCTGCTACCTATAATTTTGTGCAGTTTTTATAGCAATATAACTTTTATTGTTCAAGGTTATGATAGGTTTACAAAATGTATAAACCTGGGACTGTTGCACAGGAATAAAATGATGATTCATTGAAGCCAACAGGTGTATGAATATAGCCATTCCATGCAGTAAAATTATACGTAGCTGAGTTTATATTAAAAAAATGTACTGCACTGGTATAATAAAAATGCATAATAAAAATAAATTCAAGTGCTTCTAATAAAAAATTCTAAATTATGCTCCACCCCTCTCTTTTTATGAAATATGAAGCCATTTTTGGCACGGTCTACCAACTTTTAAAGAAATTGTTATAGAGTCAGTTATTAATTTGTGGATACAGATTCTTAGCTTTGCCTAAACACTTAGGCGGTTATGGAATTCAGCCATGTAACACCTACTTAATTTGGTATATAATGCTGAAATTCTGCTTGAGTTGTTCATCAGTCAGTTTCAGAACACCGGAACGCTCGCTAAGACCTTTATTTGGACCATGTCTTATTTAGGTGCTACCAGGCAGGACTCCACTGCTACTAATGAGCATGTGGTAGGGTCTAGAGGAAGTGGTAATAGAGGATCAGGTGACAGCACTGGAGAAACATCTAGATGGTACTCTGGGGATAATTCTGGGAAAAGCTCAGAACAGAGCTATAGAGGGTCATCCAGCAGTACATCCGGAAATAATTCAGCAGGAGGGCCTAGAGGCAGCTTAGATGGAAATTCAAATAGTGCTTCAGGTGCAGGAGAAGCTTTTGGTGATCAAGGATCAGATTCTGGAAGGCGCTACAGTGATACTACAGGAAGTAGATATTCTGGTGTAAACTCAGCTAGTGGGCAAAGATGGGGCACTGGAGTCAATAACTCTGAGAGTGGATACTCTGGTGTAAATTCAGCTGATGTGCAGAGAGGAAGTTCTGGAGGAAATTACACTGATAACTCTAGAAGTGGATATTCTCATGTAAGTTCAGTTGGTGGGCAAGGAAGTAGGTCTGTTGGAAACTCCAGTGGTTTCTCAGGAAGTGGATATTCTCGTGTAAGTTCAGGTGGTGGGCAAGAAGGTGGGTCTGGTGGAAACTCCAGTGGTTTCTCAGGAAGCAGATATTCTCATGTAAGTTCAGTTGGTGGGCAAGGAGGTGGATCTGGTGGAAACTCCAGTGGTTTCTCAGGAAGTGGATATTCTGGAAGAAGTTCAGGTGGAATGCAAGGTGGGGGTTATGATGTAAATGCCAGTACTTTTTTTGAAAGTGGGTTCTCTGGAGGTAGTTTATCTGGTGGTCTAAGAAGAGGCTTTGAAGGAAGCTTTAGCAATATCTCAGGAGGAGGGTTTTCTGCAGGGTATGTAGGAGGTGATATTCTTCTCCAAGGTGGAGAAAAGCAAACCATGCAAAATCTAAACAATAGGTTGGCTAACTACCTGGACAAGGTGCGCGCTTTAGAGGAATCCAATTCACAACTGGAGACCAAAATAAGAAAGTGGTATGATACACAAAAGTTTGAAATAACTGATAACAGCAAATATTACCAAACCATCGAGGAACTTAAGAATAAGGTAAGAAATCCTCTGAATATTTTTCCATGCTTCCTATTTTCTCTATGGAGTCTATTTATCAGATAGAGTTAAAAGAGTGGAAAGTTTTTTTCTTTGCTGAGATTTAAAAAGTAGGACTGTTAGATAAAATGCATGTAAATGCCTGATAACTTACCTTTCAGATGTCTTACACTATCTCATGGTTCCCCTGATTCTCCCATTTCTGCCTGCCTAATCAGTTTCCCTTGGTGATAAAGACAGTAACATCATGTGGAAAAAAACATCCCAGGATGTTTTCTTTCATTACCTTGATTGGTTGACTAGCAAACCATGTTTATGGTTGCAAATAAGGAATTTTGAGAAATGGGGAAGTAGGGGAGCCATAATACAGAGTAAACAACTGTAAATGTAAGTTATCAAGATTTTGAAAGTTGTTTTCTCTAAATGCAAAGATAATTTTTTTCTAAATTATTATCTGTAGATGACAACAATAATAAGACCCATTGCAGTTTATTTTGTTTTAGCTACTTAAATTAACTTTCATTTTCTTATACAGGACTCTAATGGTTATGTCAGGCTTGATAAGAAAGTTATTAAACTTTTACTGTGCATTTAAACATTTATTATAATATTTTAACAACCCTCTCATAAGCTCCTGTTCTCTCCATTCCTTGAATAATGTTTTTGAGGGTGAAGTGCCCAGGGGATGGATTTACATTTTTGGAGCCCCTGGGCAGTGAACTCTAAGGCATCTCTGTAGTGTGTACTACCATGTTTTGCTTAGTGAATGCTTACATACATCACACACATACATCACATACACACATCACACATATTCATCACACACTCACATTCACACACACACATATACCAAACATCACGCATCACATACACACACATCACATACATACACACACCACATACATACACACACAAACACACCAGATACGTACACACACACACCACATACATATACACACACATACACACACCATACACACACACACACATATATACATACACACACCACATACATACATACACACACCGCATACATATGCACACAAGCTCACACATATCATACATACATACACACACACACCACATATACACAATCATACACATCACACACACACCACATAAATATACACACACGCCACATACATACATACATACACACCACATAAATGCACACACGCCACATAAGTGCACACTCCACCCCCAAAACTTCTTGCAGGGGGTGGAGAGAACAAGAACCTATACAGCCTGGGGAGCATAATTGAAAAACAGATGTACAGTAAAAGTTTTAATAAAGTATTTTGCTTTTCAAGTCTTACTTCCTTTATTTTTAGAAAGCCTTTTTACAAGACCACTAAATCAGTTCAACCTCACTTAATTTTTCACATATTTCCTATTTTTGATAAATGGACCTTAGCATCTTTCCCAATTTGTTAATCTTGTAATCTTCTTCCTCAGATAATTGCGGCAACATTGGAAAATAGCAAAGTAATCTTGCAGGTTGAAAATGCTAAACTGGCAGCTGACGACTTCAGATTAAAGTGAGTTTAAATACCTATTTACCTATTATCTAATATAGGGGAAATGTACTTATAGCTCACTAGTCACTTGCCCATCAAAAATGACAGTATAATCTTGTATTAAAAATTGTGTGTTCTGTCTCTTGTGCGTCCTCTCTCTGTGCGGCCTCTCCCGTTTTTAGTGCTCGCTCTCTCTCTCTCTCTGTGTGCTCTCTCTCCTTCTCTCTCTCTCCCTGCCTCCTTCTATTCCCCCCTCCTTCTCTCTCTTTCTCTCCCTCCTTCTCTCTCACTCCGTCCCTCCCTCTCTCCCCCTCCTTCTCTCTCCCTCCCTCTCATTCTCTCTCCCTCCCTCTCATTCTCTCTCTCTCCCCCTCTCTTTCTCACTCTCTCTCCCTCCCTCTCCTTCTCACTCTCTCCCCCACCCTCTACTTTCTCCCTCCTCTCTCCTTCTCTCTCTGTACCTCCCTCTCCTTCTCTCTCTCTACCTCCCTCTCCTTCTCTCTCCCTCCCTCTCCTGCTCTCTTTCCCCCTCCTTCCTTCTCTCTCCCTCCCTCTTTCTCCCTCCCTCCTTCATTCTCCCCCTCCTTCTCTCTCCCTCTCCTTCTCTCTCTCCCCCTCCTTCCTTCTTGCCATCACCAATGATGGTGATTATATGTTATGTTCAATTGTCTGTTCTCTCTCTCTCTATGTGCACACTCTGTCTCTCCCTGCGCTGTCTCTCGTTCTGTGCCCTTTCTCCCTCTCTGTGTGCCCTCTCTCTCTCTCTTTGTGCTGCCTCTCTCCATGCACCCTCTCTCTCTATGCATCCCCCCATTTTCTCTGTGCTGCCTCCCTCCATGTGCCCTCCCTCTCTCCCTGTGCACCCTCTCTCTGTGACCTCTCTCTTCCTCTCTCGGTGTCCTCTCTTTGTTCTCTGTGTGTTCTTTTTCTCTCTCACTCCCGCTCCTTCTCTCTCCCTCCATCTTTGTCTCTCTCCCTCTCCTCTCTCTTCATTCCCCTCTCTCTCCTTCACTTTCTCTCTCTCCCTCACTTTCTCTTTCTCTCTCCCTCACTTTCTCTCTCTCCCGCCCCCTCTCTCTGCCCTCCTTCTCTCTACCCCCCTTTTTCTTTCCCGCACTCTCTCTCTCTCTCCCTCTCTTGCCCTCTCCTCTCACTCTCTGCTCTCTCTTATCCATCCCTCTCTGCTTCCTCTCTCTCTCTCTCTCCCTCCCTCTCTCTCCTTACCTCACTCCCCTCCCTCTATCTTCCCCTCTCTCTATATTTCCATCCCTCTCTATCTCCCCTCCCTATCTCTCCTCCCCCTCTTCCCCTCCTTTCCTTGCCTCCCTCTTTCTCTTCCTCCTTCTCTCTCTCCCCCCCTTTCTCTTACCCTTGCTCTCTCTCTCCCTCCCTCTCTCAGTCTCCTTTTCCCTCACTCTATCTCCCCCTCCCTCAATCTTCCCTCCCTCTCTCTCCCTCCCTCCCTCTCTCCCATCCCTCTCTCCACTTCCCTCAATCTTCCCTCCCTCTCTCTCTCTCCCTCCCTCTCTCCCGTCCCTCTCTCCCCCTCACTCCCTCCCTCTCTCCCTCCATCTCTCTTCCCCTCTGTGTACTTTATGATGGGATTATGTGGACCTTCATTATTGATTTATCAACCAAGACACTTTGTGTACGTTATGATGAGATTGTCTCCTTACCATCTTGCCACACTTACCATTTCATAGAAATAAAACTACATAACATCTATGATTTTCTTTTCCAGGTACGAAAATGAAGTCCGTATGCGCCAAGCTGTGGAAAGCGATATAAATGGCTTACGCAAGGTGCTCGATGACTTAACTCTAACAAAGTCTAGTCTTGAAATGGAAATTGAAAGGCAGAGAGAGGAGCTGGCTTATCTGAAGAAAACCCATGAAGAGGTGAGAAAAAGGTGGTCATTAACGGGATCTATCATGGTTGTTAAAGCACTCCCAAGGTTTGGTAGAAACTTCACATGCTTGTAAACTATGTAACAAAACTTTAGACAGGAACATAAAATCATTTTAAAGAAATTCATATATTTACATAACTCTGACATGAAAGATTCAGATGGATTATCTGTCTGTAGCTTGAGGTGAAGGGCTATCCCATGGGCGCTAAGTCTTCCACTGAATTCTGTTTTGAAGTGTGTGCTATTAAGCAACCCAGATTTCAACAGAAGTGCATAGAGATCTTCATAAATAAGTCAAAGTTTGCCTATTTATTCTAAAGATCATATAGAAAAAAACTTTGACTACAGTGTTATTTTAAAGGGGCAGGTACCTAGATCACCACTTGTTAGTTCAAGAAATATGTGTTTATAAAGTTGACAATAAAGCCATCTATAAATAAAAGGATTGGTAACCTGCCTGATGCAACGGGCCTGTCTCCTTGTTCATCATATCACGACTCCCATTGTTTACCTGGAAGCCATAAATGTTATCTATCAGCTTTTTCATTTTGTAGGTGGTCTTTTGATCTGAGAACATTCTTAACTAACCTCAATTGGTTTATCCATGTCAGGAGATCAAGGCTTTACGAGGATGCACTGGGGACGTTTCAGTGGAATTGGATGCGGCTCCTGGCTGTAATCTGCTCCAAATCCTCAATGATATGAGAACCCAATATGAGAACCTGGCTGAACAGAACAGGAAAAAAGCTGAAGAAGAATTCAACCAAAAGGTGACTAAGCACATAAATATTTTATATATAGTGCAGGGTGTAGGAGCCAGAATAATTCTGGGGGGGGGGGGGGGATACAGCTCATAGTATACACGGCCATAAAATAGCTTATATATGCATACATACAAACATAGAAAAATATGGGCGCTTATGTGCAGTATAGTGTCCTAGCCTATCAGGGACCATGTCTCAGTAGCATGTTACAGAATGTTGCTGAGAGATGGTCACTGATTGGTTAGTATGAGACAGCAGGTACAGCAAAGTACGTCTTTGTGAGCTGCAAAGGGCAGACCCAAGCAGGTAATATTTGTTTGATTTTCGGCAAAAACAGAGCTTATAAGCACTTCTTAATAAAATAAAGTACATAAAAGTAAATATATACATAAGTATATCACATACCTAGTGATATCTGGAAATCTTCCATATCCCTGTAAAGAAGTACATGATGAAATTCTGGACATGTTCTTATCCTCCATCCTCCATGTGCAAACCTTGAAGAAGTCATTTCCAATTGCTGAATACTAAAGTGTAAAAACAGAAGGGGAATATCAGAATGTTTGATAAACAAAATTACACTCTTATTAGTACAAATGTCTTTAAACCATATCATATTTGGAACCTCCTCTTTTGGTGCATATGGTAGACTGTGAATAAATATAAGTGCAGTATGAAAATAGATAAATTGGCAATACCAGGTCTATAATTGATTGTGTATTATTAAAATATACAGTATTAAACCTGCACCAGCTTGTAAAGAATCTTCCAGGAGCTTCAGACAGGCACGGATTTACAAAGCCAGAGCCTGTTAGCACAAACTCCTTTGCCGCCCTGGGTGCACAAGCTCATGTGCATCTCTGTTTCCTTACCACTATGTTGCTACACCAGCAGCTATAGGTCTAACAAATCAATTGTGGGCCCTAACTGTAATCTACATCTCTCTCTCAATATATATATATATATATATATAGTGGCAAGGCTGCCATTTCATACCCACCTCCCACCTGCTCCCCACAAAAGAACTTGCTTATGGCACCTGGCTATAGAGGCATAGTCTATATGAGAAACATGAGCAAACTGAAATTTAAATGTATTGTTACACAAATGAGGAACCCCTCTGATGTAGGCTCCCCTAGGCAACTGCCTTTTTCCTGTAGTTATAAATATGGCCATGGCTTCAGATTTAATAGACTGGTTTGATTGGCGCCTCAGAAATATTGATTTATACAAGATGTGTGTAGCTGGGTAAAAAGAGAATAACTGCAATGCCTTAACAAGAGGAGCTAGTTGTTTTAAATATGCATTGACCATGAGTACATTTAATTTGTAATGATTTAGAATAGCAATCTTCCATATTAAATTCACTTTCAAAAATAGAATGAGCCTGTGATTTACTAGTCACCAACTTGATACGCTCATCAAGCAGTGGCGGAGCTAGAGAATGGAGGGCCCTGGTAAAAAATGTTTTGTACTGGGGCCCGTCAAAACCAAATAAATCAGTGCTCCTCCCCCAGACCCCTTTCTCTAACTGCTCCCTCCTGATGACCCCGTTCCATAACAACAAACCTTCCCATTGCTGCTCCACCTCCAAGACCCCTTTCCAATATATATATATATATATATATATATATATATATATAGCATCCCCCCACAGCACCCACCCCTCTTAGCATCCATACCCACCTAGCCCTTTTCAGCAGCCATCCCCTTTCAGCATCCATTTCCGCACAGCACCCAACACCTCTCGGCACCCACCTTACATAGCACCCACCCCTATTTCCTTTCTTTCCTCCCTCACTGGACCCATCCTCCCTGTACTTTGCTGTCACTTTGCAGCCCTTGCTCTCTCACCTCTTCCCTGCTGCACATCCCCAGCGTGCTGAACTGCTCCACAATGACACCTCTTGGAGCTTCAGTAGAAATACTCTTATTTAAACAGGCACCAATTCCAGACTAAAGGAGGTGCGCAGCCAAGGCACATGGGGGTCCAGGGGGTCTATGGCAGGTTGGGCTGGGCTAGGGAGCCCCATGGGCCTCTACAGTACAAAAAAATGTAATGCAAAAAAAGGAGGTCCCTGGTGCACTGCACCACCAGCACCAGTGGTAGAACTGCCCCTGATAAAGGGATAAGGGGAGGTTTAATGGAAAGACAGGTCTAAAGGGTTTTAAGAACAATATAATTAGATAAGAGGCCATGCAAAAAGTCATAGGCTGCCCCCCACATAAAAAGGCTTGTTGCAAAGAAAAACACAATTCTACAGCGAATAATGAAAATAGTGTTTGTACAATATGTGGCTGAAAAGTTAACTCTGCCTGCTAGACAAAGCTGCCAACAGAGTACACAACAGGGTAGGGGGATTCTTAATTAGTGGATACGGCAGATTATTATTTTTATAGAAAGGTGACTTGATCATCCTATGGATGGATTTATATATTTTAGCTTTTTATTGACCCCTACAGACAACTACCTTGCAATTGCAAAGGGTGACCCAAAATTACTTTGCACATGGACCCCCCCATTCACTAGCCCCAGCACTGATTTGAGTGATGTTTATGAAAGAGTAGCAGTGGTTACCTAGGCTATGTACTACAGCGGTGGTTCTCAACAACTGATCCTAGGACCAGTACTGGTCCCTGAGACCTTATCTGCTGGTCCTTAGTGCCAATAATGGACGAAGAGAGGCTAACATTGTAAACATACCACTGTGATTTGGCATAGTCATCGAAAGATTGTTGATCAACTTACAGTTAAACCGATTTCAAGTCAGTGCAGAACACAATGAATAATTAGTTGTCACACCTAGTAAAAATGTTCTGGATCTCAAAGGTGGTCTCTAGATCAAAAATGTAGACAGACACTGGCATAAAGCCTTGGGGATTACCAAAAAGGAGATTGTTTGTAATTTTATAAATTGGAAAAAGATATAAAAAAGGGAGGATCAAAGACTGAAATTAGCAAAGTATTTCATTTTAATGTCCGTGTATAAGTCAGAAAACGGGCTGCTTGATGCTATTAATGCTTACGTTGGACGCATAATGAAAATTGTAAAATCGCTAAGGTGAATGAGGAAGAAGTAGAGGGAAGTTGTTTTATGGGGGTATATAAGGGTGATCTGCTAGTTGTGAGGGATGAAATGGGCTGTGTGAGTCACACTTTCCAATTCCAAACAGTATGGAACCATATAGGGAGACTTCAATGGTTACATTTTGTCCACCAATAATCTAAAAAAAGGTTCTCAACAGTCAGGACCTAGACCAGTGTCAGGCTGAGACATTATCAGCTCAGCTATATTTTTAAACATACCATTACCATTAGTCTTAGTTATTGATGGCTTATTGATTATTATATCTGCTTTTAAAATGTAATCTGTACAAATAATTGAAAAACTACATGGAAAATTCCCTCATGAATTATCATTATAAAAAAAGGTTGAAAGGCCATGAGAAATCTGTAAAGATGTAAAAAAAAATGCAATATCTGCAATATTATGAGAGGGATATAGTGGCAATTAGTTAGAATATTGGTAGTGGTAGTGGCAAGTGCAAATCAAAATGGTCTAGGCGGTAGGGGGTCATCTGTATCCAGCAGCAGCAGGACTCTTAATTGCTTTAGGAGAGACAAGCAAATAATTATTTTTATAGAAATGTGATCCTATCACCCTGCGATAATTATACCACCCACAAGTATTTTTTGGCTTTTTCATGAACCCTCAAGGCCACCTACCTTGTAGATCACGTGACCCATATTATTTTTCATTGTGACCCTCAAATCACTAGCTCCACCACTGGATATTCGGAGGTAAGATACTATATGAAGGACAAATGGGCAATGAATAATGGCAAAAAATTAATTAAAGGAAATATGAGCTAGTATAGAGAGTAGAGGATAGGTGAACATCAACTTATTATTATTATTAACTTGTATTGTATCATATTCATATTCCGTAGCGCTGTACAGGGAATAAGAACAAGGAAAAATAAACTTAAACTGCAGTAAATGGAGGGCCCTGTTTTGAGCTTAGAATCTTTGTCGAAAGTACTTTTTTTTACAAAGCATCCTACAAGATTGGAAACTCGCTACATGCAATCGAAATGAAATGGAAGAGGCAGAACCCTGGTCAAGAATAACAGATAGGGAATAGCAAGGGTCAGGAAGAAAGTGAAAGTTTACTTAGGTAGGAAGGGATGCAAAGTTAGAAAGGTTTTTCATTTAGTAGGAGAGGGAAGGGATCTGATATAAAGTCATTTGAGGTGAATGGCTCTAGTATTTAATATGTTATCTGCCCTTAATGGTCAGATAATATAACCTGCAAGTGGAAATGTCAGGTGATGGCCTGGGTTAGGAGATATATCTCCAGAAGCCAGCAGAAGGAGAGAGAGAGAGAGAGAGAGAGAGAAGATGGAAATGGGAATTGTAGAAGTGTTTCTGCTTATGAGCTTTAGAAGAGGGAGGGGATAGTGACTGAAGGAAGGAGAGAAGCTCATGGCCGCATAAAAGAGGAGAGCCAAGCATGGAAGGTGAGATGATTTTGTTGGAGACATGATGTGGAAAAGTTGAGAAGAAGAGCCTGAGGAAATGGCAGGAGGTCATGAGGAAGGAGAGGGCAGGAGGAAACATTATGTAAAGGTTTAATTAGGAATAGTTAGCAGGTGTTGCTAATTGATCAGCTGTAAGATATTTGTGTGACTCAATAAATTAAGAGTAACTAGGGGCGGGTGGGAGACTGGCAGGGAGGGAGGGGATTGGTTTGCAGGAGCAATGGCTGCTGAGAGAGAGAAGATCAGAAACAAGAAGGTTTTCTTTTTTTATAATTTGGTTTACCAAGTGTATTGTGAGGAACATGTTCTTAATTCAACCTGGTGAAAGAGCTACTCCTAGTTGAGTTATTATTATATTTTTCAGACTAGTGAACTGAACAAGGAGATGACTAGTCACAGTCAGCAGATTCAGTCAAGTAAGACCGAGGTCATTGAACTGACACGCACCGTCCAGACCCTGGAGATAGACCTTCAGACTCAAATGTCCATGGTATGGTATGCAACATCATGGCCACTAAGGAAACATTTGGAATTGATTTATAATGGGCTAAATATTTTACAAAGTAAAAGTAAATGTAGGCTTTAACATATTTACTATTGCATACAGCTATGCAGTATTGGGGTTGCCATTGATTTGTTAGTATGCAAATAAGGTTTTATTTGATGGTATTGTAAATTTGCACTGCTTAGTCCAAGTGCTTTCAAAGTGACAAAGCAAAAGTCCAGTTATTGCATAAAAAATACTTTTAATTGTTACTGTGTGTTATAAAACAACGGAGTAGAAATGTTAGATAATTGATTTTGAAAGTTGTACGTGTTTCTGTCCCTAGAAAACTGCCTTGGAAAATACTCTGGCAGAAACCGAAGGCCGCTATTGTACTCAACTGAACCAAATCCAGGGTTTGATAACCAACATAGAGGAACAGCTGTCCCAGGTCAGGTTTGATATGCAGCGCCAATCTTCAGAGCACAAGCTGCTGCTGGATATCAAGACCCGGCTGGAGAGCGAGATAGAAATGTACCGCCGCCTGTTGGAGGGTGAAGGGTAAGCAAGAAAGTGCTTATATAAAAAAGTCAGGTCCTTCAGTTATGTCTGACTCTCAGTGATCCTATGGACCCCGGGACGCCAGGCACATCTATCGTTATGTCTCTGGTAGTGCTTATCCATACGTTTTTAATGGCAACAATTCCTTCTTATCTCTCTGCTATGACCTGCCCATCATGGGTGACCCTACATTATACAGTTTACTACTGTAATTAGTCAACTGCAAAAACAAATGAAAAGTCTCAATGTATGTAGTGTTCTACATCTTGCCCCCTTTGGACCACCATCATTCTCAACCTCTATATGTGTGTAACATCAATTGAATGAGACGGGCAACAAGCTATGTTGTGTGAGGTTGCATCTTTAGATGCACTGCAGCCCAAAAGCAAGTATTTGAATCAGCTTTACAGTCAACAGTTTATGATGCACTGAAGCATAACATCAAGTATTATAATCAACTTTGCAGTCTACAGCAACAGCTTCAAAGTGAGAGAGAGGGAAGGATTGATACGGAGGGGAAGGAGAGAGGGGGAGGGAGATAGATAGGGAGAGGGGATAGAGAGAGAGAGGGAGGGAGAGACGTAGGGAACAAGAGACTGGGAGAAAGAGAGAGGAAGTGAGAGAGAGGGAGGGATGGAAAGAAAGAAAGAGGGGAGGGAGAGAGAGAGGGAAGAGAGGGAGATAGATGGGGAGGGAGAGGGAGAGAGAGAAGAGAGATGGAGGGAGAGAGGGAGGGAACAAGAAAGTGAAAGAAAGAGAGAGGAAGTGAGAGAGAGGGGGAGGGAGAGAGAGAAAGAGAGGAGGGAGTGAGAGAGGGAAGAGAGGGAGAGAGAGGGGGAGGGAGAGGGGGAGAGAGAGATGGAGGGAGAGAGGGAGGGAACAAAAAAGTGGGACAAAGAGAGAGGAAGTGATAGAGAGAGGGAGGGAGAGAGAGAGGGAAGAGAGGGAGAGAGATGGGGAGGGAGAGGGAGAGAGAGGAGAGAGATGGAGGGAGAGAGGGAGGGAACAAGAAAGTGAAAGAAAGAGAGAGGAAGTGAGAGAGAGGGGGAGGGAGAGAGAGAAAGAGAGGAGGGAGTGAGAGAGGGAAAAGAGGGAGAGAGAGGGGGAGGGAGAGGGGGAGAGAGAGATGGAGGGAGAGGGGGAGGGAACAAAAAAGTGGCACAAAGAGAGAGGAAGTGATAGAGAGGGGGAGGGAGAGAGAGAGAGAGAAGGGGAGACGAAGTGATAGAGAGGGGGTGGGAGAGAGAGGGAGAGAGAAGGGGAGAGAGAGATGGAGAGTAGAGAGGGAGGGAACGAGAGAGTGGGAGAAAGAGAGAGAGGAAGTGAGAGAGAGTGATGGAGTGGGAGAGGGGAGGAAGAAAGAGGAGAAGGCAGGGAGGGGAGAGAGAGGGAGAGGGAGGGGAAGAGTGGGAGAGAGGGAGGGAACAAGAGAGTTGGAGAAAGAGAGAGGAAGTGAGAGAGAGGGAGGGAGAGAGAGAGAGTGGGAGGGAGAGTGATAGAGAGGGAGGGAGCCTGTCTGACCGTTCAGAATGGCAAAGTTTAATGTTAGTTTACCGTAGGATTATTAAAAAAAAAATAACATGAAATTGATAAAATACTTGTTATAGCTTTAAGTTATACCATGTTTGAAACCCCGGCTGAATTTACATTGTTCTGAGCACATTATCATTGTGTGATATACTCATACTACTAAAAAGCAAAACACATTCTAATGACGGAAAACAAAATGTTATTTTTATGCAGTGGTTCAAAGTATGGTGACTGGTCATCAAGAAGAGATGTGAAGCCAGAGCGAACTCCTGATCAAGGTAGATACAATGATACAATCATCTGAGACAGTGGTCCACATTCTTTTTTCCCCCGCTGTGCCACCTTGAGGACCACTTTAATCTTGCTGAGGGTATTTACGGACCACATAATGATTTTTCTGCCTGCTGCTTAATACTTATGCACTGTGGTATATTAGGATATACCCTGTGAGACTATAACCCATAAAATCTAACATCTAGTTGCTTCTGTACTGCATCTGTGGCATTTTTTTTCATCATCCTAATTGTGTTTCATAATATTTTTGTAACCCAACTGGCATTCAATGGAATTGGTAGTTATAAATATAGAAAAGGAATTCATACATTTATTTCGTAAGCCAAAATTCAATTGGCAGAGTAAATGAGGATATGTGTTCCTATTTATGGTCATATATATGTTTCCTGTGGATCTGTGCTATTGTATACTGCCATGTTTTATGCGCAATACATCTGCTCTCCACACGAGGGCGCTGTGTCTCATGGCATGCTCAATGTTTATCCATGCTCATCATATATTTAAAGGGACATGGACATATATTTCTGTTGTATAAAAAAGAAGGTATTTGATAATGGGTTCTAGTGTGTTTTGTTTGTTCATATAGGTCTCAGAACGTATACGGAAACATATTCAGCCAATGTGATTTAGTGTTAGTGCTTTTAAGCACTTATTAATAAAATAAAGTACATAAAGTAAATAAATATATACGTATATTATATTCCTAGTGAATCTTGAAACCTCCCATGTCCCTTTAATTCATAAAGCATGTATCATTTCAATGTAGTAGAAAATAATGTATGTTTAATGAATCACCTTTTGTTAGAAGGTGGTCTTATGGTGGCATCTACTTGTGTCCATTTAACTTTATTAAATACTGGCGATGATGATACCACCTTTCTCTTGCATATGTGACTGTGTCCCTTTAATATAAAGCACCTTCAATAACCACATATAAGGATATTGCACATGTTCTTCCATCCTTCTGACCACCTTAATCTACAAAACTGCTTTCAAAAGTGTTTCTTGACATGAATTTTTATTTTAAATGTATTTTTTTTATTTTTTGATTTTTAGATATCTCCAAAATCAGGCATGTGACCACAATCATTGAAGAAAGAGTGGGAGACCGAGTTATCTCAACCAAAGTGGACAAGGTGCAGCAGAAGATGTGAGAACCAGCCAGTCAAGCACCATCACAAGCACTTCAGTCTGGCGTATAATTGTCTGTCAATCATCCCTAATTAATCATAATTATTAAGATCGTGCTGCGATTACAAGCAGTGACTGGTAATGGATTTAAATTGTTTGCCAATAATAGAGGTGTATAAACCAATTAACCTGAATCCAATTCACTTGAATATAGTTTATGTATCCAACATTGGAAAATATCCAACAGATTACTCGATAAGGTCAAAACTCTTCTCTATGGTGTGTGCTTTAATATATCGGTCTAATGTAGTGCTTCCCAAAATGTCCTTTCCATGGACCACTTCCAAGTTGACCAGAGCCTTGGTGGACCACTTGAATACTGCCAAGGGTCTTCATGGACCACCTAGAACAATTATAATGCACTGTTTTGTATTATAATACAAAATTATGCATTTATAAACCATAAAATCTAGTATATAGGCACTTCTCTACTGCTTTATATGTATTTTAATTATTTTTCTAATTTGTTTGCAATCCTAGCTGTGTTGTGTAGTACCTCAATGGAGACCATGGACCATTGGTGGTCCATAAACCACAGTTTGTAAACATCTCGTGTAGGAGATTGTGTACACACAATGGATAAACTCTATTCAGATACTGCATCATTTTTAAGCTTAGAAATGTTTACAATATATATGGGGCTTCCACCATTTATAGACGGTTCTGTGATCAGTTTATTTAAATGATGGCCCATTGATGATATTCACAAAATACTCTATAGCTTCAGAATGACATAATTTCCAACAGCAAAACTCAAACTTTTTGATGGCAAAGGATTGGGAGAAACAAAATTACTAAAAAATGTAATTTTTGTTGACAATTTTTGCAATTTTATACTCAAGGGACCATTGAAGTCCTATATTTTCAGAATACTCTTTTGAAAAAACTGGACTAGACAACGTGTGAAAGTCCTTATAAACCAAAGAATATAAAAACAGACTCATATGTATTAACTATTATACAAAGTTATAGTTTAATTGGGGGACAACAATTTATTTTTTGGTAAACCTAGTCTCTTACTTGCTAGATGAGCTTGGATACATATTAGACTGAAATGTAGTTCTGTTGAAAGAGCTTCCACAAAAGAATGCAATTTACTTTAGAATCAACTGGATTCCATTTATCTATTGCCAAGTCTAGACCTTTGAAGAAGTATACAGTAAATTTTAAGACTTATGTGTAAGCATTTTAGCAATTTTTGACCATTTTCCTTGATGCCCTTGTAATATTCCTAAATCTCTATACTCTAGAAACTCATAATAATATTCCTATATGGCCTTTGGAGAATATTCAAAATTGTTTGAACTTACCGGTATGGAATAATATATTGAGAAAGCTCTAATCTTTAGTGTACAGACATCTAACATCTCACAAACTCACTAGTAAATTGTCATTTATACTAGTAACGTGTTTAATCTTTCAATTGCTTATGTTGGGTGTTATCTATATTTCCTTGGGCTTCTTGAATTAATGTATACCTATTAGTGTCTAGCATAGAGAACCCCAACACTAATCGCAAAGACCTTGGATCAATGAGTGGATTATATTAGTATATATTAATATCTAAAACTTTCATTTTAAAATGGAAATTGTTAAAAATATGTACAGAAGAATCTGGAAGCCTGGTCGTTAGTTGGCTTCAAGCTTCACCCATTAACTTCCTATGTAGAATGGAGCTGTGTCAGGAAAGAGATGCCAAAGAAATGTATTGGCTGGGGCAGCTCATGCATAAAACAGGAAGTTAGCAGCTGTGCTTGATACTAGGAGCTGGCCAGGCTATCAGCTTATTCATATATTTTTTTTTATATTTAATTTTTTTATGGTTATTTTTAATTTTTGAAATTTAAAGTTAAATGGTCACAAAAATGTTTACAATATTAAAGTATTTAAAAAGAAAAAACAAAACAATCCCTTTGAGATCTTCTGTTTAATTATATTTTCATCATATTAATAAATTGTTCATATTACATGATTATTATAATTCAGCCTATGGGCTCTGACTTTTATGTATAATGACATAGTACCTATAAAATGAACACTCTGCTCTGAATAAATTACACAGGCCTTTGGCGATCTCTGTATTAGAGTTTAAGACACCTCCAACTAATATCTCAATATGTTCACTTTCCTATCCAAAGCACACCCAAAGTGCCAGGATTTACACTTAGTTTTTTCAGCTCTATGCGCAACTTTCCTCTCCATATCTGGTGGATAGGTGAATCTTTCTCATTTACCCGTACTTGCTTTAAATTAAAGTTAACACCACTGTAGTAATCTGACCCTTACCACGTTAATTCTACATGGGTGAATGTACAAATTGGCCTCTATTGTGGGCCCAACCCCAAAATTAATACATACAACTGAACTATATACATTATCCGGCACCCAACTAACCGGGACTCTCAAGCAACCGGCACCAGCATAAATTCCCCATTTTAAAGAGACTACCGCTAAACCGGCATAACAGGCACTATCCGGAGTTCGAGACTGGAAAAAAAAATATTAACTTTTTTTCTTATTGATTTTTCTGGGCCTAAATGGCCCAGTTTAGGGGCTAATGCCTTTTTAAAAGGCATTTTGAGGGGCTTTGGGGGGTTCAAGTGCTGACTAACCAGTAACTACACCTATCCGGCAATAGGGAGTCCCCTTGGGTGCTGGATAATGGGGGTTTTACTGTACGACATTCTTATATTAGCACAATAAATGTTAATATATTTTCATGGAACGTGAGAACCACTTCAATAATTTCCAAACTTCAACAGAAATATTAATAATTACTACAATAGTCATGAATAATTAAAATCAGTGGGAATTTAAAATGAAAATTAACATTGTATTGGGTGTTAACTTACCCTTAACGCAGATATATACTATGAAGGCTTTTCATAAAATGGAAAATTTTAAAGAAAATGCCAAGCTGAAATTAACAGATTTTCTAATTTCAAGTGTAAGTTAACAAATAGAATAACATTTTCAACCACACAACCTAACAAACTTCAGCCAGAATACACGAGTTGGAATAAACGTAATACAATATGTACACCAAGCAACATATTTTATATGACTTTGGTGTGCACAAAGTAGTCAAGTTAATCTAATGTTTGTTTTTAAGGTGTTCTATAAAAATTGCCATTGGATGAAAAGTTCTATATCTTCAAAATACTGTCTTTCGCTTTGTAATTCAATAAAACAAGTTTAATGCATAACACACAGGACCGGCTTTGTTTTCTTTGTTCCTTTTGTTGACCACATAAAATAAATATCTTGCACATTATAAATGTTTCTTCTTTAATAGAGTATATTGTAAATATGAAACTCTAATAGTCCTTTAAATGTCAAGAAGACGGACACATTCACATTATTGACTGTTTCAGAGTGGAATTGGTTGACTAGAACTGCCATCATTGTGAGTGATCAACCTAGACCCACACATTGGATATGGCAGTGGGAAGTATGGTTATGTTGCATTTTACTAAAAGCTCAAGCACCAGATCATTTGAAACTTAGTAAGATCTCTGTATCTACCTCTTCTAATGTGTTGATCACATCTCCTCACACATAATCACACCTACAAATCCTCCAAAATCTTCATAATCCCCCATCTTTGAAAGATCCTTTCACTCATTAACCTCAAATCTAATTATCTGCTACATGGTAATCCACTTGTGTGTCCTGACACGCTGGTTGAGATCACTGATTTATATTATTCTGAAATGTTAACAGGGAAAGAACATTTATTAAAGAAAAGTAAAGCATCAGATAATGGTGATGGGAGATTGCCATAAAATAAAAATAAATATGCAAAATAAAACAGTGGTAGATTCCTGGAAAAGTTTCCGAGCATAGATGGAAGGACCTTATAATATATTGAAATTCAATGTTAGTTTGAAATACAAAAATTCTGATTATTAAACATGGGAATGAGATAGGGTTTGAATTTTACATCAACAAAGGACACAAACAAAAGGATGGTCTAAAAAAGTCTTATATTCTGTCATCTTCTATGGTAATACTAATATGACCATAGCTTTCTTAAAGGTATACATACTTTTTTGTGTTTCTAATGTTTGGTAAGAAACAGGCAGTGATTTTCTGAAAAATATGTGTCATATAGATAAGTACAGTGTACTTAAAAAGTTAAATGCAGGAGAGTAAAAATCCAGCTTTGCACACCCACAGGAAGCTTACATAACCAAGTAGACTGAGGAACGCAGCCAGGTACAGAGTTTGACCTTTCTGGTAGAGACCACAGGAAGTAATTCCTGCTGGATGGAATTACATGGTTGTGTGGGGTCTGATCCCACAGCTGAATCAGAGCATTTATAATCCAGGAAATGTATACTGTATAACGTTCCAACATATACATGGCCAGGCTTTGGCTCAAGTAATGCACATCAGAGGTACAAATGGTTCTAGACAATCCATAACTTGGACACTGCTGGTGTTGCCAGTAAAGTGTAGAGGGTCCAGGACTGTTTGCTTATTGGTCAGGAATGACGGACAGGCAGTGGTTTTTTCAAAGTGCCTGGTTAATGTGCTAAACCTAAATTATAGTGCTATCCTACCATCCAAGATCGCTGACTTGTTTCTAAGTGCAATAAATAATACTAATAAGTAGAGTGAGCACATGAGGGGGTGCCCAAAAAGGCACCTTATCTTGGCTCAACTTAATATAAATACTTATTATTTTGGCTATGCAATGCAACACTACTCACTCTCCTACAATCTTTTCTCAGTCTCCTCTGACTACTGTATCTATGTATTACTGTGTATGATTAAGTAGTATGTACAGAGCTTAAACAGTGTCATTGAAAATCTATCCACCTCTAACAGTATGCGTCACTGTCACATTTGCACCACAAAATAAGACTGATATTTCTTATTAATTAGTATTCACTGAAACTGACTAATCCAATGATTTCCAATAGGAGATTACACACGTTTTGGTCATTAAAACAAATATTTAAGTGACATTACAATTGAGCAGATTACAAAATGATTTTCTCCTAGACCAAAGCGCACACGCCCAGTCTGCTAGAAATGGCTTGGGCGTCTGCCATATTCTTGTAAAAACAGGGTGTGTCAATGTTAAACAAAAACATCTTCCTGACGAAAAATAATTAAGTGTAAGATGCTGATGATCGTTGTATGCCAGGGTTCTAATTAATGTACATACTGTTTCCAGAGATCTAACACAGGATGTGTGGCAAATGCCAAGCTTGATGTACTGGAGCCAAAAGAACAAGGTATCTTGGAGGAGTGTTAAATTCCAAGCTGTGATAATACAGTAGGACTTTACAGATCTTAATTTACTAGGAATTTAATTTAGTACAATTAAGCTGTAATTTCTAGAATTGCAATGATATCACTGTGTTTCAAACTTTCATAAAGTTATTATGAGAAAGTTTGCAAAATGTTCTTGGTAGGCATTATCAGCCTTATTAAATTGTGATTCGGCCAATTGAATAGGACTCCCTTCCTTACTTGGGTATAATTGGACATGTTTTAAGTGGTTTGGAAGCATGGGTGTAGATAATGGGGGGGGGGGGATGGGGGGGTTGACTAAGCCCCCAGATTTTACTATGTCTGTATGTATGTATATAAAAGCTATTTTACGGCCTGTGTATTAATTGTCAAAATGATTCAAAACAATTAAGGGCTTAATACCACCACGTCCTAAGATCTAGGGGATCTCCAGGATACTCCCTAATACCCACTACCCCCTATGAGCCGGGGGATCCACCAACTAAAGTATAACCATGGGGGCTCTTTTGGACCTCCATGGTACTTAACATTAGCCCCTATTCCACATGAGTCCTTATGGACGTGAGTGGTGCTATAATTAACTCTATATCATGGGGGACTTAATGGACCAGCCATAGCTATAACCATGGGGTCCTCATGAAGCCCATGGCAGCTAAAGTGAACCCCTATACTAAGGGGGTCACCATTGACCCCCATGGAAACTAAAGTTAATCCCTATACCAAGGGTTCCTGAAGTAAACCCGTATATCAAGGGAGACCCCATTGACCCCCATGGAAACTAGAGTTAACCCCTATACCAAGGGCGTTATCATGGCCCCTCTTATTAACTCCTATACCAGGAGGTTTCAACAAACTCCCATTGTATACTAAGCTATAACCATGAAGGACCTTGTGGACCCCCATAGCAACTATAGTTAAACCCTATAACATGGGAGTGCCAACACTAAGTACAGAAAATAAACTGCATAAAATAAAAATAAAATACCAATAATTTTGATGCCCTCCAGCAATAATGATTGAAGCCACTGTCCTCACTCTTTAGTGACACATGCTTGATAACGTGACCTCCATCGTAACATGTTAATATTTAATAATATGGTGGTCCATAATTATCCCCATGGTTATACATTAGTTGGAGAATCCCATGGCTCCTAGAATCTAGTAGGTATAAAGGGAGAATCCCAGGGGATACTCAAGTTCATAGGGGCTATCAGGTATGAATGAAGAACCTTGGGGTAAATCAGGGCTCATAGCGATCCCCTGGCACATAAGGGGTAGCAGGTATTAAGATGGGATCCCCCCCCCCCCCCCCCCATTTGGCTCAAACCAGTTTGCTTTACGGCTTCTTTTTTGCAGGAGCCATAGAATAGCTCCGCAAACTAGCTTTTTCAAAACTCCCGTAGCTGTGAGTGATAGTCAACGAATGTTGTAATTATTATATTAGTTAGGCCTATTAGGTTTATATTAGATGTCAAAATATAAGCTCTTTCTGTCCTAAATGGACAGAAAACAAGAAGTGATCACAGTCCAATAGGCAAAGCTAACAATATGGTACCATGTGGATATGATATCAGCTTGGTTGTAAATGTTGGGAATGTTAAGCTAAGTCGAGGAAGATGATAACATATTACTTTATTAAATTTAGGTTTCAGACAAAATCATAAGGTAGATATACTCTTAAACATCAGTATCAGCATTTGGTAAGTAAAATGAATCACAGTAACTGATCATTAGTACAGTCTTGTACTTAACATGTTCAGATAATATAGTAAGTGTCCATTACAATCATTTTCTTCTAATTATTTTAAAGTTGTGTCCATTAAAGCACATTTCAATTTGATTGACAATACTGATGACAACCAGAACACATTACTACAAGTGTTAACACTAGTAACATATGACAAGTATATTCAAAGCTCATAGGTTTCACCTTCAACATCTGTACCTCGTCAGATTTAGGCTGTAGTTAAGGGTAAGAGTTAGTGTTCAGGCTATAATTAGGGTTTAAGGTTATTGTTCACACTATGGATCTGGTTTGGAGTTAGTGTTCAGGTTATGGATTAATGACTATGGTTACGTTAGTGTTCACGGTGTGGTTCGGAATTAGTGGTCAGTATTTGGTTAGGGTTATGAGGCTATGAAAATGGTTAGGAGTTCAAACAATAGTTAGGGCTGGTGTTAGTGCTCAGGTAATGGTTACAGATTCAAGAATATGGTTAGTTATTAGGGTTATTGTTCACATTATGGTTCTGGTTTGAAGTTAATATTCAGGTTAGGGTTAGGGGTTAACGACTATGGTTAGGTTAGGGCTCAGGTTTTGGTTACCACTAGTAGTTAGCGGTCAGTAATTGGTTAGAGTTTGAAGTTACCCATGTTCATTAAAAAAATATTTTAAACCTTATTTGACAATTATACATTTATTTCTAAAAACAAATTGATAAAAAAAATGGTGCCTCTTCCCATATTTTCCTTAAAGCCTAATTATAAAACAAACTAGTGCATTATATTCAATACTTTTTACTTTCTTTTATTAATATCCTTCTTCATTTTAATCATTCTCTACCGTGTAAAATATGTATTCTTTGTTTGTTAGAGTCAAGATGAGGGGGAATATTTAAAAAAATGGGTAAAAAGTGTCGTCATGTGGATCTAAACAAAAAAAAAATCACCAATTCTGTTTTTTCTCCATGCTTATCAAAGGGGGTAAATAAAGTTAGTAAATAAAGTATATTATTTAGTCAGTTAGTACATGAGTAGTAACTCCAAATCTTAAACATACTTATCCCCAATTTGTACCATGTGTTATAAATATGTTAAGATATATCCATTCTGCAAGAAAGAAAGAAAAAAAAGTTTCTTCTGCCCTAATATCATTTTCATGTTATACAATAAAAAGAGAAAGGGAGGAGTATATGAACTGAGAATATGAACTATCTGTCTATGTATAAAAGATTAAAGAAAATAAAATAATACTTATCTGCACTCCGCCCTAATATCATTCTAACGTAATAAGCACCTTGAGGCAAAAAGCAATTAAGGACAAATGGACACACTAAGTATACATGTTTTAATTAATATTTCACCAACAAGTGTAGAGCCAAGAGGCTGAATCAAAATGTAACACCCACTTTATTTTTGTATATATAGGAGAATGGGTTTCTTCTTAAGGTATGCTTGCTATTCTCTCAGCACTGCCAGACCACAAGGGCTGCATAGAACCGATCACCATGAGCAACAAATCTTTCCAAAAGGGCTCTGGATCCTCTAGGATCTCTGTCGGGGGTGGTGGCTATGGGTCATCCATTTGCTCATATCTTGCAAGCTCTGGAGCATCATGTGGTGCAGGAGGATATGGTGGTTCTAGCATGAGTGGCGGTGTTGCTGGTGGCTTCAATAATGCAGATTTTGGTGGATTTGGTGGTGGTGCAGGAGGATTTGGAGGTGGTGCAGGAGGATTTGGTGGTGGTGCAGGAGGATTTGGAGGTGGTGCAGGAGGATTTGGTGGAGGTGCAGGGGGATATGGTGGAGGTGCAGGTGGCTTTGGTGGCTTTGGTGCAGGGGGAGAAGGCCTGCTTTCTGGAGGTGAAAAAGAAACAATGCAGAATCTAAATGATCGATTGGCTTCATATCTCAACAAAGTCCATGCTCTGGAAGAGGCCAATTCTGAGCTTGAGAAAAAAATTAGGGACTGGTATGAGAAGCACCAGAAGGATGCAATTCCAGATCGGGACTATAGTAAATATTACGCAGTTATTGATGATCTTAAAAAGAAGGTATGACATCTTAAACAAACATTGACACTCTTCTATATCTCTATTTATATCCTGGTATGAACTGTTTTTACTGATGTGCATATTTAAAGATAACATAATAAAACTGAAATTTTTATGTTCTTGGTCACTTTTTTGATTTTATTTTATCACAATTGATGTTGCTGTTTTGATGTTAATTTAAAAACTTTTACTTTTAAAAGCAGGCAAAAGTTGTTGACATTCTAAAATATGCATTTTTGTTATAATTACTGTGCCAATAATCAAGTAAAACTAATTTATTTAATTATTTATCTTGTAGATTTTGGATGAAAGTGTGTGCAATGCCAGGATTGTTCTACAAATTGACAATGCTCGCTTGGCTGCTGATGATTTCAAACTGAAGTGAGTACTTTTATCTGTAAATAAGCAAGCTCCTTAGTGGTTTTCACATCTGTAAATAAAAATTATGTATCTCAGGAAAAAATTTACCACACCAATTGTATTCACATTTACGTTTGTTTGTTCATGCAGGTATGAGAATGAGTTCTGTCTCCGCCAAGGTGTTGAGGCCGATATCAATGGCCTGCGCAAAGTTTTAGATGAGCTGACCTTGTCCAGGAGTGACTTAGAGGCCCAGGTTGAAAGCTTGACTGATGAGCTTGCTTGTCTGAAGAAGAATCACGAGGAGGTACAATGCCACACAAGATCTGGTCCTTTCAGATATATATTACATTATTAATCTGCAAATGATGTTCTTGTTTTATTGTATACATGTAATGCTCTGAGCCCTAAAGAGTGTGATGTTTTCCAGTTACATGTGGATTCCACCATAACAAGTCAACACAAAGATAAGATGTATTGTTTTTGTATTTTCAGGAGATGAAGAGTTTCCAGGGAGTCACTGGAAATCTAAGTGTGGAAATGCAGGCCGCTCCAGGAATTGACCTTACACAGATACTAAACAACATGAGGACTGAGTATGAGGAACTGGCAGAAAAAAATCGTAAAGATGCTGAAGCCAGATTCAACGAAGCGGTAAAATAATTACACAACATCAATGTAATTTGCTATTTTAGTCTGAATGGGCTCCAAATAACATTATCTTTTTTATGGCTTTATTTCAGAGTAAAGCTCTCAAACAGGAAATCTCAACCGGTGCAGAGCAGATTCAGTCCACTAAAAGCGAAATCACTGATTTGAAGCGCTCGGTCCAAGCTCTGGAAATTGAACTGCAAGCTGCTGTTGCAATGGTAATTTTATTGTATCTTACCTACAAGTCTGACATAAGCTATACCGAGAGACAGACACCTACAGAAGTTACATAAATATGGTAGCCAGTAGATCCATTTTTTACACAATGGACATTATAATCAAGGGTTCTTTCAGAAATGCTCAGGCAGATCTTTGTTGACCAAACAGTGATTTGTTATAGATTTTAAAATCTATTCTTGATTTTTTTGCTGATAGAAAAAATCCCTGGAAGGCTCTTTAGCAGAAACAGAAGGAAACTACTGTGTTCAGCTCTCAAAACTTCAGGCTCAGATCGGTTTTGTGGAGCAAGAGCTGTGTGAGGTTAGGAGTGACACGGAGAGACAAAGTCTAGAGTATGAACAACTCCTGGACATCAAGAACAAACTGCAGATGGAAATTGAGACCTATCGTCGCCTGCTTGATGGAGAGTCCATGTAAGTAATGTTTTTGTTATTCCTAACAGAAAATATAAATATAGAGGACAAAATTAACATGATGTCTCTTAATGGTCCAATGGTTAGACTCCAATCTGTCTCACATATGACCAAATGAGAATTCTTGCATAGATATAAAAATATGTGGCAAATGAAGATGTCAAGACCACTTCAAATATGTAAAATAAAACACTTCTGAATATGATTGAATACTTGGATAAATAAAGTACATACAGGTACAAACAAATTCTTTTTTGGACAATCCAAATTATCAATGAATATTTTTTTTTTTGCCTTTTAGCTCCAGGCCAATGCCAATGCCAACTCCAAAAGGTAAGTAAGCGCCATTTATTATACTATTCAAAATATTATTTAATATGAGCCATGCATTATGATAATGTTAAAAAGATAGATATAATATTAGCAGTACAGAAAGTAGGGTAAAATCATGTTTTATTGTTAATAAATGTCTGCTACTGTAAGTATATTGAGTCGCTTCAGAAAAAACGAACAAAAACGTAATATTATGCATTTTGTTAAATTTTTTAGAACCAAACAAAACCAGAAAGATTAAAACCATTGTTGAAGAGTGTGTCGATGGAAAAGTTGTGTCTCAAAGAGTCACAGAGAGAGATGAAGAGATATAACCTCATCCAGCAGAGCCTTCCTATGCATTGAACATGAAGACCTTCTGAGAGCCCTTGGACCTTCACTCAATGACAATGGAGCAGCATCACTTGCCAAACCAAACACTGCATGATCTTCTGATTCTTTTTCTGTACTTAATTTGAAATAACAAGAAATGTATCTGAATCAATCAATGGTGATATTGTTACTGGTATTCTTACTCAATAAATTTCCCTTTGAAGCAAAGTCATTCTTGTGTCATCTAAAAAAGTTCTTCTAGCAGTCTAAACAAAAGCATCACATAATAATAGGAAATTATGATACAGAAGAGTCAAGGTTATAGACAGAGGCAGAGAGAAACTATTTAAATCCAATTATATCTGAAAATGATTCATCACTTCCTGTTGGTTGCAATTTTCTATAATCCAAGTTTGATGAGTAGATTATCAGGTTTCTTCTGCACTCTTTGCTTGAGTGATAAGAAGGCTTAGTCTTGCTTTAGTACAACGAGGTCTGCCAAGAAAGATTAGAGATGCCAAAATGTGCAGTGGAAAAAACACACAAACAGATTAAAGTAATCTCATATATGTCTGTGAGATTTAAAGATATACAATATACATATCCTGTACTCCAAACAAGAGGCTACCAGCATAGGCTCAATTGTCCGTCAGAGTTACATATAAACATGCCAAGCTACATATAAATGCACCCGCCATTCTTCATCATCCATTCCATCATCTGTCCCATTACATAGATATATGTAAATCTGTTCCTCTACGAAGGATGGGCATGGTGTCCAAGATCTGATAGTCACCACATGAAGAACTACCACCAGACTCCAATCCATCTTTTCAGGACCATTGTTCTAAAGGCCAATCATTATAAACATTATACTTTCATCCATTCAATCTTCTTAATGTCAAAGTATTCACTTTCAATAATAGGGTAACTGATATTAGGGATCATAATGAAACTGGGTTATGCAGGACAACATGAAGAAATCGGACTGATTCACTGATTCATTCTAATTAGTAAAACGTACAAAATACTGTTACATATCTCCACTATCACATGGAAAACATATGCAAAATACATGCTGTTGCTGTATGTTTTTGTCCTCATTATCACATTGTTATCAATGGATACTAAAAGATATGTGTATTGTTATTTATCCTTACAAACAAGTTATTACATAGTTTGTATTTTTCTTCAAGGGAACACTTTTGCAGTACAACTAATGAAGATTTCACTGGAGAATTTTTCATCAGATGATTTGCACACTTCTCATCACCTGGTGCTATACTAATACACCAGAAAGTGTCATTATCAACTCAATCTTTATCATATTGGTGTGGAGACATTCAACAATAATTGTATCTAACAATGTTCTTCATTGGCGTCTGAGAAGAACCTGTTTTAATAAGACTGTTGAAATATTTATACAATGCAATGTGATCTAGGTGTCAATCTTTTCATCAAGATCAGTATTTGTAAGCTTTGGTACGCAATAGTTTAGGACAGGATTCAAGAATCACGTGGCCAAGTGGGTTAGTTAATCACCTAGTAATTTAGATTGACCCAAAGAATGGTCTGTGAGGGTGGCCCGAGGACCATGACTGGGAAACACAGTTTATATTAAAATACTATTAAGCATTAATTTATCTCAGCTAACTTCATAAAGGGTGAGTCATTCTCATTCCATACAACATAATATTCTAAAATTATAGGGTTTTTAGAGGATTACAAAATGAGCTGCAAAATATTTCCCATCTCATAAGATATGATATACAGTGACAGGGATGCATACTATCCTCATAATTGGTATTAATTATGTATTTGAGTTTCTGTCTCTGGAATTCCTCCTCGTTGGGTGGATTATCGTTAGGATTTTATCACAGCTCGTAAAATGAGCATTTCTGGCTAATCCTCATGCTGAGGTAACTGGCATTTATTTCATCTAGGTATCAGGGATATATAATCACGCCTAAACATGTGAGGTTTGCTTTTGTTTCCTGCTTTAATCTTTTCATGGATGACATGCTCATGAGAGCAGTAACTGGTGTTATTTTTTCGCATGAATGGATATAATTATTGGAAAGGTGTAAAATGTGATGCTTAATACTATATAGAAAAATACAAGGTGCCTTATCAGTTTAGTTAGTTAAAGCATCAGTGCAGTTCACAGAAAATGTCGGTCAATTATGTACCAGGCTAGCAATATTAGCAGCTGTGTAAGTCATGGAAAATCTTATTTTTTTTGAAGACTTTATGAGTATAGGAATCCATTTTGAGTTTATTACATCAAATCCTAAGAGCTGGATCAAGAGGGTGTGTGTTTGTGCAAAGAAGGGAACAGCAAGGTTCCACTCTACTCTTTTTGCAAGGATTTTCACATTTTATGGGTGATGGGGTAAGCAGACGTGGACTCCTTGCTTACTTAGGAGCACAGCTGCACCTTACTGACAAACTCCACAGAAGTCGAAACGTACGTCTATGGTTTGCCCGGTATTTTGGGGTCGGGTCACTCTTTTGAGACCAGACTGATTTACTACAGCATATTCTCCCTGTGAAGGGCATAAGTGAGCTAAAAGAAGCTGCTCTCTGAGTAGGTAACCATACCTACAGAGCAAACCCTCTACTCTTTTTGTGAAGAAGGGAGCAGGATGTAGTCCAGAGCCCTTATTTGATAACTGGATAAGATTGATATTGACACTATATCTATTTACCCTCACTGTTCCAAAAGCAGGATATTGCATCATTCAATGCAGCCACTGCTCTCCAGGAATGTAAACACCCCTCTATCACACACAGCTTCCACCAGTGTACCATGGATTCTTCCAGATTTCTGCAGAGTCATCAAAAAGTTTAACGACATTTTATTTTCATTATGCAGCGGTCCTTTAATATAACATGTCTTTTTTTTCAATGTTCAATGCTACCATACAGCCTTATTAAATTGTGATTCGGACAATTGAATAGGGCTCTATATAAGCACAGAGCATATTTTTTTACAGAAGTTTTTAGTTAGTGGAGACAAATTTAATAAGGCTGATAAAGTTTAGGTGCTACTTTATACAAGTTTTATTTTAAATATATATTTTGCCTAATCTGACCTAATATCTTTACTGGAAATGTTGTCTTGCTGCACTATGGTGATAGAGAACTACATATCCCATAATGCTGTAAGTTAATTGTTGTTAACTAAGAATACCACCTTCATTTGCTGGAAGTTCCAATGCTGTGAATTGAAACTATAGGTAACGGCAAGTACCGTATCAATGGAATATTATTTAAAATGCATTTTCAGTAAAGTTTGCACTTTTTGCTAACCAATCAAACTTTCTTATCCACCCAATAACCACAGTGTAAATATATTTCTAATGATCAAATAAAGGACAATTAACTCCTGAGGCTCCATATGTAGTGTGTTTAGTCTTGAGCATAGGAAATACTGAGTATACCGGAGGGAGTGCATAGACTAAGTACAGTCAGTAAGCCTCTCAGATGCACCATCAAACAAAGATTCATTGAGCCACATTCAATTTAAGATCCGGGAGCCCGTAAGTGAGCTTGCAAGCTATTTTGCTATTCAATTGGAATCTATTTGCAGTCTCAGAATCACGAGTTACGGCCTTGAAAAGATGGCGATGGTTAAACTCGTAACTTACAGCCTCCAGAAGCCTTTGATCTTTCACTTTCGCAAAGGCTAAAATCATAATCGCTATTCAATTGCTCAATTTCTCCAAGCCTGCAAATGTATTCACACCCATAAATGTAAAATGAAGGAGAAAATCCAACGAGTGCTAGAAAGGACTCGCAAATGGGGTTAAACACCTATTCATAGCACTGTAAATGCAAATAAAAACTCAATACTGCACTGTAAATAACAGGGAAAGTGACAAAAGACATTATAATAAATTGCACAACAGTCTCAAGCCCACAAATCAGCAATAAATCAAATTTATTTTTTATGTTTCATTTCAGGGTTAAATTGATCATACATATCAGGCCACCCACATGGACTAGAACAGTATTGGCATTCATTTTCATAATTTTTTATTTTGCATTATTTCCGAGTCTGATCGCATATTGGATCCCCAAACCTAAATGAATGACATGCAACCTCAATGTTTTACTGCCGTAATACTGACAGTCTCATTTCCTATTGGCTGATTCAAAATGGGAGGTTACGGGTTTGCTTAATTGATCATGTTCCCGACCTGAACTGCTCCGAACCAGTGCATGGTTTACATTTTTGGCTTTGGGCCCGCAACTTGCGGGCTTGAGCAATTTAATAGCATCACAATCGGAGAGGAACATTCAGTTGTCTGCGATCGAGTTGTGAGGCATTCAATTGAATATGGCCCATTGTCTTGTTAATGATATGTAATTACCAATAATTACTGGTTACCACCGGGGACTCCGAGTCAGTAGTCTTCAGAGTAACTCAATTGAAAAACAAAAGACTGGCATGCTTATGGCCCGTCTCCTATTGTGCATGTGTCTAAAAAGATTAATGGTTATAGAAACAGAATAATTTCTTTAAGTACTAATATTTAGACAGTAGCCACTGAGTACATTCCTCTCCTTTGAGCAAATAGCAGAGAACCCAATAGGAAGCCAATGGCACCAATGTGAGGTCTATCATATGACCAGCTACACCTAAGTGATTTTTTGTTACTACTGATTTACTACAATTATTGTAAGAATTCAAACACACCATGTGGGACTTAAAGGGACATTGTGTTTAAAACACCATGGAGCATATTTATCAAAGAGGATTAAGCAGTTGGGCTAAGTAGGGATAAACTTGCAAGAAATGTACCATTCATAACTTTTGTGCCGCATTGACTTAAGTTGACCACACATAGAAATTTACATCGATTATTCATAAAATTCCCATTTAGACAATTTAAAGAGCAACATTCAACAAGGAAACTTGTGTTAAAGGGTTTCCCTTGGAAAGAAGCATTATATCATCTATGGCTGGAGGGAGCTAATGGAGAGCACTGTCTAGAACAGTAAATATTTTTGATGTGCAGACCAGATGTTTATCTTCTAGTCATCATGGGGATTGCCTCTGAGATCCAGAACATTGTCTACAGGTTGATACCATATATGAGACACTTGACGTGGCATGGTCTATTAGTGCCTCACAAAATCAAAGACCATGTCCCACTAGGGATTAACACAATTGACACCTGTTTTGGAGGTATAACTGGCCACAGACCTTTATTGGTAAACATATCAATAACTTAAAACCTGGTGGAGGAAGAGCCCGGCCCATATATACATTTTCTCTTTTTTTATATATATATCTTATTTCTTCCTCTTTCTAAAAAAAAAAAGAAACAGAACAGGTATCATAACTCAATAATAATAATAATAATTCAATACAACCTGTTTAAGATCCCACTTGCTGAGCTACTAAGAAATATAAACTGAAACTCCACCAACAACTTCTTCCCCCAAACTTTATCGCACTACTACCCCTCTTTAAATCAGGGAGGGAGGGGGGCATCTCCTCTCTGTCCAGCTGCCAAGTGATCTAGGATGGTGCCAGAGCAAGCAAGCAAGATACGATTGGCCCCGTCCACCACCGCAGGCGCCATGCAATCAGCAGCCTGCAGTCAACCCCGCCAGGCCAAGGTCCCCTGTGTGCAGGACCCACAGTTCCTCCCTACGGGGACATCAAAATTTTGTACTGACAGAATATTACATTTTTCCCAAATACTTGTCCACATAATGGAACAAAAATGATTGTGCTAATCTGGCTAATTTGTAACAGTGCTAAAATTGGTAAAGAAAGCCCCCTTCTATACTGAGGTTTGGTCATTATTTTTTAAGAAATCCTGTAAAATGTATTATTCCACACCAATTTAATGAATTGAAATAGTTTTAAACCTACAGTACCAATGGAACAACAAAAAGTTAAGTATTTTAGGCAAGATAGTAATTTTAATGATATTTCAGCCATTCTTCCTGAAAGGTCTTCAGCTTTCTATATAATGATGGGAAGTTGGCCATGCAAAGAATAGAAATAGTAGCTGTAAGAGTAATACCTAAATTAGTTAATTTGCCTTCACACCATTTAAAACTGAAGTTTAATTTTAGTAATCCTTTAACTTTCTGAGTGGTTGATAACAGCATCATCTCAGATTTAACTGGCTTGATAATAAAACCTAAGCATTCAGAGAAGGATTTTATTAGAACAAAACAACTCAGAAGGTATATGGAAGGGTTCATTAGTGTAAGCAACATATTATCAGCAAATATATTTTGTATCTACTATAACAATTCCTGTAATGTCAGATTATTTTTTACAAGTCACTTGTCTGTCATCATGGCATAATACTGTCAAAAATGTTGTATCTTCTGTCTGTTTGTGCGCCCTCTCTCTGTGTACCCTCTCTCTCTCTGTGCGTCCTCTCCCTCTGTCTGTGCTCCCTCTCTCCCTCTCCTTCTCTCTCTCTCCTTCTAGCTCTCCCTCCCTTCTTCCCTCCCTCTCCTCTTTCTCTCGTCTCTCTTCTTCTTACTCTCTCTCCTTCTCACACTTTCTCTCCCTCCCGCTCCTGCCTTCTCTCCCCTCTCTCTCCTTCTCTCCTTCCCTCTGCTTCTCTCCTCCCTCCTCTCTCCCTCCTCTCCCTCCCACTCCCCCTTTGGCGACCATTACTAGCCTCGCAATGAGCACCTGTGGCACCCTCGCAATGAGCTGCTTTGGTGCCCATTGCAGGCCTTGCAATGAGCGTCTTCAGATCCCATTGCGGGCCTCGCAATTTTCTTTATTATTTTGCAATGTAGGCATATGTTTTTTATATGATTTTGAGTAAAAAGCCCAAAACTCCTCATATATAATCTTAGGATTAGAAGATAACCTTTGTGATGAAGTTTTTATGTTGTAAAAAATCTATTCTGGAATAGTAGGGAGGAGAATAGAAAGAATACCATATTTGTACTGGATGGTTTGTCCACCATATGTCCTATAAGCCCAAAGCCAGGATAACATTGGCAGCTTGTGAATTTAATTTAGGAGGGAATCCTTTATGTCCTGATTTATTGTAGTATTAAAATTGCCTTCTAATAAAAAATGTGATGCTAGAAATTGGAGAATTTTATTCAAGGAAGGTAACAATCTTTCTATATTAGACATCAGGGGAATACATGGTGACATTATTAGGTTTACCTATACATTTCTCCTACTGCTGCTACAAATCTACCTTCAGGCTCCTTATAAGTGTGTTGTAAATTAAATGGAAAATCATTTTTCATTTAAAAAAAGTAGTTCCCTGTTTTTTAGATAGAACAGTAGCTAAAAACAGTGTTGGATATGAAGAACCAAAATATTTTGGGAAGGATCTGTTTGAAAAATGGGTCTTTTGCAACATAATGAAGTAAGGATTATACTTTTGTAAGAAAGAAAAGCTTGGGAAAAGTAAAATCCCTATCATTATGAGACAAAAAAGTAATCTTTCTCTTGTTAAGCATGATCTCTTTTGAAAATACCTAATAGAAAAAAAGATGTCAGTTTACCTTCTTCCTTAAGATCAGATAGTCCCTTACAAAGATGTCCAAATGCTTTCCCATTCCAGGCTGTGTCTATAAACCACCTGAGGAAAAGGGAAAAAAGTAAAGAAAGAAGGAAGAAATATTGGAATATAAGTACAAGTTACATCAAAACCTGTCATATACAATACATATACAGTCAACAGCAACCATTCGAATGGTCATATTAAAGGCCTAATTGAAGTACCGTAAGTGTATTATTTCTGACCATTTTGTAATACACTAAATTAATAATTGATGTGTGCAACTCATACCAACAAAGAACAAAGGATATAGATATAGAGAACAATGGGATGGCTTAACCCCACTGTAAATGGAAAAATGTAAACTTCAAATAGCACTTTATCCACATCTATTTGCTGTCCAGTCCCTAAGGGGATAAGATACTGAAGAAGTTGTTAATAGGGTCGAAATGCGTTTATCATATTGAGTTAATGCACACATCCATTTGCAACAATATATTCTTTTAATGTAGACTGGACAGTATACACACACGCTTCAGTCACAATATCACTATTAGAAACTATTTTATTTATTGTCATTGTATGTTAATAGATTTGTAGTAATAAAATAGTGTTTTTTGGAATCACCATCATTTACGTGCTTCCATATCAATTATTTCTACTGTGAGCTACCTCTTAAACACACATTTTTAGCCATTTGATCATTTACGGTTGACGTATAAGAACCACTTCACCACACACTGGGGAAGAAGACCCAACCAACATACCGCTCGGGATGTATACCAGATACTATACCAATGCTTTGAAATACCTCATAATCTTTTGAGGTTATCCAAGGTGAGAGTTGCAAACCCTAATATTCCTCATTTTATATTTTCCATAAGGTTAATTATCTGCATTAGGTGTTGGTGCTCCTTCTCCTACACCCCCCCCCCCCCCCTTCGCTTTCTTTTCCAACAAAGATCAAAACCTTTAATAATTAACCCTTAGGATACTCCAAGATCATTTTAACTTCATAATAGTAGATAAAAATACAATGATCATTTGTTACTTAGTACACTCTTAGTCCACTCAAGCCCGAGTTCTAGTACAATTTAATTGGATAATGGAACATATGGTGGAGACACCCTAGAAGCCAGTGAAGATGGATGATCAGCCACCCTCCATAACTTCAGAGAGTTTAGCAATACAACCTCTTCCTTCTTGGTTGTATCAGTGTGGAATGTCACTCCATGGTTACAGAGGATTTGAAGGGATGACCGCCATCTGTAAAGTATTCCCTCTGTTTGTAGAGCTTTATGTCACTTTGTTTGACAATGTTATTGGAGTAAAATCCTTTGATAATTAAAGTTGTCCACTCTGATTTGGCCTTTTTTTGTGAGCCTCCCTGAGGCTGCTTCCGTTGGTGCATAATAGCTTAAGCATATTATGGGTGGCCAAGGAATCTGTGGTTTTGATAGCTCTCTATTAGCTCTAGACATCTCAAGCCTCTCCATTGGTAATCCAGATAATAGGCTCTTTAAGTCCTCAAAAACATGGGCGTAGGAGGCAAAAACAATCTATGCGGGATAATGTTTAATGAGACGAAAAAACTGTCACCCTCAGTGGTCCAATTTAACTCTACTCCCAGGACAGGCAGCCGGGGTGGATCTACCACTGGTGCACACAGTACAAAGCATTAGGGCCCTGCTCTGGGAGGGCCCCAGTGCTGCAGTGCCTCTGAAAAACATATTTTTTTAATTTCTTTGTTTAAATTCTCAATTTCCCCGTGCAAACACCCACCCCCCAATATAATTAAAAAGTATGTATATATAGATATATTATATACAGATGTATATATATATATATATATATATATATATATATATATATATATATATATATATCATATATAAATTATGGTTCAAAGCATTCATGGGAAAGTCATGCTGCTCGAGAGCTCCAAAGCCTAGTCTAATGGCCAAATCTGGTAATGTGTGATTAAGTTTAATTTTGCTACTTTTTTGTCCCCTGTTCATATAATTTGGGGAAATTTGTTTAAAATGATTGCTAATGCATTCTATATGCTGATTATGAAGAGTATGAATTTGCTAGGTCATGTTCTTTGTAGGTTCTCAGCATCTATAAAAAGTAGTTATGATCATGTTACCATATTTCCTGGAAAGTTATCCCATAAATTTTATGAATAATCTCTGGGTAATTACTTTCATGTAAGGACATCTGTCAGCTCTTTAGGAACTCAAATAAGACTTTCATGGACTGCAATAATGTACAATAATTGCAGTCCATGAAACTCCTATTTGAGTTCCTAAAGAGCTGACAGATGTCCTTACATGAAAGTAATTACCCAGAGATTATTCATAAAAACAGGAAAAAAACTATAAGAACAAATTTGCTAATTAAAATACTTTACCTGTTCTTATATTAAAGTGATGCAGCAGTTTTCGGTGATAAATGTCATAAATCATATTTTACAAAGCCTATTTAGGCTTATAATGGTGGTCAAACCTTCTGTATAAATACTCCCAGAAGTCAGTGGCTTCCTCTCAGTCACAAATAACTCTGTTTCTCTGTATTACCAAATCCTTCAATCTACAAATAACAATATTTGACAACATTTATGGGGAAGCAGCTTTTTCATCATAATTAATATGATGATGTCAACACTTTGCTAAGTCATCTCACTTGTGGATGTGTTATAATTACTTAACACTTAAATATTAGACAATAAATATTTTACTGGACGAAATAAATGTTGTTTAGTAAGCCCATAAAACATAAAAAAATGATTGTCTCCTTGTCATGGTATTGTACATTGTACACAGCAAATGTACTATATGTAGATAAGGATAATTAAATGGATTGGAAGGTACCATGATTTTACTAGATATATAATATAACTGTGTATTTATTTACTTTTATGTACTTTATTTTATTAAGAAGTGCTTATAAGCTATGTTCTTACAGCTAAAATCAAACAAATAGTCCATGTATGGGTTTGCCCACTCCAGTTGCCCACTCTGTAGAGCTGGATGTGCAGTGTAGTATCTTAGCCAATCAGAGACCACGTCTCAGCAGTATGTTGCAGAATGTTGCTAAGTGATGATCACCGATTGGTTAGTATGAGACACTGCACACCCAGAACTATTGTATAAACCATGGAAGAGTAGATTTCTATTTGTTGGGTGGTGGGATGTCCTGCCACAATTGAGAAGAAAACATTAGTAGGATAATAAAATAAAATGAAAGCTATATTTTGAATACAATCACATATAATAGTTGTCAAACTACAAAACGTCATCACGCTTTGCGAGCAGGCTCACAAGACCTGCGTCCCTCGCAAAGCCAGGGACACAGTATGGGCCGCAAATGCGGACCCTAGCGAAGCAAGGGGCCACATTTGCGGAGGTGGAGTCTCTACGGCGCCTCACGAGCGGTTACAAACACCCACAGAAGCGGGACTTTGAAAAAATGCATCTAACACGCAATGACTAAATACGGACCTACACTAAAAAAATAAGAGCCGCGGGGAAAAAAACATTACGAACTCGCAAAAATACGACCTTAAAGGCCGAACCGAGCGCCGCTGAAAACATAAAAAAAAACAATAAATACACACAAAAATTACATAAAAACCTTACCCACAGCAAGGGGGTCACCCAGAACCTCTGCAAATGATGTTACACCTCAATTTAAGTCCAGTTTACTTTAGACACGCGAAAATCCCATAAGCGAGAGAAAAAATGGCCACCGAAAAAAAACGAAAACGAGGCTACACGACTTAAAAGCCGCAAAAAAACACCAAGCACATACGGATTTTTTCAAAAAGCCGATACACTTTTAGCAAGGACGCAAAATCATCCACACCCGCGTACCACATACACATTCGCCGCCATTTTAAAACACTAACTTAAACAATGCGGAAGTACCCAGCTACCCTAACGGCTTCCCCTCGCACACGCAGCCTATTTACACTACACACTGCACACATTGCTGACACTTACACCTCATCTCCACAACAGTGCAAACCTACATTGTATGCTGCAGGAACATGAAAACAGATTGTCAGCTCTTCAGCACAATGCTTCCTACATATATTACTTAGAAATAGGTAAAGTATATTAATTTATTAATTTATTACTTATTTAATTAGCATACAAAAATACATATACACAAACAAAAAAAAACACTATCGCAATAAATGTAAAAGCCATTCACCGCGCGCCTCACAACGAGCGCCAACGCTGCTCATAGCACACAAACTATACCAGGGGACAGCCTTGCAATAAGCGCAAAAAGCAGATCAGCGCCAACATTATAATGACAGCAAAAGCGCCTCTGATAAAAAAAACAAAAAAAAACAAGAGGCTCGCAATGAGCGCTGAAGGATCTCAGACCACCAAAAAAATTTATGTCTGTGGCAAACAATTTTATTGCCCCGTCATTTTTGATGGGCAAGTCGCTAGTAGAAAATAAAAACCAAACTGAGTCAGAAGATTAACAGCAAGTAGGAAATACACAATATTAATAAATAAAACCTTAATGAGAAGAATTTGGTTACAGAGCAGGGTACAAAGCCAAATTTGCTTGCCCCATATTCTGAGTAGTGTTTGGGGTTTCCAGTGGACATTCATAGAAAAAAGAACTGTCAACGTAATTAGCTGTAAGACCTTGTCTTGCATCTGCATAATCAAACAATGCCAGCAATCTTTCTTTTGTAACACTGGTACTGGGCCTTCCTACCAAAGTGTCTCCTTAAATTAAAAAATGCTAACCAAGGACTCCATACAGGATTTTTCCATAGTTTAAGCGTCCTTCTGGATCGCTACCTTGTCGTGGTGAAGGGGCTTGTGTACCTCAATGAAGCTGTGAGCTATACGATGTAGGGTCACCCAAGATGGGCAGGTCATAGCAGAGAGGTCAGACAGATCACGGTCCACTGGAGAAGGAACTAGCAACCCACTCAAGTATTTTTGCCATGAACACCTTATAGATAAGCATTTTATAGGGAAACAACATTAGTACTTTTTCTGCGATTGTCTATATAAAAATATCAAACATTTTCAATTTTGTTTGCAGATTTTTCCTTTGTTTGACAATGATTACATTTATTGAGTTCAATATAAAATATTTATACACACTTAATTAGAAAGATTATTGATTATTGCATTAGTAGGGGTCATTGATATCTTTAACATCTTTCATTATGGGAAAAGAGATGCATAGATTTCCAAATGGAGTTATTAGACCATACATTCAATTGTGAAAGTATATCTGTTATTGTAACCAACTATGATGAATCTGTCATTGAATTGGGTCAGAATATATTTTCCTGATTTATCAGGTGATCCACAAACAGCAGCGAGCAACGAGACAGAAGTTTGTAGCTGCTTTTTTTGTTTGTTAATTTGATTTCAGATTACCATGGATTGTTGCATTGTTGTTGTTTAGTAGTTCAGCAATGTCCAACTCTCTGTGACCGTAAGAACTGGCGCATGTCACTGGCGTTATGTCTCCAGTTGTGCTTATCCATAAGGTTATCTTAGCAAATATACTGGAGTGGGTTGCCAGTTTCTTCTACAGTGGACCATGATTTGTTTGACTTCTCTTCTATGACCTGCCCTTCTTGGGTGACCCTACATGGTATAGTCCACGCTTCATTGAAGTACACAGGCCCCTTCACCATGACAAGGTAGGTACAAGCCAATTATATCCTACAATCCGTTGTATTAAGATTTTATGTAGTCTAAAAATGTCAGTATTAATGCTCACCCACGATTGGTGATATCATTGGAAATACCATTAGGTTCATGTGCTCATGTTGCTGCTCTATAATAATTTACTAAATTCAGATTCACTAATCCTCCTTTCGATTCAATAGTAATCACAGTGCTTTTATTGATTTGTGGGGGAGTTTTGCCATAAAAAGTGAAGAATTGCTCATTGAAGTTTCAATATAATTTACCAATAATTGGAGGTGCCAATTTTTGACACCGGGTTAATTTATATTGTATAGATTCTTCTTTACCATGATATTTTGTAGGAAGACCGGGAGCCTCATTCACTAACCCATAATTATAGGCTCACAGCCTCCACACACAAACCATGAACCTGTAAGTAGCATTTCGGGGCACGATCATGGTCAATTAAACAAGCTCGTAAGTTTGGACAGAGCCAATAGTAAATGAGACCTTCATCATGACGTCAGTAAAACATGGAGTTTACAGCTACAATTAATTAGTGTTTAGAAGTACAATTCGCAATCAGATTCGCAATCCAGAAATGTAGAAATCAATAAAAATCAATAAAGCAACTGTTCTAGTCCAGGCGGGTCCCATGATATGTATTAACCCATTGAATCCCAGGATCAATATAACACGGGGGGGGGGGGATGAAATTAAAAAAAAGTCTTTCATTGCTTTTCCAGTATTTTTAAGTACAGTTTTCTGTGTTTATTTGCTTTTGCAGGGTTTACGAACAGGTGTTTAACCCACTTGCGGGTTCTATCTAGTACTCGTAGAATTTTTTTATACATTTTCCATTTACGTAGAACGCAATTGTGGGCTTCATGAACCTTTGTAATTGAATATCGATTTTCCGTCTTCAACACCAATAACATTTACGTGCTTGAAAAAGGAAGTGATAGGACGGAGTTACGTTTCTGACAACCAGCAGTGCTTTTGAGCCCGTAAATTGCAAATCGAATACGAGTAGCTAAAAGTATCCAATTGAATCAGTAACATTTACTGGCTCCATTACAGGCTCATATAAATGCGAATTGGACAATTATATAGGGATCCAAGTCTGGATGTATTTAAGCAGGTGGATTATTCATTTTGGATAATTGGTGCTGTATAATAGATATGTGGATTTTAAGAATTAGAATTCATAGAATATTTATATATCTGGGTGCCCATTTGAAGGCAAGGATTAAGTCTAACCTAATACATTCCTTTTATTATTTTAAATCTGGTCAGTCAGATTTTCAGCCAAAGTAAATCAGGCTCCACCATTAAAGAAGTTGGACAGCACTGATCTAGAGGAATACAAACCATGCAAAGCTCTCTCAGCTACATTATGAAGCTACGTCTTGAAGGAAATACCTGTCACAAGACATAAGACATGTCATTATAGTTGTTAACATGACTATGCATTTGTCTGTATTATGGAAAACCATTTGTTGTGCAAACAGTCCCATAAATCTATTAAGTAAATAGAATATAAAACACTCAAATTACAGACAGCCTAGAGGATTTTTTTAAATCTACAAAAATTGTGTTAATAATTTTTACACAATTTATAGTAATCCAGACAGGATTAACTAATTGTTTTATGCAAGATTGAAGAAAAAAAAGACTGCTACACCCATAACATTTTCATGTATATATAGACATTAATGGTTCACCTTGATATCCACTGAGAACTGTTCATCAGAACCTGCTTGATACCTAAAGCGATTGTAGCTGCTTTTTTTAGTCACCATGTCTTGCCATTGGAAAAGTGGATCTGTTAGAACATCCTCTACATGTAGCAGTATTGGAAGCGTTAGAGTGAGTGGTATCGTGGCAGACCTGGCTAAGGTATCCGAACATATTGGATCTGGGAATTTCAATGGAAGTGATGGTCTACTACAACTGGGAGAGAAAGAGACCATGCAGAACCTTAACACCAGACTGGCTTCATACCTGGACAAAGTGAGGGCTCTAGAAGCGGCCAACTCTGACCTGGAGGCGAAAATCAAGGAGTGGTACATCCAGCACCAGGCAAATATTGCACCAGCGGATTATAGCCAATACTTCTGCATTATTGCTGAACTCAAGAAAAAGGTAAGCTTTTATAGTACTGGACATGATATGTTTGCCATTGGACAGGATAACACAAGAGTAAGAGGAGAGAAAGGGATCCTTCAGCCATCGACAAGTAGATACTAATGGGTAAAGGCCCTACTTGCAAACAGATATAATGTAACTCTGATACAAAATACACTCATTATTTAGACCAGTGGTTCTCAATACCTGATCCTAGAACTGATGTCAGCCTCTGATACCTTATCTGCCAGTTCTTCAGATTAAATAGAATGAGGAGAGCCTATCACTTTAAACATACCTCTTCCATTAGTCACATATATAGATTATGGATTAAGTTATTTACAGTTAGAACATTCTCTATTCAAATCAGTGCACAACTAAATGAAAATGTAGTGTTGCCATATAGTACTGCCCAAAATGTTCTTGATCTCCATGCCCTCTCCATGAGTATTGGAAATGAAGCAGACAGTCCCAAGATTAAAAAAGTTGTGAGCCACTGCTCAAGATAACTAATATTTTATCAACAAAATCTAGCCTACATTTGCCAAGGTTGGATGGCCCACTTGGGATTTTGTTCAAATCCATTTGGTTTCTTTCGGCAAAGTGGATCCACTCACCACCATATGGTATAGCCAAAACCAGGGCAGTTGTGTCTGATTGAATGACAACATTCTGAATGTATTTGGAAATACCCAAAGGGAGTTGTTGATTTTTTTTTATATATCTGAAGAACCTTTATTTCTCTTAAATACTACACTTCTTCATGTCACTTCTACCCTACGCAAGTTTTGAAATACAGTTAAAATAGGCAAAATGTAAGCATTGTACTAGTCTACATTTGTTAAAATAATTATTATATGCTGTATATCATGGGAACATGATCATACCTCCTTAACAAAAAGTGGACATAGTCTAAATATTGATCATAAAATTCAGATCTTGAAAGAAGATCAATACTTACAATAGTTACTAATAAGGTTATTCAAAATATATGTTCTCAAACCTCTCCTTGGGACCCACCCGACATGATTAAGGTGGAACACTGTGTGAACAAAGGTAAGGCGACTAGTATTTAACAGTATACCTTAGACAGATATAGGAATATACCAATGAAAAGCAATAACAAACATGTTTATGTCCTGATACTCTAGTAGAAAGTGTATGTATGAATATAACATTGCACCTCTGGAAATACTCTATTCACAGATTCAAGCTGAGACCACTGAAAATGCTAAAATTGTACTGCAAATTGACAATGCCAAGCTGGCTGCGGAGGACTTTAAAATGAAGTAAGTATTGACAAATGTCTGTTGAGATGTTGGATTCTCTATAAATTTGTTGTACATTAATGTAATTATGTTATTCTAAACATGCCTAATGTGTATTTTCAGGTATGAAAATGAAGTCTGCCTCCATAGCAGTATAGAGTCAGATATTTGTGGGCTACGTAGAGTTCTTGATGAGTTGACATTTGATAAGTCCAACCTGGTGCCTCAGCTTGAAAACCTTAAAGAGGACATTGACTGTCTAAAGAGGAACCATGAGGAGGTGGGTTTCTTCTCCTAACTATTCTTATGAGCACTGCCAACCACCATATATGACCTCATTCACATGTAACTACCTCTAATGAGAAACTATTGGAAGGTGTTGGTATTTACATTATTATATGTTATGACTAAGATACATAATTGTAAAGGTTATCTTACCATAAATGGAAATATCTAGTAAAGTCTTGATTTCCCCTAAAGAGGGAAAATGAAAAACTGGCTGATTTCTCCTGGAAAATATTTAAACATCTGAAGACAATTTTTAACATCTTGACTCGAACATATATTACTCAGTTCTTAGTAAATAATGTCCCATTTTTGCTGTGTCTGCAAAACATTCTCATTTATTATTTTCATTGGTATAAAGGAAATGAAGGCTCTTAGAGGACAAAAGAGAGACGTTAACGTGGAAATGGATGCTGCACCTGGAATTGATCTAAGCAAACTGCTAAATGACATGAGATCTCAATACGAAGAAATTGCTGAGCAGAACAGGCAGAAGGCGGCAGAATGGTTTAATGAAAAGGTAAAAATATCTTTGCACATTAACCATGTAAAATGGCTGTTCTCTACCTTGGGATGATTTGGTTTTATGAAGTCTAGCTCACTAAAATAACAAATTTCCAATTTTTCTGTGCATTTTTAGAGTGCTGAACTGAACAAGGAAATCTCCCACAGCAGTGAGTTGGTTGAATGCCACAAAACCCAACTGAACGATTTGAGACGTACTCTTCAGGAACTGGAAATTGAGCTTCAGGCCCAACTGGCAATGGTAAGATTATTATATATAAAAGTAATTTAGACTAAAGCATCTCTGAACGGTCAAAAGTTCACAAACCTTTGACCGTAAGGAAACTAATTTGTGCTAAATATCAAATTCTACAATAAAGATGCATCAGAACTTTATCCAATAAGTACTCACTGAAACATTCAATTCCTTTTTCATCTACTCCAAGATCTAATGGTCACTTAAAAAATAATTGAAAGAATATTCTCCTCACCTTTAATTGTGGTCTCTACTTTTCTCTTCCTTATGCTTTCACAATAACTGCATTAAATTATGACCAAAGGCAAATAAGCATATATTGTAAAGCGTAAAGAGGTGCCACTTTGAATAAATTTATTCATTAAAAATAAGATATTTTTAACCATTGTGTTTTCTTCCGCATTTTTTCAATAGAAAAAGTCCCTTGAGTGTTCCCTGGCAGAAACTGAGCGTTGTTACAGTTCTCAGCTGGCACAACTTCAAGACTATGTTGGAAATATTGAGGAGCAGCTGAGCCAAGTACGCAGTGACATGGAGCGTCAGAATGGCGAATACAAAGTCCTCTTGGATATCAAGACCCGTCTTGAAATGGAAATTGAGACTTACCGACGTTTAATTGATGGAGAGGCGTAAGTGCCAGTTAAAATGTGGCCAGATCTTTACAGTTGCCCAAAGTTATTAGTATGGATGAAATCCATGGCATGGTCTTTTTGAAGATTTAGCTTTGGTTACTTGCAGGGATGATCATTTTTGAAATATTACAGAAATAAATATTATTGTGATTTTGTTGAAAGTGAAAACCTTTATAAAATATTAGAAATAGTCACCAGATATGTTATAACTTAGAATATCTAGAAAATATAAATCAATTAATAAATTCTAGAAGGGTAAGCAGTGTACTAAAGATGAAGAGTTGAATACTAAAGTAACGATAGTAGATCCAAGAAGCATTCTTACAATATAGGTGATAGATAATAATATACTATGATTAGGAAATAAATATAATCTACAAGTATTATCTTTATTAATGACTAAAGCGAAAGGAAGACAAAGTGTTTTTCATTTTAAAGTAGGTTTAAAAGGCAGAAAATATCTGCTAGAGATATGTACAGGAAAAATATTTAAAAATGTATGCTTCTGAAACTAGAAAAAACATATTTTTTTTTACTTGACACACATTCTAAATACTATTTTATAAATATAACTATACAAATGGCAGTCTTATTTCTTTGTCTTTGTAGATGGCAGCATAAAGAATTCCCTATCCCTACAAAAGGTATGTACAAATGGTAAACTGAAATTAGGTTATTGAAAGGCTAACCAACATATAGTTATGTTGCACCCATATATTTTATTATTTTTATTTTTATAAAATGAAAAGGTGATTTTTTAGCAGTGGAAAATATGTGGACAGATAAAACAATTCTCAAACAGGATGCCAACCAAAGTAGAAGATAATGTTATTGCAATACATTAAGACACAAATGAGTACATACAGCATTATCCTAACAATAGTGGGAACCAATACATTGTTGTCCATGTTTTTAAGTCCAGTAGAACTCACTGTATTTGCAAAGATAGATGTATATTGATGTACTAAGTCTGTCATTTCAAATGGAATGACCCCCCAAAACATTGATAAAGCTGACATAGAATATTTGCATTACTGACCACAAATAGGTGACACCATTAAGACTTGTAACTTCCAACTCTAGTTTTCCATGCACACCAACAGGAAATATTTGAGGAGGCCATCTTCGAGCCCTGGCACATGAATCATTGGTTTAGCCATATTCTAATTTCTTGGCTTGTTTGTGTAACTTGGGTCTTGGATTGGGAACCACTAATTTAGACTAACTGAGGAGCATCCATGAATTTCTTTGCCCCAATAGTGATTTATTATTTTGCTCCCCATCTCATAGTATATGACTTTCATCTTTCTTTCTCATAGAAAAAAGTTTGCCCTTTCTCTCTATCCTCCTGATTGGGTGATTAATAACGTAGCTGGATGGCACATTTTCTTCTATTTTCATTTTTTTCCCAATCTCCCAGTTGAATCACTTGTGCCACCTCAGTAAGGCCACCAACACCAATTTGGTTTGCAATTCAGCAAGGTCACAGGCCCACTCCTTCATTTAACACCTTTATTATTTTTTCTTAAAACTTTTTTCTGTTTATATTCCAGAATCCAACAAAACCAGGAAGGTTACAACCATAGTCGAAGAGGTGGTGAATGGCAAGATTGTGTCACAAAAAGTGAATGCAACCGAACAGAAGCTGAAATTATAAGTTCAAGTACCTCACTGACGATCAGATAGCCCCAGAAGTATGCATCTTTAGCAAAGCAATTTAGATAATACAGAACCCGCTTCATTAATATAGTATAGTATAGCAATAGGTATAGGTCACTCTCTGCTGTTATTATGCAATAAAATCTATTATGCAATACATTTTTTGTGACTCTTTTTGTGCAGTTTTGGGTTTATGAGGGCACTAATATATATATAAATAACTTTATCAAAAAGGCACTTAAAAAATAAAAAGGTTTTGCCTTAATGTAATATTTTGATAGTTATGGGTTATGGATCTACTGCATGCTCTTCTGGATCTCTGTTCAGTCATAGCCAGCCTTGTATGATTTATAGGTACAAGATACCTTCTTCTAAATGTGGGACAATTCAACTGCCATCTTGGACAAATGTACACAAGAACAGCAAACTTAAGACTTAAAGTACCACAAACTCATGCAGTGAGAATACCCCCTTGCCTTCTCTCACCTAAAGAGGTCCTTTACAAACACTGAACAGCTTTTCCATATATGTTGTTTGCTGTGCACATGCTTCCGATATAATAAGACAACATGTTCTAACCTATCATTGCTATGCTGATGACACACAACTATATCTACCATTTAAACTAGGCACAAATGATCCAGTGTGCCAGATGAATGATTGTCTTGTGTAGCTCCTAGAATGTATAAGTGCCAACAGGCTGAAATGAAACCCCCATATAAACTTACTCTTGATGGGAGAACAACATCTCGTAACATCAAAATTGTAGAAAGTTCAGATTTTTGGGCATGGAGTGTGACCATTTACATATGCATCATTCAGAGTGTGGAATTTGGCTGGAGCTTCATTGAGAATTATCACTTAAACATCAAGTATCAGATGCAATCAAGATATTTTTCTTGCATCTATAAAATATAGCAAGGATTAAGCACTTGATTCCCTTAAACGATCTGGCCCATGCCTTTTTGATAACTTCACTTTACTACTGCAATTCCTGGGTCTTCCAGATAAACTGTTGGCACCCCGTCTTTGGTTAAAACTATATCTGGGAAGAAGTGTAAAGTGTGCCTGTTCTGCTGCTGCCCATAGAGTCATGGAGAGTCAGACACAACTGAACGACTAAGCCAACAGTATATGGAGCCAGACCTAGGCCCTCATTCAATTGCGATTTGGCCAATTGAATAGTGCTCTAAATAAGCACATAAAATATTTCTTATAAATAAGTTTTTAGTTAGTGAAAACCTTGCTTTTGGATAGATATTTACTAAGTAAAAACTTCTTTAAGAAAATATGTTATGTGCTTATTTAGACCCTTATTCAATTGGCCAAATTTCAATTGAATGAGGGCCCTAGTCAATATAACAAGCTGCATTGCTACCAATGAGTTTCATCCAGATACAGCCATTATCAAGGTGTAGACTTATTAGTATAGAAGCTTATATTAAATAGTGCAGACAATAACTAGTTTAATCCTGTATAATACCTCAAAATGTAGCCACATAAAAAGCATATTACTCTTAATTTGCATGCCAAATAATAAATGAATCTTGTTGCCTCACAAGTGAGTGGTGTTGGAAACATCAAGCTCTTGAAAAATTACCATCTACTCAACAGTATGGATGTTTTTATAGTTGAAACCTCCCTATATAATAATAATAATAATAATAATAATAATAATAATAATAAGAAGAAGAAGAAGAAGAAGAAGAAGAAGAAGAAGAAGAAAAAGAAGAAGAAGAAGAAATAGACACAGAAAAACTAATATTTTCTTTGATACCTTTGATAGGGAACATGAAAAAGATTTCCCTGTATGTTTATGTGTTTTCCATTTAAAAAATGAATAAAATGCTCTGGTGGACTATTCTTTGAGTTATTCATTAGACATAGAACTATATGAGCCATGAGCTAAGTATAATAAAATATATGGCTATATGAACTGTGTTATATGATCAGGTATACTTTATAAAAATACATTATGAAAATGTTACATATACTATGATGTTTCATGTAGATCATTTTAGGAGGAAAAGTTAAAATACCTATAATATGTGCAGTTGGTCATCTTCTGTTCTAGACCACAGTATGGGTAGATCCTATCCAACCCTTTTATACCCAAACCCTTTAGATTGTAAGTTTGCGAGTTTTCAATATTGAATGGTGCATTGGGGAAAAGCTCTAAGGACACTGGATTTTACTCTCTAAGACAGGGCCCTCCATCCTTTGCAACATTTTAGTACTGCCATTGTTTTTGCCTTGGTCATAACCCATGTATAGCGCTACAGAATATGTTGGCGCCTAACAAATAAATTATAATAATCCTATGGGCAATCTCATTAAACCACATTTTATAATCTGGTTCAGCTACAGGAACCTGTAGTAAATTCACATATCTTAAAGTGACTCCAGGGATACTTATTATTATTATTATCTTTTATTTGTATCGCGCCAACATATTCCGTAGCACTGTACAGGGGATAAGAACAGGGGAATACAAGTTTAACAAATTTAATAGTTGAAGGGCTTGTGTTGAAGGGCCCTGTTTTGAGCTTAGAATCTTAGCAGAAAGTGCTTTATCCCAAAGCACCCTACAAGACTGGAAACTCGCTACTTACAATTCTTGTGTTTCATATAAACAATATAGATAATTTCTCACACTATCAGTGTTATGCTGTAGCAATAAGGCACCTAGCATGTTTCTTTCCTAACAGCAATACACTTGAAGTTGAAGAAATGGCCAGGCTCCAGCAGCCGAGAATCTGTTACTGTGGGGGCTTCTTAGAAGTGATTCAACTGGGGGATCAGAAAAAAAAATGAAAATAGAAGAATATGAACCATCCATCTACACTATCAATCACCCAATCAGAAGAGAGAAAGAGGTACATGTTTTATAGAAGGGAAGGAGGAGTACAGTCATGTACTTTGAACTAAGGAGCAAAATCACAAATCCTTATTGGGTGCATAAGGAAACAATTTGGATGAATTCTCATCAGTCTAAATTAGTGGGTCCCAGCTCGAGTCCTCGATGTATATGACCAAGACAAGAATACAGAATATGTCTAAACCACTGAATGGTGATTACACTGAGGATACAATTAATTACTCAACTTAGTTAAATTATATAAAATAAAAGAAATGTATAAAGCTGCTCTATGGCTTGCATGATCTCTCATATGACTCATAATTTTTCAACAAAGTGGAAGAAAATAATACAAGACATTATAGTTTTATATTGAAAACCACAATGAATGTTTGCATTGGGGGCTTGTATGACATGAAGTATAATACAACAATTGGTATAACTATATAAGACCATTTAAAAATTGAAAATTGCACAGAATATTAAAGGATCGCCTTAGTTTAGGAAATATTCACACTCTGCTAGTGTACATAGCTTGCCAAGACAGTTATCCTTCCTGTTCAGTGCATGAGGGTTGGGCACATAGAGGACATTGTTGGTCATAGCTGTCCATGACTCAGTAGGGTACAGTTTTAGAACCATCAAAATAGTGTCATAAAGTGAATCACTAATCCTGTAAATATTAGTGGCATTATATTGGTCTAGTATATAACTCACTGTCTTATATTAAAACAGGAATCATGTAGCATATAAAAAATAAAATTAAATATTCACAAGTTTTGTTGCAGAATTCTCAGCAAATAACAACAATTATATTCATATTAATTAGCTCCTCTTTACGTCAACTGAGATCACTACCATTGTGCAGTAGAAAAGTAATTGGAGTTTAAGTGATTGCATACTTCATTTGGTTACATTAATATTAGCGAATAGCATAAAAGTGGTCTAGTGCAATGAGCAGCAAAAAATAAAATTTATTCTGACTCATTGCATGACTACCCTAATGACTTACATTTTAAATTTTCTGCCTTGTTTAAAGGTGCGCAAATTGATATTAAATGGCACATTGATATGTATTCATGTGGATATGACTTTCAAATATATGGAATGTAATATCCCTAATTCGGTGTCACCAAAATAAAAGGTCTATGGAAGTTTGTAGGATATCTTGTGTTTTAAGTGTTGTTTTAAGTTTTGTGTGATTGGGTAGGTCTCATATCAAATAATTTTGTTGAGGAATTCTGAATATTTGTTATTTTAATACATTTAAAAAAATGTGTCAGCTACACTCTCCAAGGCACCTACGTAGGCACACCATCAATACTCAATCATTGCCGCAAAAATGTGAATCAGCTTTTATTATCACAGATGAGAGAGAGATTCACAATAAAGGGCAAACCTCAGGTGATGCAATTGGCATATCAGAAGCCATTGAGAGGAAAAAAGATACATTGTTGTAACATCCTCTGGTTGGCCACAATTAATTATGAATTTTATGCAAATTTAGCTTGGATTTTCACACTGTTACTTCTCAAAATCAACTGCCTGAAAATTTAAAAAAATGTTACGGTGTTTATTAATTTTTATTTTTGGATTTTTTGTATATAAATAATATTTTCATACACTACTTATTCTCCTCTATCAGATGCATTCATAATCCAGGAAACTTCCATATACCTTTTCTGATTTGAATTCACTGGCTAAAAAAATAATAGCAAACTGTTTGTAAAAACTAGCTTGTTGTTTATAATCTACGTGCTACACCTATTTTTGGATTTTTTGTATATAAATAATATTTTCATACACTACTTATTCTCCTCTATCAGATGCATTCATAATCCAGGAAACTTCCATATACCTTTTCTGATTTGAATTCACTGGCTAAAAAAATAATAGCAAACTGTTTGTAAAAACTAGCTTGTTGTTTATAATCTACGTGCTACACAGTAAGGTGTTGATGAACTATTGGAGAACGTCTTCATTCTTGTGTTATCCTATGGGGCACATGGCATCTTCAACACTTACCATACCTCATTTATTACATGTAGCCCCAGCTGCCCTGCTGGAAATTATTTGACTATATTGAAGATATGATAACAACACTGAGAAATTGGAGAAAAGGGCTTTCTGGCTGAGCCCACAATATACTGGATGTTGTCAACCTTTATATGGCAAAAACTTGGGTGATTTAATGAGATCATATTTAAGATGCTAGAAAGCAAAAACCTCAAGTAAGAAAAAAAAAAAAGAAATCACATGAAAGTCAAATAAATAAAACAGAACGAACCATCAATATCATCTCAACAACTCAAGTAATCCATGATGTATGGGATAGACCTGTCTCCAGCCATAAAAAATAAAGCATAATAATTATTTACAAGACTGTCTGCATTGTAACAAAGCAAAATAATGTGCACAAACAGGCCAATAAATCTATTTTTCTCTTTAAAAAGTTACATTTTTAAATCAAATAGCCCTGTTGATAAAAGATTGACAGCCTAGAGGCGTTTCCAAATCTCCAAAAATTAGGTATGAGTTAATAGTTTTTTACACACTTTTTATAGTAATCCAGGCAAGATTAGCAAACAGTTTTATGGTATGAAAAAAAACTGCTACACCCATCCCAGATTCATGTATATATATATCCGTTAGAGATATAACTGGGTATCCACTTAGATCTACTCATCAGAACCTGCTTGATACCTACAGCAATTGCAGCTGCCTTTTTTAGTCACCATGTCTTGTCATTGGAAAAGTGGATCTGTGAGAACATCCTCTACATGTAGCAGTGTTGGAAGCGTTAGAGTGAGTGGTATCGTGGCAGACCTGGCTAAGGGATCTGAACATATTGTATCTGGGAACTTCAATGGAAGTGATGGTCTATTGCAAGGGGGAGAGAAAGAGACCATGCAGAACCTTAATATCAGACTGGCTTCATACCTGGACAAAGTGAGAGCACTGGAAGTGGCCAACGCTGACCTGGAGACGAAAATCAAGGAGTGGTACATCAAACACCAGGCAAATACTGCACCAGCGGATTATAGCCAATACTTCCGCATCATTGCTGAACTCAAGAACAAGGTAAGCAGATTGAATCCATCTTTATTATTTATAAAAAAATAACTATACTTCACGGTACAGGAAAGAGTCATGAAAAAGGAAAACCTTGTGTAGATATTCTCATTAACTTGTTCAGTCAAATATAGACATGGATCAGGTATATTGTATTTTAAGAGTTATCCACTCATACTTTTCTATATATGATATTCTTAAAGGACCACAAATGTGCTCTGCTCCATTAGATAGAGGAAAAAGTGGAAAAGGTATTTTCATTTTTAAAATTGATGCCGAATTGATGGAGTTATGATCAACTGAAATCAGACTGACTGAGTAGGGAGTTCGGTACCATGCAGAACATAATTAATATTAATTAGAATCAGGTGTAAAAGCTTGGAATGAGGCAGTGGCTGAGTCATTGTAACTACTTCATTATATTCTAGCAGAAAGCACTCAAACTGAGAAAATGGCACACAGCTTGTGTTGCTGTCTGGAGTAGAATTTTAAATAATTCACAGAATTTTTCAATACATAGATAGATAGATAGATAGATAGATAGATAGATAGATAGATAATAAATTAATAGTACATATGTGTTCACATTTGAATGTCTAAAACAAGTTAAAATATGTATAATTCAGAAAATTAAATCAATTTAACTTTAGACTTACTTTTTAAAGCGGAATAAGTTGGTCTTGTGGAAAAAAAATTCTTATAAATCAAATCAATGCCTTCTACATTTATTAACACACATATGACTGATATATATATATATATACATATACTGTATATATATATATATATATATATATATATATATATATATATATTCCTTTCAAAAAAATATATAAACTTTAAAAATACATTTACATGTTTTTCATGGATTGCTTACCACTGCACCACCATACTCTTCTAGCTAGAGTATAAATCCATAATACAATGAATAAAAGTTGCAGACTCCAGCCTCATTATTTATACTTCAAGGGCTAAACTAAAATTACAATATCTTGATCAATTTAAAAAATATAAACACAATTTCCATGTGATTTTCTACCCTCTAGGTGATGGAGCAGAGCTCACATGATGACTTTTGTGGTCCCTAAAGCCATTTTATTCTTACCTCTAGCATATTTTTTTCAAACATAACTAGTACAGTATATTGTATATTTTACTACATATTTTACAGTTATCAAATCATTGTATAATATATTGAAAGATGTAATAATATTTTGGAGGGATGTTTTAAAAAAATTAGGAAGAAAAAGAGGTCATTATTTGAATTGAAAGGTGGAATTTTTTGGGGGACACAGAAAAAAATAGGAAAGTCTTCCTGGAACAAACATGGTAAAGGACTTCTGTACAATGAACGACTATATATATATATATGAGAAAAAAAGGGGAATAGTAGGGAGGCACGTATACTATAAATCGTAAATAAAAAAGATCCGTAAGTTGCTATTATATAGGATAAAAAAGAAGAAAAGGAAAGGCAACTGTTATACGGATCAGAAATGCAAATGTAACAATGTGATTAACATATGATGAGGGAGACGTCTCCCTCATCATATGTTAATCACATTGTTACATTTGCATTTCTGATCCGTATAACAGTTGCCTTTCCTTTTCTTCTTTTTTATCCTATATATATATATATATATATATATATATATATATATATATATATATATATATATCATTGCTGGAAGTTGTATGTCTGGGGTGTTTACATTTCTGAGTGCAATGCTTGCATTTCCTGATGCAAGCTAGTTGCTTCGGTGCCAATGAGGGAGAAGGGGTGTGAGGTCAATTTCAGTCAGATCCAATTATCTTACAAAGCTTTTTACAATCTTCCTTCCTCCTTAACTGATAGAAAAACACACGTCCTCATTATAACCCTCTTAGGATATCATGTAACATATACAAAAGGATTCCTGTCTTCAAAAATTCTGATTTTCCCACAAAATATTACTCATGTTATCCAACATTACATTGTAGTCTCCAAGTAAAAAGAAAATTTGAAGCGACAAGTTTAACAAGAAAAAAAGTCCACTCCCCTCCAACTGCTGGTGACAACAAGACTTAAATTAAAAATTTTGTTTTCTTTGCTTCTCAAAGCAAGTATTTGGATTTAATTTGCAAGATTACGGGTAATTGTAGAATTGGGAGACAGGTTTTAGGGGTTAATCTTGTTCACACAAAACACGCAATTTGAAGCAAGTAATGTTCCATTACCTTGGGCTGTATGGAGTTAATTACTGCTAAGTAGATCATTACTACCTAGTATTGTCTAATACTTACCAGGAGGTGCCATGTCCCGCAGGCTGTGTCCATTTAACTTCATTTTAAACACATTAAAGGGATATGGATTTCACTAGGTATATAAAATCCCTGTGTATTATTTACTTTTATGTACTTTATTAAGAAGTGCTTATAAGCTCTTCTGTTACTGCCAAAAATCAAAGAAATATTACCTGCTTCGGTCTGCTCTCTGCACCTCATGAAGACACAGACTCTGTTGTACTTGCTGTGCTGTGTCTCGTACTTACCAATCAGTGAACATCTCTCACTAACATTCTGCAACATGCTTCTGAGATGTGGTCCCTACATTGCACATCCAGCCCTACAAAGTCTGCAGAGGGCAGACCCATATAGGCACTAATTATTTGAATGCAAGCAGTAAAAACAGAGCTAGATGGCTCAGCTGATATTCTGGTGCTATATTATAGAGTCAAGGCTTAGGTAAACTGTTAGGGTTAGGGTGAGGGTTACGGTTAGGGTTGGGGTTAGAATGAGGGTTGGGGTTATGGTTAATTCAAGGTTTAGGCTAACATTATAAGCTTAGAACTTCTCCCACATATCGGCAGCGCTGCAAAATATTGGCAGCGCTATCTAGCGGTTGGAGGCCCACTGCAGTGGAGGACCGGTGCAGACACCATAACAGCATATATCCTGGTTTTTTTTTTACTGGTACCTGCCAGAATAGGGTGTGCATATGGCAAAAATATTTTTAAAAGTGTGTATTATTCTGTGGTCCCTTATACAAAATTGACATAAACATAGTCTCCAAAGCATAATTTACCCCCCTCTTTACCTTACATTGATAAATCCCCAAACACTGACTTACTGTGGATTCAGGCAAAGCTTTTATTTCAAAAGGGAGAAATGCACAATAGTTGAATGAATGAATGTATATATATATATATATATATATATATATATAGTACATAGTACTAATATTTGAACATCTAAAATAAGTTAAAAGACTTATTTCCTGCTCAGAATTCCAAGAAATAAAGAAATACAGCTATTGCACTGCATTCTGGGAATCTGGGCAGGGACATGCAGATGTGCCCACAAAGGCTTCGCTCTTTAATCCAAATACCATTTAAAATTTGGTTCCTTTTAGGCATATGCCTGCCGTATTACACAGCTTTAAGCCAAGGATGGAGCATGCACAAGCCAGGAAAGCTACCCACAGATAAATGAGTCAAGGTTACTGCCCCTCATCAGTGTTGGGCTGGTTCCTTGTAGTAGATCTTTTGGGGAGGTAGTTTACCACAACAATCATTTAATTTGAAATAATTCTGAGATAGACTTCCAGCATATAAAAATGAGTTGTAGCCTAAGATAAATCTTTAAGCCAGGTCGTAAAAGGCCAAATTTGGTTTGCCAAGCGATTCTTAATTTATGTTTTAGACAAACAAATTTAACAGTATAAAATAGATATGTATGGCCATGATGGTCAACAAGATCACTGGTGAATAGTATGAGTCCACTGCAAAAGAAATGTATGAATCTAACTCCGGCCCACTGGTCATTTTGTCTTGCCAGATCTTGGCTGAGAGTACCGAAAATGCCAGAGTTGTCCTGCAGATTGACAACGCCAAGCTGGCTGCAGATGACTTTAGAATGAAGTAAGTATTCAGATCCCCTTCTGGATGACTACGTTGTTGTGGTGAAGGGCCTTGTGTATTTCAGTGAAGCTGTGAGCTATACCATGTAGGGGATGGGTTGGTCATAGCGGAGAGTTCAGATACATTGTGGTCCACTGGAGAAGGAACCAGCACCCCACTCCGGTATCTTTGTCAAGAAAACCCTATGGTTAAACACAATATTTTAATGAGCTCCACCACCACTTTGCTATCATGAATCCATTTAGGAAAATATTTCATATAATCGAATAATTGTGTTTCAGATATGAGAATGAACTGTGTCTCCACCAGAGCGTGGAATCAGATATCTGTGGTCTTCGTAGAGTTTTGGATGAGTTGACATTTACTAAGTCCAACTTGGCATCTCAGCTTGAAAGCCTCCAAGAGGAGATAGAGTGTCTGAAGAAGAACCATGAGGAGGTGGGTTACATCTCCTATTTTCTAGAATACCTCTACCACCATTTCTAGACATCATCTGCCAACCCAATGACTTTAAGATATTTTATTGGCCTCTGCATAGAAACCTTAAGAAGGTTTGGGTCAGTGCTTTAGTATATTTTGTATTTTACGAATAATAGCCCAAGTGTCAGATGCTCATTCCAAGAAAGCAGAACAGAATCCATATTTTTATTCAATTGGCTTGGAAATTATTGACGACTGGATCATTTCAAGAGGAACCTTGAGGAGGGAAGATATTATATTTTTTACAAGTTGCAGTTCACGTCGACAAGACGTCTTTTTATTCATTTTGTGATTGGAGTGTTACAAATAAAGAATAATAATAAAAACAATGAATAATGTTTTTAGCTTTGTGATGGCTACTAAATGTTTTTTTTCACAATATCACAGGAAATGAAGGCTCTGAGGGGACAAAAGGGAGATATCAGTGTTGAAATGGATGCTGCCCCTGGAATCGATTTAAGCAAACTGCTAAATGATATGAGATCTCAGTATGAAGAAATAGCTGAGCAGAACAGGCAGAAGGCGGCAGAATGGTTTAATCAAAAGGTAAATATCGTAATATTGTAATATCCTACCCAAAAAGTGCCTGCTCTAAGATGTCTCATTGACTTATTTTATTAAATCTTACATAATCCAACAACTGATTTAAAACATTTCCCTATATTTTAGAGCGCAGAACTGAACAATGAAATCTCCCACAGCAGTGAAATGGTCGAGTGCCACAAAACCCAACTGACCGAATTGAGACGTACTCTTCAAGAACTGGAAATTGAACTTCAGGCCCAACTTGCAATGGTAATATCTTCTTATACAAAAATAAAAATTGAAAGAGACCTGTGAGAGGTCTAACAACCAAGCAATAATTTCTAAGTTGGCATCATCAGTATTTTTTATCAAAAATATATTTTAAAAAAAAAAGGAAATATTTCGACCATAGCTTGGAACGACTCACAATTTGATTTTGTATATGTGTTAATATTTTAACTGGGCCAGAATGTTACATACAAATTCAAATTTCTCTAGGTGTTTAAGTCTTGTTTGACTTGGTTTTCCCATTGGTAAACCAGAATCTAATTGCTCTCAGGGGTTGGCAAATGCATATAAAAACTTATTAACCAGTCATGTTAGCCAGCCATAATTTTCGGAGCCAGGGAAGCAGTGATATATAAAATATACAGAATGCATTATAACAAAATTGTTAGGAGTCAGTAGTAACATTTTAGAAGCCATGGCCCTCTGGATTAGTCAAGCCCTGGACTAGTTGCAAGAGAGGTCCCAGTTAAGATAATCACTCAATATACGTCCTCATCTAATTTTATACTGTTCTCAGATATAAGTTTAATCACAACCAAACCAATGGAAAATATGTGCAAAAAACTAAATTGTTAAAAGAAGATAGCATTTTAATATTTTTTTATCAATTATACAAATATTTGTTTTTGGACTGTAGACCATTTTCTCCATTTTTTCAAATAGAAAAAGTCTCTTGAGTGCTCCCTGGCGGAAACTGAGCGTTGTTACAGTTCTCAACTGGCACAGCTTCAAGGCTACGTTGGAAATGTTGAGGAGCAGCTAAGCCAGGTCAGAGGTGACATGGAGCGTCAGAATGGTGAATACAAAATACTCTTGGATATCAAGACCCGTCTGGAAATTGAAATTGAGACATACCGCCGGCTACTCGATGGAGAGGCGTAAGTATCGGCTTGGGTGATACATCAACAAGTTCTTACTGAGGTTTAATTTAGCTTTGGTGATGTTACAAGTCTGTGTCTTGGAAGACTGGTGTCTTTAAGTCCTGATAACAGTCTTTATATACTAGCCAAAAAATTATGATGTCTGGGCAATCCTCTTTCCCATCTGGGTACCTAATAGAGGGTGACGCTAAGTACAAATGACATTTTTAAAAGCAGGGTTGAATTTAATTTATTTAAATGGTGAATTTATTGCTAAACAGTTACTAATTAAGCAAATTAAGCCTTATTAATTGACCACCACAATGGACATGCAAACCCATTATATTAACCCCAGCATTTACCCCATTTAGTAAAGATAACCCAATCCTTTGCATATGTGATATTACATATTAGTACTACAATTTATACTCTCGACCTACAGAGTGGAGGGTGTATGAGTATGAGTAAACATTACTTCACTAAACTAAGTATGGTTCCATATAATAGATTAAAATCAGAGCTGCTTATACTGGTGATACTGCTGATACTTTGGGAATGATTTACAAATACAGCATACATGTACAGGAATGGAGGCTAAATATTAAACAGTATGTCATATTTTATTATCAGTACAAAGTATAAATAAAAACAAAATCGAATTACTCTTTTTATAACAGTATCACATAAGCAGGGGCGTAGGAACGGGGGGGGGGGGGGGGGGGATATGGGGGATATGGGGGCAATCCCACCACCACCACCAGATTGTATAAAATGGAGACAGAAAAAATAACAAAATTAAACTTAATCATGCAATTGGCCACTAGCGGGTGCTGTGTCTTTCCCATGAAAGCTTTGACCCATAATTTATTTATATATATATATATATATATATATATATATATATATAAATAAATATATAAATATATATATATATATATATATGTATATATCCATACACGTTAACTCCCCCCCCCCCCATAAGACATATGAAACTGTTTTATAATGTTAAAATTAGAAAAAAAATGGATTTTTATTTCATGAGCACTGTATTATATTTTTATAAACAGACCCATCATAACGACAAATTACTTATCTGTTTTGTGTAGATGGCAACACAAAGAAGTCCCAGTCCCTGTTAGAGGTAAGTTTTCATGGCTGACCATCCAACATTTTGAATATAGGTGATTGGGTTTTCCATATTAATAGGTTTATAAGGAAATAGATGGCACCTATCTTACCAGTCTTTATTGGATACTCTAGGATGTATTTATGCATATTATTATCATTTGTATTTGTAAAGTGCTATCCTTTTCAATTAGGAAAGAAAAACACTTTCTCAGGCCAGAAAAACTGTCTTTCCCACAGAGCTCAGTGAACAGTGTTCCTATTGCCACTAGGTATTTTGGGTAGTGATATGCAAATGAGCTTAAAAACATACCACCCGTTTGCCTGTAGCCCACTTATCATGGGGTCCATTAGCAGTATGTGCACTGTTCTCAATGTGGGAGGGTTTCTGCCACTGTACCCTAGTTCAAGAGTCTGTTCTGAATTTGCATGTCACTACCCAGAATCCTTCTGCTTCTGCATCGCTACCATGTCGTGGTGAAGGGGCTTGAGTATTCAATGAAGTATTGAGTTATACCATGTAGGGTCAACCACAGATGAGCAGATTGTAAAAGTCGAGATCCACTGGACAACCAACTCCAGTATCTTTTCCAAGAAAAGTGTATTGATTAGCACAACCAGAAACAAGATATGCATGGGAGTGCTACTGCCCTTAGGGTCACAGAGAGTCAGACATGACTGAATGACTACACAACAACAACCCAGAATCCTTATTGGGAAGGAACACAGTTCGCTAAGAAATTATGTGGGAAAACAGGTCTTCTCACCTGCTAGGTACTTCAAATTATTTTACTTTTCCTTACTAGATACAGAGGAGGTGTTTTCCATCATTATTCTACCCACCATAGCATACTCAATGTCTAGTCGGAATATTATATAACACTATTGAAAACAAGGTACTTAAGTCAAAAAAGCATATTTATACAGTGAGAGAGACTAGATTGTTGGGCTTCTAGAGTCAGCCAGAATACGGTATATAGCTTTGTTACAAATGTGGATTGTGGAGTAGACTGAGATATTCATCTTTGAGAAGAGGGGTAAGGAATACCAAAGAGTAAGGAAAAGCATGGAAGGGGTGATGATAAAGCAGGCATCAGGGAAGCATAAGTAGAGTATAGTTGGGATCCATGAGGATCTGTGCTCTTGAAGATTCTGTAGATTAGGCTTTTTGAATCCTATTTGTAGGACATAGGGAGGCAATGTAGGGATTGGCAGAGACGAGCAAGATGGATTGGGATGGTAATGCTGATTAATGAGTTACAAGGGGAATGCAGTAGTTGCCCAAGCCTAGAGATGCAAATTGGAACGATCAGAGTTAGTATTAAAAGGTACAGAAAATAAATAGTACATTTATGTTCACATTTGAATGTCTAAAACAAGTTAAAAAACTTGTTTCATGCCAATAATTCCGAGAAATATAGTTATTACACTGAATTCTGGGAACTTTGGCAGGGACATGCAAATGTGCCCGCAAAGGCTTCTCTCTTCCAATCCATAACATATCAAACATGGCTTCCCTTAAGCATATGTCCGCTTTATCAAACAGCTTTGAGCAAAGCTAGGGTTGGATTATACACACGATAGGAATCCCACCCACGTAGAGCTGTTTCAATGTTACTGTCTATCATCAGGGTGGGGCTGGTTCCTAGCTTGTGTAGTGTATATTTTGAGGCGGTAAGAATACATCAAGTAAGAGAGAAACAGTAGAAAAGATAAAAGGAGAGGAGATAAATAGGAGGTGAAGTCATTAAAATAGAGAGGGTAGCATAGCCAAGTGGCCAGACACAGACGCATCTCTAAGCACTATAGACATAGATATACGTAGACATTCTGCCACCAAAATCTACAACTGGAAGGCAATAAATTTATTAAAAAGATATAGAAGTTTCCTGGATTTAACTAGGTATGTAATATACCTATGTATTTATTCACTTTTCTGTACTTTATTTTATTAAGAAGTGCTAATAAGATCTGTTTTACTGCCTAAAATCATACAAATATTAGCTGCTTGGGTCAGCCCTCTGCTGTACTTTCTGTGCTGTGTCCCATACTGACCAATCAGTTACCATCTCTCATCACATGCTGCTGAGAGGTGGTTCCTGATTGGCTAAGAAACTACACATCCAGCCCTATAAATATTCTGTGGGCCATACAAGCATTATTGGCATGAGCTTATAAGCATTTCTTAATAAAATAAAGTAAATAGATACAAAAGTATATTACAATAATTAGAAAATTCCAGGAATTTTCCATTTCCCTTTAACTGAACAAATCAATCTAAAAGGGTAAGCTGCCATGTATCTTGGAGGGAAGAATATTCAATTTAAAACATGTTTCTATTCATTTTCCAGAGCCAAACAAAACCAGGAAAGTTACAACCATAGTTGAAGAAGTGGTGGACGGCAAGGTCGTGTCACAGAAAGTGAATGAAACTGAAGAGAAGCTGAAATGCTAAACTCCAACATCTCACTATGAATAAAGCTATATTGGGAATATACAAAATGCTTTCATAAAAGGACAAGAAAGTCTCAATATTATGTCATGCATTAAACTAATATATTTTAGCACTACAAATGTTAGAATTGTTGGAAAATAAGAAATCTGAAAACTTTCTCGCAAGATGAGACTTGATATGTGATGCAAGTCAACTTATAGGACCTAATGCACTCAGTGTGCATGTACATGTTGTTCTAATATTTCATAAATGCATGACATAAACTTTGAAACTGTCCCTTTAATATGGTTGTGTAAGGTATCAGGTATACGGTGTATCTCTGCTTTTTACTATCAAATAAATTCATTTAAGCAATATATATCTGCCATCTGTCATTTGTAATGTTTATCTTGTATGTGGGATCTGATAAGTATGAGGGCAGTTATGTTTTCCTATCCATGAGAGCAGATGCCACAAGTGTATGTCTCTTCCTTTTTTGGTTAAAGGACCACTTAATTCAGCACAGTTTGGACCACTTCACAGTAAATATATCCTAAAAGCATGTTGAAATCATTTTGTAATTTTTTAAATATGTGCATTTTTTCACTGAGAAAACAAATAAAATCAAATCTGTGTATACTTGCGGAATAGACTGCCCACTGCCAGACCCACAGCTACCGCTCTGCACAATGAGCTAAAGAAAAATAAAGTTAACCCTTAACAAATCTATCTGTGCAGAGCATGGAATGCTGGAATCACCTAAACAGTTAGGGGTTAACCAGTCAGTGCAGTGCTGAGTTCAGGGAAAAACTCTTATCAATCATTGTCTTCACAGAGTACTTGGCTATCTGTTATTCCTCATGCAACAGCCAGTAGGAAGGATGCACTTTGTATGTAAACCAACTTAAAACATTATATTTTTTAGCTGTTATTAGTGAAAAGTACTTACAGTGAGGTAAATGCCGCTTTAAGTATGAGAGATGGTAATCAGCACAAATTTAACAATTTCAGAACATTTGCGTCAAATTAAATGAAGGTTATTTCCCAGGGAGTAGGTGGATTTTTTGTGAACTTGGATTCAATATGTTTCAAAAATATGAATTATGAGATTATTTTTTTTGGCAAAGGTATGTCCATATCAGGGGAACCTAAATGTAGTAGGTAGACCTTGAACTACCAGTACATCTGCAAAGGATGACTAGCAGATAATGAAGTATCGGGCTCCTTAAAAGCATACAAGAACATAATAGTTCAACTTGCTTGGAGACCCATATTCCCAATGCCTGTACACTTTGTGACACCTACTGGCATCTCCATTTCTTGATTGCTATCTTGTCATGGTGAATGGGCTTATGTCATTCAATGAACTTGTGAGCTAAACCACGTAGGGTTACCCAAGATGGGCAGGTCATAGCAGAGAGGTTAGACAAACCATGGTCCACTGGAGAAGGAACTGGCACACACTCCAGTATCTTTGCCAAGAAAACCTTATGGAAAAGCACAATCAGAGACATAACAATTATGCCTGGCATGCTACAGTCCACAGGGTCACGGAGAGCTGTACACGACTGTACGACTAAACAACACTGGCATCTACCTTGTTGCAAGGAGGCCCCCAAAATATGTGAACTGGAGTCATCCATTCACTTACTCCATCACTGCTTAAACAGTGATAAGTAGAAGAACTTTTGAAGGATCTTTCAATTACTTTGTTAACCTATAAGATATATGTGCTGAGCTTTGTCAAATCTCGAGTTCTCCAGTCCTTTACTTTTTAGTACATGTGGCCAGTTTTGTTGATGACTTTGAGTGTATCCTTTGGAACATTTTAACAGAAAATATTTAATTGCCCACTCTAATTAAAGTGCAACTAATCAAGCTATGAACAGATTTTTCAGCGAGATCATTTTTTTAAATTCTAGGTAAATTCATCTTTTTATCAGATTTCACCTCATTTATTATTATTTTGAATGTAATTCAATTTAAAACAAAAGCTAGATACAAATATAATCAAGATAATCACTAGAATTACCTGCACAATTCACCAGCAGGTTTGTGTCTCAAGTCCTCTACCCAGAAACCTTTGCACATGTCAAAGCTATAAAAAAATAAATGTCATCAATATGGCGATCCATGATGTGTAATCTGTAGATTCCTTCAGTTTCTAATTACATACACCAAGCAAACTCCCTTTCTATAGCATGGCTATGCTTCCTGTATGCTTACAACATATGGCAAACACAGCTTTGTATTTAACAGTAGTATCATATAATTTGCTGCTGTAATCTTCACGGCTTTTCATCACTTAGTACTATTAATGTAAAATGATTTACCAAAGAGATTTTGCCAGCATGCATTAAGTAACACGCACCATTATCACTGTTGTTACCATAATAAAAGTTTTCTAAATTATCGATCACTATTTTTTAAAGAAAAATATTTAATATGGAAAACAAGGAGCCTTATTCAATTGAGGTTTTGGGGGCGATCCGCTAGCCCATAAGTGAGGTCGCAAGTTGATTTGCCATTCAATTGCCGTCTTTTTACAGGCTCCAAACGGGTTAAGAGTTACGGCCTTGAAAAAATTTTGATGGTTAAACCTGTGACTTACAGCCTCCCGAAGCCTTTGATCTCTCAAGGCCGCAAGACTTCTGATCACGAAAATCACCTATAGCTCTTCAATTGCAAAAAATCGCTCAACACCGCACCGGCAATCAAGCTCGCAAACGCCAAATGTCGGCCCAAAGCTTACGGCTTCCAAATAGGACCCGCAAAGGGTTTACAGACTAGTTTGTAACACTGCAAATGACAATATAAAGACACCAATGTACTTTAAAATATGGGGAAAGCAATGGAAGGCATTACACGTACATGCACAACTCCCAAATATCAACTATTACAAAAAAAAAATGTTATTCTCCTTATAGGTTGTAATGGTCATGCATATGCCAATATGAAAAGCCATGCTGCAACATGCTGAATGCTATAAAAGACACACTACCTCATTAGACTGCAACACAAATACATGCAAATGGCTGACTTTCTCACACACAGAAGCTATAATGTGGACCCTAAAAATACATTGATCATCTTATATACATTTCACTCTTCACATCTACACTGGGACAACAAATAGTGGCCAAATGACACTGCCACATGGCATATATCAAGTACCAGGTGAACATTTTACATTTGGTTGCTCAGTCCTTCAGTTGTGTCTGACTCTCTGTGACCCTATGGACTGCAGCACACCTACTAATGTCTCTGTCTGTGCATATCCACATGGCTTGCATGCCAAAGATACTGGAGGGGGTCGACAGGTTCTTCTCTAGTGGACTGTGATTTGTCTGACCTATCTGCTATGACCTTCCCACCTTCAGTGGCCCTACATGGTATAGCTCACAGCTTCATTCAGGTACACAAGCCCACTCACCACTTAGCAATCCACAAGGGGACCCATCAGGAAGGGCCGCAAAAACACATGGAGGCTGTCCAGAGGCACTTGGACTGACAGCCAACTCACCTCCATCTCCGCTATACCCATCCTGGAAAGTCCCACGCCATTGGTGGTGGCCATGTGCCAAGATGTATACCCATTCCCATTTAGTGTCCTCCCATTATGTTTTGCTATTCGTCAATTTACATTAGTGTGGTGTATGTTCCCTGGTCCCCTTGTGGATTGCTAAGTGCTGGTGGTGAAGGGGCTTGTGTACCTGAATGAAGCTCTGAACTATACCATGTAGGGCCACTGTAGGTGGGCACATCATAGCAGAGATGTCAGACAAATCACAGTCCACTAGAGAAGGAACTAGTAACCCACTTCAGTATCACCTGTCATATGGTTATCAGGCCATCAGGGGAATGTTGATACTCCACAGTATCACAAATTGGATTTTGCATGTGTAATAACCCTTTATTTTGATTATATATTATTATATGATATCAATTGCTATTATGACTATTATTATGCATGGTAACTAGGGCTCATTAGTTTACATATATAAAAATGTGACGCAAATGGTATGTGGATACGGACGCGGTTAGAATGGTATAACAAAGCTTTATTTCATACACAGAGCACAATCAGAAATGGTCAAGACTGTGCATTAATATCATGGATGTGTGTGGATGGATCCTGGGAGAGCAAGAGGCCTTTGGCGCTCCATGCCAGCAACTGAGGCCTCGCCCGCAGCCCTCGCTTTGCGTAAAACTATTTACAGTGGACATTATTTTATGCATTTTTTTATTAAAAAGTCATAAAATAATTTCCCAATGTAATGTTGATTTTGCATTTCTAATTGTTAAATTAAAGCATTAAAATAAAAGTTAGGATATTGTGTGCTAAATTGTGTCAACTGGCTGTCAAAATGGGAAAGACCTTTAGCGGTAAATATTTCAATAATATATTTAAGTGCCTCATAGAGAAATAGGTGCTAAAATATTTTATTGTAATAAAAATATATAATATTTACCTATTATATGCAATTATGTACTGTCCTGAACATTAGCATTATTGTATTAGACCCTCCTCAATCAGTTTATTTCTTTTTCTTGTATAGAGGGTGAGAATCTACAAAACTGAGACTAATTCAATATAGTACTACAACAGCATAGGCTACTGATGAATTTACTTCAAAGCAGCAGAGATGTTGTTGTTGTTTAGTCGTTTAGTCATGTCCGACTCTCTGTGACCCTATGAACAGCATCAAGCCAGGTACATCTTGGATCTGGCTGTGCTTACCCATAAGGGTTTCTTGGCAACGATACTGGTCTGGGTTGCCATCTTGTGTGATCCTTCATGGTATAACTCACAGCTTCACTGAAGTGCACAAGCCCCTTCACCACAACAAGGTAGCAATCCATAGACACCCTAGATGTAAACATGCATTCACCATTATGGATTTGGCAAACATACAGCTCAACATGTCTTAAGGGTTTGCAGTTTCATAGCGGCCTTAATAGTGTTGTCATTGTTCAGTCAGGTCCAACTCTCCGTGGCCAGAAATTATATTCATGCATCACTGCACTTTATAAGATTGACAGGTCGCTATATTAAATCTTGCCAAGTACCTTACACATACTTAATGTATATTATACACATTAAGGGTCAAGACTGTACGGTCAGCAAACTGGTTACAAACGGGACAAGCAGCATTCTCAGCTCAGGTAAGACTTCTGACAGGCCGCATTCTCCAGAAATGCAAAGTGTCCATAGTCTCCAGGGCAGCAGGGCTTTGAAGTACTTTGTACACATCTTTACAGACTGAAGGAAAATAAGGGTACTCCTGATATCTATAGAGAACAAGACATATTGGTCCACATGGAAATCTGCTATTCTGTAAGTACGGGGGAGTTTTTACTGTTTTTTTATGGATTTACAGTCCAGGAGAAAAAAAAAGCTGTTGTATTAGCTCTCATAATAACATACAGTCCACTGTACTTATATATAGGGAAATATGTAGAAGGGTTAAACAAAGAGCGGACAATAACCCCTTACAGAAATGTCTTCATAACAATGCATGTGCATACCTTGGCTTTGCATTGTACGGCGTCATTCAGTTAGAGATGTTAACCCTTTCATTGGCAGAGGAAACAACAGATATTGCAGCGTCAGGGAAAATATTAAATTGATGAATAGATAATGAAGTTCCATTTTTGCATATAATACATATATACCGTATTTACGCGCATCTAGTGCGCCATCGCGTCTAATGCGTACTCATGAATAAAAAAAAATGTTTTTGCAGGCAAATGTAATGCGCTCTCTGGGTGCCAGGCTCTGCGTGCCACTGTGCTGGGGCTCTCTGGGTGCCAGGCTCTGCGTGCCACTGTGCTGGGGCTCTCTGGGTGCCAGGCTCTGCGTGCCACTGTGCTGGGGCTCTCTGGGTGCCAGGCTCTGTGTGCCGCTGTGTTGGGGCTCTCTGGGTGCCAGGCTCTGCGTGCCACTGTGCTGGGGCTTTCTGGGTGCTAGGCACTGTGTGCCACTGTGCTGGAGCTCTCTGGGTGCCAGGCTCTGCGTGTCACTGTGCTGGTGCTCTCTGGGTGCCAGGCTCTGTGTGTCACTGTGCTGGGGCTCTCTGGGTGCCAGGCTCTGTGTGCCGCTGTGTTGGGGCTCTCTGGGTGCCAGGCTCTGCGTGCCACTGTGCTGGGGCTCTCTAGGTGCCAGGCTCTGTGTGTCATTGTGCTGGGGCTCTCTGGGTGCCAGGCTCTGCGTGTCACTGTGCTGGTGCTCTCTGGGTGCCAGGCTCTGTGTGCCACTGTGCTGAGGCTCTCTAGGTGCCAGGCTCTCTGTGTCACTGTGCTGGGGCTCTCTGGGTACTAGGCTCTGTGTGCCAATGTGCCCAGGCTCTCTGGGTGCCAGGCTCTGCGTGCCACTGTGCTGGGGCTCTCTGGGTGCCAGGCTCTGCGTGCCACTGTGCTGGGGCTCTCTGGGTACCAGGCTCTGTGTGTCACTGTGCTGGGGCTCTCTAAGAGCCAGGCTCTGCATGCCACTGTGCTGGGGCTCTCTGGGTGCCAGGCTCTGCGTGCCACTGTGCTGGGGCTCTCTGGGTGCCAGGCTCTGCGTGCCACTGTGCTGGGGCTCTCTGGGTGCCAGGCTCTGCGTGCCACTGTGCTGGGGCTCTCTGGGTGCCAGGCTCTGTGTGCCGCTGTGTTGGGGCTCTCTGGGTGCCAGGCTCTGCGTGCCACTGTGCTGGGGCTTTCTGGGTGCTAGGCACTGTGTGCCACTGTGCTGGAGCTCTCTGGGTGCCAGGCTCTGCGTGTCACTGTGCTGGTGCTCTCTGGGTGCCAGGCTCTGTGTGCCACTGTGCTGGGGCTCTCTGGGTGCCAGGCTCTGTGTGCCGCTGTGTTGGGGCTCTCTGGGTGCCAGGCTCTGCGTGCCACTGTGCTGGGGCTCTCTAGGTGCCAGGCTCTGTGTGTCATTGTGCTGGGGCTCTCTGGGTGCCAGGCTCTGCGTGTCACTGTGCTGGTGCTCTCTGGGTGCCAGGCTCTGTGTGCCACTGTGCTGAGGCTCTCTAGGTGCCAGGCTCTCTGTGTCACTGTGCTGGGGCTCTCTGGGTACTAGGCTCTGTGTGCCAATGTGCCCAGGCTCTCTGGGTGCCAGGCTCTGCGTGCCACTGTGCTGGGGCTCTCTGGGTGCCAGGCTCTGCGTGCCACTGTGCTGGGGCTCTCTGGGTACCAGGCTCTGTGTGCCACTGTGCTGGGGCTCTCTAAGAGCCAGGCTCTGCATGCCACTGTGCTGGGGCTCTCTAGGTGCCAGGCCCTGTGTGCTACTGTGCTGGGGCTCTCTGGGTACCAGGCTCTGCGTGTCACTGTGCTGGGGCTCTCTGGGTACCAGGCTCTGTGTGGCAATGTGCTGGGGCTCTCTGGGTGCCAGGCTCTTCGTGCCACTGTGCTGGGGCTCTCTGGGTGCCAGGCTCTGCGTGCCACTGTGCTGGGGCTCTCTGGGTGCCAGGCTCTGCGTGCCACTGTGCTGGGGCTCTCTGGGTGCCAGGCTCTGTGTGCCGCTGTGTTGGGGCTCTCTGCGTGCCAGGCTCTGCGTGCCACTGTGCTGGGGCTTTCTGGGTGCTAGGCACTGTGTGCCACTGTGCTGGAGCTCTCTGGGTGCCAGGCTCTGCGTGTCACTGTGCTGGTGCTCTCTGGGTGCCAGGCTCTGTGTGCCACTGTGCTGGGGCTCTCTGGGTGCCAGGCTCTGTGTGCCGCTGTGTTGGGGCTCTCTGGGTGCCAGGCTCTGCGTGCCACTGTGCTGGGGCTCTCTAGGTGCCAGGCTCTGTGTGTCATTGTGCTGGGGCTCTCTGGGTGCCAGGCTCTGCGTGTCACTGTGCTGGTGCTCTCTGGGTGCCAGGCTCTGTGTGCCACTGTGCTGTGGCTCTCTAGGTGCCAGGCTCTCTGTGTCACTGTGCTGGGGCTCTCTGGGTACTAGGCTCTGTGTGCCAATGTGCCCAGGCTCTCTGGGTGCCAGGCTCTGCGTGCCACTGTGCTGGGGCTCTCTGGGTGCCAGGCTCTGCGTGCCACTGTGCTGGGGCTCTCTGGGTACCAGGCTCTGTGTGCCACTGTGCTGGGGCTCTCTAAGAGCCAGGCTCTGCATGCCACTGTGCTGGGGCTCTCTAGGTGCCAGGCCCTGTGTGCTACTGTGCTGGGGCTCTCTGGGTACCAGGCTCTGCGTGTCACTGTGCTGGGGCTCTCTGGGTACCAGGCTCTGTGTGGCAATGTGCTGGGGCTCTCTGGGTGCCAGGCTCTTCGTGCCACTGTGCTGGGGCTCTCTGGGTGCCAGGCTCTGCGTGCCACTGTGCTGGGGCTCTCTGGGTGCCAGGCTCTGCGTGCCACTGTGCTGGGGCTCTCTGGGTGCCAGGGTCTGTGTGCCACTGTGCTGGGGCTCTATGGGTGCCAGGCTCTGCATGCCACTGTGCTGGGGCTCTATGGGTGCCAGGCTCTGCATGCCACTGTGCTGGGGCTCTCTGGATGCCAGGCTCTGTGTGCCACTGTGCTGGGGCTCTCTGGGTGCCAGGCTCTGCGTGCCACTGTGCTGGGGCTCTCTGGGTGCCAGGCTCTGCGTGCCACTGTGCTGGGGCTCTCTGGGTGCCAGGCTCTGTGTGCCACTGTGCTGGGGCTCTCTGGGTGCCAGGCTCTGCATGCCACTGTGCTGGGGCTCTCTGGGTGCCAGGCTCTGCGTGCCACTGTGCTGAGGCTCTCTGGGTGCTAGGCTCTGCATGCCACTGTGCTGGGGCTCTCTGGGTGCCAGGCTCTGTGTGCCACTGTGCTGGGGCTCTCTGGGTGCTAGGCTCTGCATGCCACTGTGCTGGGGCTCTCTGGGTGCCAGGCTCTGCATGCCACTGTGCTGGGGCTCTCTGGGTGACAGGCTCTGCATGCCACTGTGCTGGGGCTCTCTGGGTGCCAGGCTCTGTGTGCCACAGTGCTGGGGCTCTCTGGGTGCCAGGCTCTGCGTGCCACTGTGCTGGGGCTCTCTGGGTGCCAGGCTCTACATGCCACTGTGCTAGGGCTCTCTGGGTGCCAGGCTCTGTGTGCCACTGTGCTGGGGCTCTCTGGGTGCCAGGCTCTGCATGCCACTGTGCTGGGGCTCTCTGGGTGCTAGGCTCTGCATGCCACTGTGCTGGGGCTCTCTGGGTGCTAGGCTCTGTGTGCCACTGTGCTGGGGCTCTCTGGGTGCCAGGCTCTGCGTGCCACTGTGCTGGGGCTCTCTGGGTGCCAGGCTCTGTGTGCCACTGTGCTGGGGCTCTCTGGGTGCCAGGCTCTGCATGCCACTGTGCTGGGGCTCTCTGGGTGCCAGGCTCTGCATGCCACTGCGCTGGGGCTCTCTGGGTGCCAGGCTCTGTGTGCCACTGTGCTGGGGCTCTCTGGGTGCTAGGCTCTGCATGCCACTGTGCTGGGGCTCTCTGGGTGCCAGGCTCTGCATGCCACTGCGCTGGGGCTCTCTGGGTGCCAGGCTCTGCATGCCACTGCGCTGGGGCTCTCTGGGTGCCAGGCTCTGCGTGCCACTGTGCTGGGGCTCTCTGGGTGCCAGGCTCTGCGTGCCACTGTGCTGGGGCTCTCTGGGTGCCAGGCTCTACATGCCACTGTGCTGGGGCTCTCTGGGTGCCAGGCTCTGCGTGCCACTGTGCTGGGGCTCTCTGGGTGCCAGGCTCTTTGGGTGGTGGCGCGGTATGTCCTGTGCCATCAAATCTTATGCACACTCCTAATTTGGGACCCGATATTCTATGAAAAAAATGTGCATTAGATTTGCGTAATTACTGTATATATATATATATATAACAAAATATTCTATTTTAAGTGTTAAAGTTAAGGGCTCTGGATAAATTGTGTCAACTGGATGCCAAGTCTGTAGATATTGTCTCTTCCTCTGACATGATTCAGGAAACCAAGTGAGATTTGTAAAAAATCTCATTGTACCTGTATCCCCATTAAATATAATGTGAGCAGATAAGAAAATCAGATAAGAAAATGTGTTTACACTTCCTCTTGAATTACTTGTAAGATAACGTGTGGATCTCGTTCTGTGATGCTTTATTTTTCATTTTCTTAAATGAATATAATGTATTTTATGTTCAAAATACATTTTCTAATGTATAAAACACTTTTTTTGCATCACAAAAAACGTTGGACTACAGTGGCCCTTTAAATATGTACAATAGTATTGACAGTATGGGCATTTGTAGACAAAATGCATGTGGGATTAGACTGAATCAAATATGTACATTAAATAAACATATTGATTACACACAACAACTGTATCTAATGATTTATAGCTCCTTTAAATATGATTAATTACCCATTTAATAAAGTTGATTTCTGACAACCATAAATGTTACTGAGAAAATTCACACAAAAAAAAGACATTATTATTGAAAATAGGTAAAAAGTGGCTTTTATTAAATCTGAGGATTCCACGAGGATAATTCAAGTTAAACAGGAAAAAACACTGTTTATATATATGTTTGGAAACTTCAATCATAATTAAGCAGGAAAATGGTCAGACAGCTGATAATTAATTAGAATAAAATAGATGTTGATTCCTCTGTAGGACCCTGGAGGGATCCATGATACATTGGTGGAAGTTGTGTACACATTTCTGGAGTGCTGGTATTAAATGTAATAATTAAACAAGTCTGCTTCTGGGCCAAGGAGGGGGAAGAGTGTGGTGTCAATTTCAATCATATCCAGTTATCAAACAAAGGCTCCGGGCTTCTACATATTCCTTTCTCCACCATCCCTCTCTCCATGAAAGCAACAAACACACACACCCATCATCCAACTCCCATGAAGTCTGGTAACAAACACAAAATGGATTCCTGTACTCATAAATAGAGACTCTATAAATATTGATTTTCCCACGAGTATTTTAGTTTGGCACATACTTGACAAACAAGTGTTTCTTGAACTTCAATGGTGTTTTAAACCCCATTTTTAACCAGGACACATAGGGGATGGAGAGCAGCATGTCTAACGAAGTCTAAAACACTAGACGTCACATATATAGATTGTGTGAGCTACATCAAATTAATTTCCTTTAAATACTGATTTTAATGCAAATTAATAAATAAATTAATTAATTAAATCCCATTGTATGAGCACTACAGAGATCCTTTAATGACCCTTCTCCTCCTGTGCAATATTTTAGTGAATGCATCCAAGAGGCTCAGCTTGTGGGTGCGGAGCACATGTATTGAAATAGCTTTATATTATTATTATTATTCCTTAATTGTAGTTGTTTAGTGGTTCAGTCATGTCTGACTCTCTGTGACCCCACGGACCACAGCATGCCAGGCAAATCTTATGTCTGGTTGTGATTATCCAAAAGGTTATCATGGCAAATATACTGGAGTCGGTTGCCAGTTTCTTCTCCAGTGGGCTGCGATTAGTCTGACCTCTCCGCTATGACCTGCTTATCTTGGATGACCCTACATGGCAAAGCTCGCAGCTTTACTAATGTACACAAGCCCCTTTAACCACGACAAGGTAGAGATCCAGAAGGGGGTATTCTATATATATAAGCAGTATAGGAAATATGGTATTGGCGTAAGATACGTGACAGGAGGTAGAAGATTAGAGTCTCTGAGAGTCCCTCCCAAGATATACTGTACAAGTAAAATGAAAGTGAGTTTGTTTGCTTTACAAATATCCCAATGTTTGCTTTAATTGAGCTTGGCTGGCTACGTAGTGTCATAAACACCTCCCTGAGCCCAGCACAGGCGGCCGCCATCCAGGTACTGTCCTTACACCTTCTACTCCGGCTTACACTACATTTAGTTTCTACACTTGTACATTTATTGTAACTTTCACCCAGAATTACTAGGAATCTGCTAGGCAATATCATAAATGAATATGTGAATATAAGAGATGACTGAAGGATATGCACTTGGAGAGCTAGTGAAGGGGCAGCAGGTGCAAAGCACCGGGGCAAGTTACAGAGTAGGGACCTGCTACAACCAGTAGATGTAAAGGGAAACTCTTTATTTATTAGGATAGAGGAGAAGAGAATTAATTTCAATGCAATGCGGGGAGGGACAAATTATTTATCGGGGTCCTCTGCTTTGCTGTTTTTGTAAGCTACATGCTATACTGAAATGTATTGCTCTTTATTTTACTCGGCTGTGTTCTTATCTACAACCTGATCTATAGACTTACTGACCTATCAGGACATTATTCACAATGCTGGTCTGTTTCTCACTTAAGGTAGAGGGGGGAGAGGCTCGCAATGAGCGCCAAAGGCGCTCATCGCGAGGCCCGTAAGTTGTGGGTTTGCCGAGGCCTGCAATGAGCGGATCATTGCGGGGCCCACAATATAGAGGGGGAGGGGAGAGGCTCGCAATGAGCGCAGAAGAGGCGCTCATCGCGAGGTCAGCAATAGGCCCAGGGGGACAGACAAGGGCCGCAATAGGCATAGGGGGCGAGGAGGGAGCCCATAAGTGAGTTTGCAAGCTAATTTGCTATTCAATTGGCATCTTTTTGTGCCCTCCAAATGGCTTGAAAAGGGGGGGGGGGAGACACAGGGGAGGGAGTGGCGGAAGAGACACGGTGGGGGGGGGAGAGAAAAATGAAATATTATGCCGTCATTTGTTAATAGAGGCCTGCAATGGGTGCCAAGGATGCTCATTACAAGGCCTGCAATGGGTGCTGAAGGCGCTCATTGCTAGACTCGCAGAGAGGAGACAGAAGGACAGAAGAGGGAGTGAGAGGACACAGAAGAAGGGAAGGCGAGAAAGACAAGCCGTGCATGGCGAGCCTCGCATTGTGTGGCAAACAACAGCATTGCGAGGCTTGCTAATTTTATGCCGTGATTTTTGACGGGGAAGTTGCTAGCCACTAATATAGTTGTAGTACTGCAAGCTTTTGAGTAAAGCTTGCAAAGTTGCTGGTTGCGCATGCGCTTAGAGCATGCCGAGGCCCGCAATGAGCGCCCAGGGGAGGGAGGTGGGGGGAACGAGACACAGGGGAGGGAGAGGGTGGGAAAGGCACACAGGGGAGGGAAAAGGGGGAAAGAGACACAGGAGGGAGAGGGGGGAATGAGACACAAAGGGGGGAGAGGGGGGAAAGAGACACAGGAGGGAGGGGGGAAAGAGAAACACGGGACGGAGAGGGGGTAATAGACACAGGGGAAGGAGAGAGGGGGAAGAGACACAAGGGAGGGGGAGACACAGGGGACATGGAGGAGAGACACGGAAGGGAGAGGGGGAAAGAGACACAAGGGATGGGGGGAAGTCTAAAGATAATATTTTTAAAGGTGAAACAAAAAGACTTAATGAGTCAGAAATGATGGAATGTATTTGTGCCAGATTAATACGTATCCCACGCTGTGGGAATACCACTAAAGAGCTTTGTTATTGTTTAGTCATCCAGTCGTGTCCGACTCACCGTGACCCTATGGACTGCAGCATGCCAGGCACATCTGCCACCCACTGCCAATCTGAGCTCATCTACCCATCTCTGCTTCTCCCTCCCCCTTCTTCTTGTGCCTTCAATCTTTCCCTGCATCAGAGTCTTCTCTAGGGAATCCTGCCATCTCATCATATGGTCCAAATATTTGAGCTTAAGCCTCATGATCAAACCTTCCACTGACCAGTTTGGATGATTTCCTGTAGTATTGATTGATTGGAACTTCTTGCAGTCCAATGGACTTTAAGCAAGCCATCATAAAAATGGTACTCCGGGGATCCCTGTATTATACCAGTGGCTCTCAACCTTTTTAATCCACTAATCACGTGGAGCTAGAACATTTGACACTACATTTTATGCGTTCCTTTATATTGTATCAATAACTATGACTAGAGGTATGTATAGTGTTAGACTCTCCTCATACCTTTTATTTCTGAAGGATCGTCTGATATGGGCTAAGGGGCCAGCACCTGTCCTTGGAATAACAAGTCATTTTTTCTACCATTACAGGTCTACTGAAAGTAACAGGGATCAACTGGACAGTTCACTTTTACACAATGGATTCCAGAATGCAAATCCCAATGTTTTGGGAGGACGATTTCTCATTTTCTGACTCTAAACAGACAATGAAGGAGCTCAACGTCAGGATGGCTGATTTTATGAAACACTGTTTTCACTTGGAAGAGACAAACAACAGATTACAAAAGAAAATTGATGAGCATTTAAAGAAAAGTGCACCACAATTACCTGACTGGAAAGAAAAGGACCAACAATGTGAAGATATTATAAATGCTGTAAGTTCTACACTCTGTCTAATCAGGTTTATTGTGTCTTCATGGTTCAAAATGGTATATCCAGATTCCAAGAACGAGATATGGGGCAATGATGAAATTCAATATAATATTAGGGCCACTCTAGACCAATTTATTTAAATTATCCTAGAGCAAGAGTCCCAAAGAATGATATAAGGGAAAGGGGTATATTCTGAAATGGGGATTACAAAGTGTACTTAAAGTCTATCCCAACTTGACAAATAGCTCCAGAGTAAACATAGGAAAGAGGGACATGTTATATTTTAATTCCACAGTTTCCCCTGGATGCTCCTTGGGCCCTCTTGGGCCTCTTTGGCCACATACCACCCCTCGGCCATAAACTGATCTGTGTCTGTTTAAAAATAAGAATTTCTGCTGAAGCTCCAAAAGGTGACAGTGTCAAGCAGTTCAGCACTCTGGGGATGTGGATCAGGGAAGAGGTGAGAGAGCAAAGTAAAGGGGATTGGTTTCTGTGAGGGGAGAGCACAGGAGATAGGGGTGGGTGCTTTGTGAGTTGGATGATGAGGGATGGGAGCTGTGTGGGGATGGATGCAAAGAGGGTTAAGTGTAATGTGGGGGTGGATGTTAAGGGCGACTGGGTGCTATTCAGAGTATATGTATATATATATATATATATATATATATATATATATATATATGTGTGTGTGTGTATATTTCTGTAGTGTAGGGCCCCACATCCTGGCCCCAGTTGCAACAACACCCCCCACCCCATAGAGGATGTTACCATTAAGTGGAGGAAGCAGCTATGGAAAGGCGTTTTGGATGGGCAGCAATGGAAAAAGGGTCTTGTGGAGGGGTGTTTTTATGGGAAAGGCTCTTGGAGAGTGGTACTGAGTGAAGGAGGCACAAAAAATATATTACAACTGCCCCTCCCTTTTGACAGGGGTGAGGTTTGTAGGGGAACCCCTATTTTTTTTTGCATTAGGGGTCTTGATTCTTGAGCTCCGCCACCGCAACTCGTATTCCCATTCATAACATGATGTAAAAATATACCCCAAATCGTGAATGGAAAAGATAATAGAGGAATTTGAGAGAGAAAGGGGGAAGAGGGAGAGAGAGGGAAAGGGCCCAGAAGGTAATAGAAAAGGAGGAACTGGGAGTTGATAGTGGTGAAAGGGAAGAAAACAAAAATAAAAGTAGAAAGAGGTAAATAGAAGCAGACATGAAATTGTGAAAAAAATGTCAAAGCAGGAAAGGGAAAATATTGGAGGGATCATTGAATATGTAAAGAGAAAATAAAAAGTAGAAAGTGGGTGTAGAGAGGGAAAAAAATATAGTGGTAAATAGAAAACATCTTTCCCCTCCTCCTTCTAGTTTTCTGTTTTTTTATTTCGGTTGTGTCACAGCAGAGGTTGGGGAGGCCTTGGCGATGGTAGGTGGGATTGGGGTACCATGGCTGTTTGAGGTAGAGGAACACGTGTCTAGTTTATGGGCATTCCTGGTCATCGTTGGATGAAAAGACACCCAGTCCACCGACCTATAAACTCCATACCCACCATTAATAGGCAACTTCACCATTGGCTAGTCGGCTCCCATCCACGCCAAGGGGCCCCACTTTTAGAGCCACACGTGGCCTGCCTACGTGCATATTATCACTGCACATCAAATACTCATTTAGCAAAGGGTTTTGTATTATTACATCCTGTGCATGGTTTATGGTGTAATTATATATTAGCAGGATCAGTCTGACAATATAAGAAAAGTGAAGAGTTGCCTAAGGCACTAGACTTTGGCAAGGGAGCAATTACGTGATTCTGTTTCTTCTGGTCTAGTCTGAAACATTTATTAATAAAGAGACAAAAGGGTATTTTTGTCAAGCAAGACAAAGTGGTGATGAGTGGGGATAACAAGGATAAGCAGAGATAAGTAGTGGTAAAACACAACAAAAATCAATGTTAACACTATACGTTAAATTTCTCCAACAAAAATAAGAAAATGGAGTTACTAACTCAACTTTTTGTATCCCAACTTTTTATCTCAAGCTCGCAAATCGGCAGTACAATTAAATAGATTTTTATGTTTCACGTAGGGGTTATATCGATCTCGGGTATCAATGAGTTAATACATATCAGGCCACCCACATGGACTAGAACAGTATTGGCATTGATTTTTATAATTACGTATATTGCGGATTTGCGAGTCTGATCGCATATCAGACCCCCAAACCTAATTGATTGACATGTAGCCTCCATGTTTTACTGCCGTAATGATGGTGCTCTCATTGTCTATTGGCTGTTTCGAAATGGGAGGTTACGTGATTGCGGAATTGATCATATTCCCGCCCTGAAATGCTACGGACGAGTGCATGGTTTACGAAGTCAGCTTTTGCCCGTAGCTTGCACACCCACTTACGGCCTGCAATCCGAGAGATATGGGCTTGCAATTGAATCGGGCTCTCTGTTTTTACTGACTAATATCAAACAAATAGTCCCTGTATGGGTCTGCTCTCTGCAGCTCATGAAGACACAGGACCTGCAGTGCAGTGTCTCATAGTAACCAATCAGTTGCCATCTCTCAGCAACATTCTGCAACATGTTGCTGAAAACGTTGTCCCTGATAGGCTAGGACATTACACTGCACATCCATCCCTAAATTGCAGTGGGCAGACCTATACAGGGATTAATTGTTTGATTTTAGGCAGTAAATACAGATCTTATAGGCACATTTTAAAATAACAAAGTACATAAATGTAAATATATACATGGGCATACTATATACCTAGTAAAATCCAGGAACCTTCCATATCCCTTTAAATAAAGCTTAGGGAACATTGGTGGTCAGCAGCTCACAGATCAGAACCTCTGGAGACAGTGCTGTGTTCCTGCCAAGGCCTATAAGGACCAGGCCTAGGGCAGCACATTGTCATTACCAACAGCTTGGAGATGGAAACCTGTGTTATATGTACAGAGATACAGAGATACTCATAAGCCCATCTGCACTTGTATGTATGTATATATATATATATATATATATATATATATATATATACAGTTGTAATAGTTGTCTATGAGGCCCCTAATTCTTGCAGGTGGTATAATATACTAATTCTAATTTAAAACATGATGATATATATTTTTTGACAGGAAATAATTGTAGCTGCTTTTGAAAATCATTCATGGTCATAGTCGCTAATCCGGATAAAATTCCAGTGTATAAATGAGAACAAAATGAGACCAAAAAGTATTGCCCATCTCCATAATGACAGGTCATTCTCCCATGCATGAGAAAACAATAGATACCAAGAAATACATTGTAGCCACATGGTTTTATCCATTGAGAAGCCATTGATCTACCTAGTCATCGTCAGCAATGGGTCCAAGACTGGTTCCCCCTATAGCACTAAGGGAGTCTCCAGGGTTTGTCATCATAAAGCTGAATGTAGCAGAAGCACAACTGGGAACAGACATTATTATTATTATTATTATTATTATTAACGTTTATTTGTAACGCGCCAACATATTCCATAGCGCTGTACATGGATTGGGTTCAAAGCGAAGCAATATTAACACATTGCAAGAAATGGAGGGCCCTGTCTTTGAGTTTAGAATCCGGTGTCCAAAGTGCATTCCCAAAGCACTTTGCAAGATTGAAAACTCACAGACTTACAATCTAAAGGACATCAATTAATTGCATGACCCATGACATACTCTCCACTGAGTATGCATTCTCAAGTACTTATTTTAGATGACTTGTGTCATTACAAAGGACGAATCTAGCAAATCTGCCAGAATTTGACCAAAATGACACAAGTGATAGTCAAAAGCCTAACTTTCACAAAACAAAATTGATTCTCAGTTTCATTGCTAACAACGTTGTGCTTTATAATGAATCAAGAAGTGATGTAACACAGGCTGGAAAACACTTCACATGTTTGTGAAGTATGTAACAAACTAACATCCACAGTCTTGTAAGTCATGAGCCATCTTTAAGGAAAATATTATTACAGAATTATTGTGGGATTGAGATGTGAGGTTGGTTGAAGGTAACTATGAGGTTGCCCTTGAATAAGTAACACTGGTGTTTTCTGTTAAGGCAATGGCCTCTATTAAATTCCAAGCCCACAGTTGCCTTCATACCAGCTGTAAGTCTGCGGGCTTGAAATTTGCAACAGTTACAAACCGTAAACCATGCACCCGTAAGTAGCATTTGAGGGCATGATCGTGATCGATTAAGCAAGGCCGTAACTACCGATGTAGGAACAGCCAATAGTAAATGAGACTGTCATCATGGCGTCGGTAAAACATGGAGGTTAAAAGATAATCAGTTAGTGTTCAATTGACCAATTGCATTCAAATGAGGCCCAATATAAGGAAGGGTGGGTGTGTGTATATATTGTTGTTTAAGTATATTCATAGTTTTATCTTTCTCCTTTTCACTTACTAATCTAACTGTAGGTTCATTCTGGTGGATAGGACAGGGCTATTTGTGGTCGGAAAATAAAGTGTAAGAGCCACAATTTGGGTTTGGTTTGAAAGCATCCTCCAGTTTTTTATTTGAATTCATCCTCCAGTTTTTTATTTGAATTCAGGCAAAGAATCTTATTTTCGTGTTTTATTGGTAACTTGATGATCAGAGTAGAGGGTGCCAATGCAATATAATTTGATCGCCCTTGCAACTTATCTATATAAGGTAGGTGCTTGTAGATGTCAATAAAAAGCCAAAAATATATGTAGTGGTTAGATTACATTTCTATAAAAAATAATTATATGCTAAGGGCTCGATTCAATTGCCCAATTCGTAAATTTATACACACTTAAAATCACTCTTAATATATACAGCAAAAATTACTTATATGTGCTAATGAATTCTGAAGTCAATAGAATGCATATAAATATTTATTTAAAAAAACACCCAAAGCCAAATTTATGAGTTCAAGGCATTTGCAAGCAGCTAATTGAATATGGCCACCTTTACTCTATTGGTAGCCTCCATCCTTTGCAACGTGTTAATACTGTTAGTGTTTTTGCCTTGATTGTAACCCATGTGTAGCGCTACGGAATATGTTGGCACGTTACAAATAAATAATAATAATAATAATAATAGCTTCTACCCAGATGTGGGCCCTGCTGCTTTGCACCTGCGTCACCATCATTAGCTCTACCACTGTTGGTGATCTACTGTAGTCCAATCTCAATAGTGTGAGTTTGTCTGTTTACCAGGGACATTTTGCCATTGTGGCAAGCAAATATAAAATGCCAGTTCCACCAAACATTATGCTTGTTTTATATATTTAAAACGATAACTTCTAGACATGATTTGCATATGAAATGTATCTAGTTTGGCAGTTATTCCTCCATGTCTGTGAATCTGCCATTTTAAGTTACAGTTTTGGCACTGTCACTTGGAAAACTGAGCTGATTGGGCTGATTTTCAATGTAAATTTTTTTTTTTTTTTCTTTTTATTAAATTGAATAAAAAAACTTTCTATGGTGATCTATAGCATTGCAATGTACACACTGCTTGCGCATTATGCCTTTAACAATGCAATGTAACAAATCCACCATTTTAATGACTTAATGTTTTATGTTATGTTTTCTATTTTCAGATTTATAAAAAGCTCATGGAAAATACTAATATCTGCATACAAATTGACAATTATAACATGGACCTCGCACTGCTTAAAACAAGGTTTGATATTTTATTATTGTCTGAATATGGTTGCTTTACACATTTTAATATAGGTTTGTATATTTCTGTTGAATTTTAAAAAAATCAAGGGATACCGCACTTAAAATCATATAAATCTTATTTGGCAAAAATTGCCAAACATGCAAGAACTTGGTCCTTAAAGAAAGACTAACACATCAAAGCTACTTGGCTTAATTTTGAAGTTGACGTGATGTCATGCTAAGGAACCATGTTTGGGTCAAAACCATGCCCACAAGTACTGCCATCACCGAGATCTGATACTGATATTGTTGCCCACTGTGGGCAACCCCTCCAGACAACTAGCTGTGACAAGACTCCTACCATACTTGGTTAATATTAAACAAAAGACAAAACCCACTGAAAAAAACAAAATGGTGTAGGGGAAGATGTGAAAATGTATAGCACACTATTAATGAGAGGTTAAAGCAAGGACCCCACCTACCCCACAACATCCCTTATATTTACCCCTAAATTCTACCTTCTCATCTATTCCTAGCCTGGTCAAACTCCCACTATCCTTAACTACGTACGGCCATGGGCTTACTTGACCGGTGCATAGTCAATACGGATTTGCAGGTAAAGGACACCACACATATTGGAATTTAAACAGTCACAGGTTCTTTATTAACCACTTATTTGGTATATTACTGCTAAATAATGAGAGGTGCTTGCCCACCCACCACTGGCACTCAAGGGAAAACCACTGACACCACCAAGTTCTGATGCTGTTAACCACGGTGGGCTAGCACCCCAGCCATCGAGCTGTGACAAGACTCCTACCATACTTGGTTAATGTTAAACAAAAGACAAAACCCACTACAAATCAAAATGGTGGAGGGGAAGATGTGAAAACTTATGGCACACTATTGATGGGGGGGTTAAGCATGGGCTTATATAACCCGTAACGGTTATATATGACCCCTTCTCCCCCACAAGCCCCGATACATTAAGCCCCTAAATTCTACCTTCTCATCCTATTGCTAGCCCAGTCAAACGTCAACTACCTACGTCTGTGGTATACTATCTACCTTTTATTTTGAGAGTGGGATGTTTATTACAAATTCACTTTTCAAGGCTGTAATCAGTTTGATAAAAATGTGCAACTCCAAAGTTGCCCATAGGCATGATTTTTTATCAGCATCACTCCTTAAAAATGAGTCATGATCATTTTAAACTGGTCAAAATATACAAGTTTGTGATTTATTGTTATTAACAAGATGTAAATCTAATGCCAGAACGATCCTCGCTCCTCGCTCAGCCTCATGTTAGTAGGTGCCACTCCATGTTTGGGGTTGCTGGAGGCCTCTGACAGTAGCAGGGCTATATAATCACCATTCAGCAACAATTGCTATATCTGCTATTCTACACAAAGCAATTATCAAATGGCACTAACGTATAAAAGGAAAACGCTTGTAAAAGATAATAAGCTTATAAAAAGCTGGCAATTATTTATTCTGATTAGATTTACTGCTAGCTAATAACAATATACAGCAAGCCTCCAAATTACATGGTTTGATTTACACCTTTTTATATGTACACTGATTGATTTTAGAATACTGGATAAGTACTTTTATAAATCAGACTGAAAAGAACTCAAAATTTGCAAAAGTCGGGGGAATAAAATGTATAATGCTGTAAATACAATAAGTGTATCAACAAGTATGTTATTATACATATTATGTGCTTGCATTTGTCATTAAATATAATGCAGCTAGACGTTTGGCCGCCATAAAAGATGGGATCTTATTTTTCCCCCTACCCCCTTCCCCTGTATGTCTTCCATCTTCTCCCTCCCCTGTGTCTATTTCCTACCCCTCTCCCTCCCCTGTGTCTCTTTCTCCCCCTCTCGCTCCCCTGTGTCTCTCCCCCCACTTCCTCTCCTGTGGTTCTCCCCCACTATCCATCCCCTGTGTACCCCCTCCTGAGTCTCTTCCCCCCTCTCTTGTTTCTCTTCCCCCTGTGTCTCTTGCCCCCCTCTCCCCTGTGTCTCTCCCCTCCCTCTTCCTCTCCCTCTTCCTCCCCTATCCCCTGTGTCTTCCTCTCCCCTGTGTCTTCCTCCCCCCTTTCCACTCCCTCTTCCTCCCCCCTCTTCTCTGTATCTTCCTCCCCCCTCCCCTGTGTCTTCCTCCTCTCTCCCGTTTTCTAATCCAGTTTACGACAATTATATTAGTGATTAAATGGATATGTACGTTTTCTGTATTTACTAGTTGTATAATATACTGTGCATCTAATTACTTTTATGTATTTTTTTTTTATTAAGTGCTTATAAGTTCTGTTTTTACTGACTAATATCATACAAATAATCCCTGTATGGGTCTGCCCACTGCAGACACAGACTCTGTAGGGCTGGATGTGCAGTGTCGTGTCCTAGCCTATCAGGGACCACGTCTCAGCAGCATGTTTCAGAATGTTGTTGAGAAATAGTCACTGATTGGTTAATATGAGACACAGTACAGCAAGTAAAGCAGAGTCTGTGTCTTCATGAGCCGCAGAGAACATAGTTTATATGCTCATCTTAATAAAATAAAGCACATAAAAGTAAATTGATACACACATATATAATATATCTAGTAAAATCCAGGAACCTTCCATATCCCTTTAAACATTAGTCGCACAGTTCATGACTTGCACTGACACCTTCAAACTCAATTAACAATGTAATTAAGAGACTATTTGTATAGGAAACTTGTAAAGCCAAAAATTTAATGAAGATGGAATTGATACACTAGGATGAACTAGTGGTTCTTATCTGTTATGATATAGGTTGGTAATTGTACAAACAAAAGGTTTCCGATCTCTGGAGTAGACTAACAATCTTACATTTAACTTCAGGATAACCCAAGAACAGTCTAATCAGGAAGAGCTTTTCAAGAAGAACCAACAGCTTAAAAAAATGAAGGCTGAATTTGCAGAGTGTATTAGAGTTCTAGAATTTGTTATCAAGGCCAAAGAGGAAGAAATAAATGACTTAAATTCAGATCATCAACAGGTACGTTCACTGAAAAGGGTAACACAGTACTCAGATACGCCTGGGACTCAGGTACATGGCCAGATTACCCATTAGGGCAACTAGGCAGCCACCCAGGGGCCCTTTCCCGGTGAGGGGTGCCACTTCTTAAAAACAATGGTTCCTGGCTTAAAAAAAAAAAAAAAATGTTGCAGTTCATAGACTGGCTACTAGGGGGTAATCACCTAGAACAAAACAGTTACAACAGGAAAGGGAACTTAAACATACAGAAAAGGCAAAAATGGGTCCGTGGAGGGGCTCCTCCACTTCACTGCCTAAGCGCTCCAAAAAGCTAGATACAGCCCCGCTCAGGTACGCCTTGAGTATATTGACTCTTGTCCGCCATCAAGCCTAAATTTCTCAGTCTTTGCAATCTAAGGCAGCTCTAACCTTAGTGAACACAAAAAAACTTATCTAAAACGTTAGTTACTCTAAGCTCAGTTAGAGGGTTCCCACCAAAAACAAGTATTAAGAGGTTCCTTTCGAAAGAACAAAATATATTGGCTGCACAATGTAGTCGAAAATGCTTTCTAGGAACTGTATGATCATAATTCACTTTTACTACTATGATGCAAGCTGGTCCCAAAGGACCCACATTTCCCATCTAAGTGTCTTGTTAGTAGATATAGTGACAGATTTTTCAATGTCCCTGTAATAGACACTAGAGCCAATGGGGAAACGTAACTTTCATCAAGTCCTTTGTCACTATACATTACATATACAAAATATGGTTAATAAATAGTCTTTTTATATGGAAGAATACAACATATGGTGTCATAATATGGGTAATCCTTGTTGTTATTCAGTCCTTCAGTCGTGTCCAACTCTTGGTGACCATATGGACGCAGCACACCAGGCACATCTCTCTGTGTTTCTGGTTGTGCTTATCTATATGGTTTTCTTGACAAATATACGGGAGTGGGTTTTCAGTTCCCTGTCCGATGACCTACCTATCTTTGTTGGCCCCACATGGTATAGCTCACAGCTTCATTGGGGTACACAAGTCCTTTCACCAAGTGGTAGTGATCCTGAAGGGGAGGATAATCCCTAGCAGGTCATAAATCATAGTTTTCCAAAATTGCTGTATCTCTTGACACTACTGTCAAAAATATTCTGTAGAAAATTCCATTTTTTTGTACCTTGAACTGATTTTGATGGAAAGATGGCTGATAAATATACTAAATTATAATGCTACTTTATCACATTTTAGAGCTTAAAAGAATAGCTTTCAGGCAAAGAGTTCCTCACCATTCCCAGCACGCAGCATGGGGCTATTGTTGTTTAGTCATTCACTCATGCCCAACTCTGTGACCCTATGGACCGTAGCACACCAGGCACATGTTTCAGCCACTGCCCCTCTAAGCTCCCTCAAGCTCATGTTAATTGTTGTAATAATCTCATCTATCCATCTCCACCTCTGCCGTTCTCTTCTTCATGTACCTTAAATCTTTCCCAGCATCAGAATCTTCTCTAGGGAATCCCGTCTTCTCATGATATAGCCAAAATATTTAAGCCTTTGGGCTCCATTTGCGTGTTACGGGCTTGCTCGCGTATCATGCGTCTTAACACGCTAGTTAGCTGCGGGTCGGGTTAAGAGGGCAATTTAATAACCGTAACCTGTAACTTTGGATTTGCGGGCTACGCGTTTGATCTTAGCCCCAATTTAATGACGGTGAATGATTGGATTTGAAGGTGATATATTTGTTCCTTTAAGTGTAATTAATTGCCCTCTTATAGTTCCAATTGCAGCTTTACTTAAGCGGAAACCGGAGATAAAACAAATGATTCAGGGAAAAAAAAAGTTGAAAAATGCACATTGTGAACCACAACTCCCTAAGATATAATTAACAGTAATAAAATACTGAGCACTGATAAAAATGTAATATCCCTTTATTATGCACAAAAGTTATAGCAATATATTATTGTCATGTGATATACATGTATATATCTATAATATAATTAAATAAAATATATAAAAAAAGCTAATGAGTTCATATATACTGTAGATCACCAAACTAAGCAATGCAGATAGCAGATCATAATACACAAGAAAAACTCTGTCATAGCCAGAAATAAGATTATATCTTAAATCAATATCCTAGGATACTTGTCTATTACCGTCCCAATAAATATCCTTAGAGGTAGGAGCTCATGAGATAGTAGTGCAAAAGCGTATATTTGATATTTTTTCATAGTGTTTTCATTTTGTAAATGAAAATTCTGGATCAGAATAAACTGCTTTGAATGTATAATGGCCATTGGGGGCTTGACCCTTTCAGCCAATGAGCACTAACAATGTTGAATAAGTCAGACTTGCCTGCCAACAAGATCTACAGAAACAATCAGGGGTGTAGGAGCCAAAATAGTTCTGCTGGGGGGACTATTCTCAAGAAATATTCTTTCTTGAAGAAAAACTTGCAATGTTTAATGCATGCTCTAGTCACTATAATATAGTTTGTAAAGTGTGCGTAACGCTCTAGGGGAGCACATGCGCACTTTACAAACTATCAGCCTTATTAAATTGCAATTCGGCAAATTCTAAAGGGCTGTATATATAACACATGGCATATTTTTTTACAGAAGTTTTTAGTTAGTGAAGACCTTGCTTTTGGATAGGAGTTCCCTAACTAAAAACTTCTGTAAAAAAATATGCTCTGTGCTTAAATAGAGCGCTTTAGAATTTGCCAAACTGCAATTTAATAAGGCTGTATGTGTACGGAATTCTGTACATCCTGCAGTGCGCACTGCTCAGCACCAGGCGTCCATGCGCAAAACGCGCCGCCACAGAGAGGCAGGAAGAGACAGAGAGGAGGAAGGAGGTAAAGAGACAGAGGAGGAAATAGGGGAAGAGAAACAGGGGAGGGAGGAGGGGGGAAAGAGACACAGGGGTGGTAGGAGGGGGGGAAGGGGGAAAGTGACACAGGGGAGGCAGGAGGGGAGAAAGAGACAAAGGGTGAAAGGGGTAAAGAGACAGAGGGGTAAAGGGACGCAGGGAGGGAGGAGGGGGAAAGGAACGCAGGAGAGGGAGGAGGCGAAAACGGACACAGGGAAGGGAGGAGGGAGTAAAGGGACACAGGGAAAGGGGTAAAAGGGACAGAAGGGGAAAGGGAAAGAGACACAGGGGAGGGAGAGGCGGAAAGAGACACAGGGGAGGAAGAGGGGGAAAGAGACACAGGGGAGGGAGAGGGGGTAGAGACACAGGAGAGTGAGATGGTGGGAAGAGAGAGGGAGATGGGGAAGAGACAAGGAGGAGGTAGAGGGGGGGAGAAATACAGGGGAGGGAGAGGGGGAAAGAGAAACAGGGGAGGTAGAGGAGGGGAAAAGAGACACAGGGTGAAAGGGGTAAAGAGACAGAGGGGTAAAGGGACGCAGGGAGGGAGGAGGGGGAAAGGAACGCAGGAGAGGGAGGAGGCGAAAACGGACACAGGGGAGGGAGGAGGGAGTAAAGGGACACAGGGAAAGGGGTAAAAGGGACAGAAGGGGAAAGGGAAAGAGACACAGGGGAGGGAGAGGCGGAAAGAGACACAGGGGAGGAAGAGGGGGAAAGAGACACAGGGGAGGGAGAGGGGGTAGAGACACAGGAGAGTGAGATGGTGGGAAGAGAGAGGGAGATGGGGAAGAGACAAGGAGGAGGTAGAGGGGGGAGAAATACAGGGGAGGAAGAGGGGGAAAGAGACACAGGGGAGGGAGAGGGGGTAGAGACACAGGAGAGTGAGATGGTGGGAAGAGAGAGGGAGATGGGGAAGAGACAAGGAGGAGGTAGAGGGGGGAGAAATACAGGGGAGGGAGAGGGGGAAAGAGAAACAGGGGAGGTAGAGGAGGGGAAAAGAGACACAGGGGAGGCAGAGGGGGTAAGAGACAGAGGGGAAGAAGAGTAGGGCAAAGAGACACAGGGGAGGGAGAGGGGGAGGAAAGAGACAGAGGGGGAAAGGGGAAGGAAAGAAACAGGGGGGATGGAAGAGACACAGGGAAGGGAGAGGGGGGAAAGAGATACAGGGGAAGGGGGGTGGGGGGAAAAATATATATCATGGCAAACGAGTAGTAAAACATAATTGAAAAAAAATATGCTCCCTTTAACTACAGCATAAACCAATATCATCTGATCCGTTTCTTGCTGGACATTAACATTTATGGGCTAATATATAGATCAATAAGCTTATTTGTTGCAATTTGCTAATTTGTTTCTAAGGCAAAATGTTTTTTTGTGTAGTTTGCACCCTTCACAAAACGACTCAAGTACAAGGCACCAGAAAGGAGCGAGAGTCGTGCATTAGCAACACAGAGACAAAGGGCCCCATTACATTACAATGTTTTATGTTGCCAATTTACATGTCAAGTTAACACGTAAATTGCAACGTATCGATCCAAATAAACAAACAGTTATGCACTGCATCAAGGCAGAGCCTAATAGAGTAAAATGACCTGAATTGCAAGTTTGTGCATAAGCCCTTTTTTCCTCCTCAATTTCACGTATACTCTAGATCACCCTTATGGTCTCATTCAATTGGGATTTGGCCAATTGAATAGGGCTGTATATAAGCACAGAGCATATATATTTTTTACAGAAGTTTTTAGTTAGTGAACTTCTATCCAAAAGCAAGGTCTTCACTAACTAAAAACTTCTGTAAAAAAATATCCTGTGTGCTTATATAGAGCCCTATTCAATTGGCCAGAGGCATAAATATAGGAGGTCCTTATAAAAATCTAATTTTAACTCTTCATCCATCCAATTTAACCCTCCATTCTAATATACCTAATATGTCCTATAAGGACCACTGCAGCATTTAACAATTAACTACATACCATGGGGGTCCTAAAAGTGAAGTGTTTTTATTTTTAACTTTTGGAGCATTATTTTACTCAAGGACCCCCATGGTAAATAGGGCGTTAATTTTAGATACAATGGCGGTCCATAGAGACCTCCATTGTGCTAGTGCTTAATTTTAGATAGCATGGGTGTCCTTTAAGGATATCCATGTTACTAGGAGTTCATATTAGAATAACTTTGAGGAACATGGGACCCTATTCTATTGCCCAATTCGTAAATTTATACAAACTTAAAATCACTCTTAATATGGCTACATATTCAGCAAATATTACTTTTTGGCACTAATTAATTCTTAAGTCAATATAATGCATATAAACATTTATTTAAAAAAACACGCGAAGCCAGATTTATGAGTTCAAGGCATTTGCAAGCAGCTAATAGAATAAGGCTAATGGTATGGGGTAAATTGTAAAATGCCACTGCTAATGATAGTGTCAATGATAGGAGAGGGTCCTGAAAGAATGGTGGGTTACATTTTTATATCACAGAGGTCCTTACAGAACCTTCATGGCATTGGGGTTAATAGTAGTAACAGTAGTAATAGTGGTAGGTGCCATGGCATATATCTTTATAATTGGTCCCATATATCTTTATAACCATGGCAAATAGGCTTATATTTAATGCCGTGGGGGTACTTTTAGTATCTTCATGGTACATAGGTACAGTGTTATTGCCATGGAGGTCCATTTGGGATCCCCATGGCTATATTTATTGTTAAAAGACCCCCGTGGCATAGGGCTTAATTTAGAGTGCCACCGGGGTCTGTAAGGGACCCGCTTGTTAGGACTTCATTTTAGGAGCCACGGATAACCCCTTGGTAATATATATATATATATATATATATATATATATATATATATCAGTGAAGATCGGGTGTTAGTGCAGCAGGGAAACCCAGGGGTTTCATTTAGTGCATGGAAGGAGTGAATCCCTGGGGTTTCCTGGGCTCATAGGAGGTGATCGCTGCCAGTGTATTAACCTTTTTAACCCCTTTCCTGCCATTGAAAGGATATTATATAGTTAGATAGGGGAATAGGATTAGTGTAGGACTGGGCAGCACTGCTACAGAGACTATTGAGATGAAGGCTCAGTGTCTTTTGCAACAGGTTGTGTGGACACCATTGGGCTTAGGGACAACGTGAGAAAAGATTGTGTACGTCTTCTGCTATTTTAAGGCGAGGTTTGGGATTGGGATGGATACCTACCTAGAGCAACAAAAAAAAACAAAAAAACAATCCCATCGTTACAAGAGAGACATTATACACAACTAGGTATCCGACTTGGATGGAGCTTAAACTGATTAAGGTTTTGATTCGTACATATGGGATCAAGCATGGATATCCTCAAATCCTGGACTGCTTTGAGGACCGGTTTTGGGAGCTGATCTAACACGTCTACGCTCTGTTGGTGTTCTACTACTAGTTTAAGATCTAAACCTTCATTTATAAACTGTTTACACAATGGCCCTGTCCCATTTTCATGTCTATGCAAATATGAATTTATCTAGGTATTTACGAGAGCATCTTTAATAATTCCCACAGTTTAAAGAAGGTGATTTTTTTTCTATGTGATCAGGGAGTATTTATAATTAGCAGAGCCTGCCCGTGGCAATGACTCTCACTGGGCATGTTTCATCAGGATTAACTAATTACAGCCTTGTGACTCTGAATTAATATTCCCTTAATAGTTTTAAGCTTACAAGATAATGAGATAAATCATCATTTAAAGGGATGTGGAAGGTTTGTGTGTATCTATTTACTTTTATGTACTTTATTTTATTATGACGTGTTTAAAAGTTCTGTTTAAAATTAAAATCAAACAAATAGTCCCTGTACGAGTCTCCCCATGGCAGCGTATGCACACACATGCTGGATGTTCAGTGTAGTGTCCTAGCCTATCATGAACCACAGCTTAGCAGTATGTTGCTGATAGATGCTCACTGATTGGTTAGTGTAAGACACAGCACAGCAAGTACATCAGTGTGGCTATACATTTAATCATGCAATGATCTGGAAGAAAGGGACCAGTGGTCCTTAATAAGACACAGGTCCACCCATTGAAACCCCCTGAATTACACAATAGTTAAAGGGACTAATTTATTTTGAGAAAGGATTCATAAAGGGCCGAAAGTTTATATAAAGTTGAAATTATATAAATAAACTTGAAGTGTTGGAGAAAACTGCTTAGTATCCCTTGGACTGCAAGAAGATCCAATAAATCAGTACTACAGGAAATGAAGACAAACTGTTCACTGGAAGGTTTGATCATGAGGTTAAAGCTCAGATATTTTGGTCATTTCATGAGACGGCAGGATTCCCTAGAAAAGACTCTGAGGCAGGGAATGATTGAAGGCACACAAAAAAGGGAACGGCATAGGTGGAGATAAATGAGGTAATTGAAGCAATAAACATGAGCTTGATGGCACTAATTACTTTGTAGCCTCCAATTGCGTGTAACTTCAATGTTTTGCTGACGTCATGATGACAGTCTCATTTACTTTTGGCTGTGTCTAAGAAGTAAATTACGGGCTTGCTTAAATATTGTCAGATCATATGATCGCACCCCCTGAAATCAGACTTAAAAAGGCAGGGTTTAAGCTTAAGGAGGTAAATTGAACGCTGCAGTCAATAGAATATATGTAAACATTTAAAGAAAAAAACACCTGCAGCCAAAATGACAGATTAGCGGCATTTGCAGGCTTCTAATAGAATAAGGCTCCAAGTTCTGTATTTGCAGAAATAAGATTTGAAAAAAAAACACTTTTAATTGATCAATTATTATATTCAATTATGCTATAGTGTTGGAGGTCTTTGTTTTGTAGTCTGGGTTGTCACCTGCGAGAGGAGCTTGGATGCAGCTCTACTGAAACCCCTTGAACTAAGGAAATGCAAATTTACATGGGCAGCGATTATAATCTTATCTTCATCCAAGGTCCTCAAAGCAGAATGACAAACATGTAATTGTATAATTGCATATTCTGCCGATTTAATTAAATGAGTAGCACATTGTGTTCACATTTGAGTTTCTAAAATAAGTTAAGAAAACTGACCTGGATTCTGAGAAATACAATTATTGCACTGCATTCTGGGAAGTGACATGCAAATGAGCCTACAGCGGCTCCACTTTTTCATCCAATACAATTTGAAATGCTGATTTAATACATATTTATATTTATCCTTATTATTCAATGTATCGTACTGTAAATGGACTGTATTAATTACTAAATAAGAATTGTGACGATATTGTCATTGTTATAGCTTGGGGTTAATGTCAGAGTTTAACACTGTATTAATTCTCTCTTCCAACTCTCTTTTCTTATTCTCTTTTCTCTCTCGTAATTTTCTTCACTCATTCTCTTTCTCTGCCCATTTAACATGTTTTCCCTCTTGCACTCTAATTCTTGTTTCATTCTTCCCCTTTCTCTATTCTCGCTGTCTCCATGTATCTCTTTTCTCTCTCTTGTAACTTTCTTCACTCACTCTCTTCCTCTGTCCATTTAACATGTTATCCATCTTGCACTCTAATTCTTGTTTCATTCTTCCCCTTTCTCTATTCTCGCTGTCTCCATGTATCTCTTTTCTCTCTCTTGCAACTTTCTTCACTCACTCTCTTCCTCTGTCCATTTAACATGTTATCCATCTTGCACTCTAATTCTTCTTGCACTCTAATTCTTGTTTCTTTCTTCCCCCTTACTCTATTCTCGCTATGTCTCCATATATCTCTTTTTTCTCTCTTTTAACTTTCTTCACTCACTCTCTTTCTCTGTCCATTTAACATGTTATCCATCTTGCACTCTAATTCTTCTTGCACGCTAATTCTTGAATCATTCTTCCCCCTTTCTCTATTCTCGCTATGTCTCCATGCATCTCTTTTCTCTCTCTTGCAACTTTCTTCACGCACTCTCTTTCTCTGTCCATATAACCTGTTTTCCCTCTTGCACTCTAATTCTTCTTGCACTCTAATTCTTGTTTCTTTCTTCCCCCTTACTCTATTCTCGCTATATCTCCATGTATCTCTTTTCTCTCTCTTGTAACTTTCTTCACGCACTCTCTTTCTCTGTCCATTTAACATGTTTTCCCTCTTGCACTCTAATTCTTCTTGCACTCTAATTCTTGTTTCTTTCTTCCCCCTTACTCTATTCTCGCTATATCTCCATGTATCTCTTTTCTCTCTCTTGTAACTTTCTTCACTCACTCTCTTTCACTGTCCATTTAACATGTTACCCCACTTGCACTCTAATTCTTCTTGCACTCTAATTTTTCTTGCACTCTAATTCTTGTTTCCTTCTTCCTCCTTACTCTATTCTCACTATGTCTCCATGTATCACTTTTCTATACCTCTCCCATTTATCGCCTAATTACAAACATCTTCATACTCTGTCTCTCCTTCTTGTCTCCCCACCCTCTCCCCCCATCCCTCTTGGTTCTCACTGCAGGCAGTCCAGGCGGCGCAGCAGTTAATTCGTCCTATCGATGAGATTCAGTTTGCTACGGTGGAGGATGGGAGCAGGATGGAACTGTCCCAGCTCCTCAATGAGATCAGGACACACTATGACACTCTCATCAGCAGCAGTCAGATATCCAACGACGTGTCACACAGGACCCAGGTAACCAATTTCCACATCCAGGCCCCTTCCCAGGAGGGATGCAGAGTCATTACCTGTCGAGCCCTGACTCAGCCTCTCTTGTGGTCCTGTATCCCCTCCATATATACCACAGCAAGCATCACTTCCACTGCAGATCAGGCTGATCCCAGCCGTATACTGCAGATTATATAGCTGTTGTACCCACAGTGCTCTGCAATCTGTGACTTATACAATGACCCTTGAATCATTGCCCTTCATAGCACAGCAATGGGCCTGATATTGATACCTAACATGGACATAAGGGAGAGGCCTAATGGAAATCAAGACTTTTTATATAGTAAGAAATGTAGAATTTACTCAGTTAGTCGGTTACCCCCGGTCATATTTTACTCTCATACATATAATGTTTTAGTCACACATTGTAGATAGATAGATAGACAGATAGATAGATAGATAGATAGATAGATAGATAGATAGATAGATAGATAGATAGATAGATAGATAGATAGATATGGCCTATCCCAGAAAGTTACTAGTCAGAGTAAGGAAAGTTACTAGTCAGAGTCTATCTCCCTCTATCCATCTATCTATCTATCTATCTATCTATCTATCTATATATATATATATCTATCTCCCTATCTATCTATCTATCTATCTATCTATCTATCTATCTATCTATCTATCTATCTATCTATCTATCTGTCTGTCTATCTATCTATCTATCTATCTATCTATCTATCTATCTATCTATCTGTCTATCTATCTATCTCTCTATCTCCCTCTATCTATCTATCTATCTATCTATCTATCTATCTATTTATCCATCCATCTATCCATCTATCTATATATATATATATATATATATATATATATATATATATATCTTCCTTTCTTTCTTTCTTTCTATCTATCCATCTATCTATTTGTCTATCTATCTGTCTGTCTGTATATATATATATATATATATATATATATATATCTTCCTTTCTATCTATCTGTCTATCTATCTATCTATCTATCTATCTATCTATCTATCTATCTATCTATCTATCTGTTTGGCTATCTATCTATCTATCTATCTATCTATCTATCTATATATATATATATATATATATATAGAGAGAGAGAGAGAGAGAGAGCGAGAGAGAGAGAGAGAGAGAGAGAGAGAGAGCACATATAAGCACATCTACATACTTATTTTAATTATATATATATATATATATAAAATAGTTGTGGATCTACGAATGTTGGTGACGTTTGCAGTGTTGGTAATGCTTTGCGGCCCTCGCGCAGCAAGGCGAGCCGTTAAAGGCCACAACCGCAAGGCCCGCGGGTCTTAGGCTGCAATGATCCCTCATCGCCAGCGGCGCACGCGGGACTTATGACCAGTATGACTTAGAACCGAAACCCACTACAAGCACTGTGCGCCTCGCAAAAATCGGACTTTAACGCCGGAACAACGGAAAAATAACAACAAATATGCCTCAAATTAATTTCCACACTCACACACAGCACAGGGGGAGAGCCTGGGAGCCTGTGAGTGAGGTTGCAAGTTAATTTGAGCCATATTTGCCTTTATTTTTTTACAATCGATAAAAAATGGCTGCCGAAAAAATGCAACACGACAAAAACGAGGCTGAGGGACGTAAGACTAGCTCAAAGGATGTAAAAAAGCCCTAAGCAGTAACACTTAACCCAAGGCAGTAACACAACCCAAGGCAATAGCACAACCCACGACAGTAGCACGCCTATAAAGGCGCAACGCCTATTAAGTACACAGGGTGAGAGGCGTGCTATTAGCGCCGAAGGTCATCATTGAAAAGCAGAAAAGTTGCGGCTCGCAATGAGCGCCAAAGGAACTCACAGCGGGGCTCGCGATGAGCTCCAAAGGTGCTCAGAGGGCCCATAGCCTCGCATTGTGTGGCAAACAGCATTGCCAGGCGTACAATTTTACTCCCGTCATTTTTGACGGGCAATTTCCTAGTATATATATATATGTGTGTATATATATATATATATAAGTGTATCTATACTATATATATATATATATATATATATATATATATATATACATACATAGACATATATAGATATGCATATCTATCTATCAATCTATCTATCCACACATAGACATATCTATATAGAGAGCACATATAAGCACATATACATAAATATTTAATTATATATATATAAATCACATATTATAATTGTCGAACTACGAGACATCGTCACGCTTTGCATGGTGCGTACGAAGGTGCTCATTGCCTGCTCGCCTCGTGTAGCGAGGCGAGCTGTTAAGGCACTAAAACTTGCAGCACTTGGGCGATAAGCGCCAAAGGCGCTCATTGCCTGCGAGATTTGCAAAGCGAGGCGAGCAGTGGAGCCAATGAAACACGCGGGGCTTAGCATCCAAACACTTAGGAAACGCAAGATCGCCTTAGGCTGACGAACGCGGGACTTAGAAAAAAAAAAGTTACAAGACGCAGGACTTAGAAATAAAAAATACGAGATAGGAAAAATACGAAGTTAACGGCCGAACCGCGCAAAGCAAAAAAACACGAAACCCACACAAAAAAGAAAATACAACAAAAACATCAAACACAGCACGGGGGAACAGCCAGGACGTCCGAGAGTGAGGTGGAACGCAAATTTAAGTCGATTTTGCAGGGTTTCTGCACTCGAAAATCACGCGAGAAAAAAATGGCGGCCCAAAAAAATGAAAACAACGCTACATGACGCAAAAAACTACGCAAATCACTGCCAACTACGTACCACTTTCACCCAGGAACATACGAGGTACAAAATACACTATTACAAAGGATGGCAAATGCTCGCAAACCGCGTTGCACATAGACAAACAACTCAATTTTACAATCCTAACTTGCAACTTACAACATTACGCATCTAAAGTAACGCTTTACACAAATAAACCAACGGTTTTCCCTTGCGCACGCAGCCTATTTCTAATGCACATTCGGAACATTCATAAACTTTATTCGCAGGCCAGCAACAGTCCCACTAGACATTATATGCTGCAGGAAAATAACAAGAGATTGTTACCTCTTCAGGCTATTGATTGTTACATATATTAATTAGAAAAAGGTAAACTATATTAATTTATTTTTAAATTAATTAATTAATTAGTATTTAAAAAAATAGAGAGAGGAGCCAAAGGACATGCGAGGAGAGGCTCGCAATGAGCACAAAAGCGCTCAGTGCGAGGCTTGCAATGAGCGCCGAAGGTCCTTACAGTATAAAAAGCTTAACATTGTCTGCCAAACAGCATTACCATGGCTTCAAATACCTCTAAGACATACATAATAAAATCTGCATTCTCAAAGTTTAAAAAAAAGTAAAGAAATGTCTTAAAAACACGACGTTCAGTGTCTCTCTAAGGGCCAAAACTTCTCCTTGATTGATCATGTAGACCAGAGTTGGCAAATTCGATCCTGGAGACCCCCACAGAGGCCAGGATTTGAGGATATCCTTTCTGTGCGCAGGTGAGTCAATCAGGATGACTGAAGAAGTGATTGACTCATCTGTGCGCAGCAGGGATATCCTCAAATCCAGACCTGTGTGGTGCTCTCCATGACTGAACTTGCTCACCCATGATGTAGACCATGAACTATTTTAGTAGGGCCTCTTGTCCCTAAAGTGCATGCCAACACTGGGCAAGAAGTATCATAAATGAAAACATGGTTGTGTAGGTACAAAAGTAATTTAGCAGCCCTTGGAATTGTTTTGCATCTTATAAGACTGACGCCTTTTGTGTGCTATGTATATCTCTTACCAAGAAAGTTTAAGTTTGTTCTGTGAATACTGATGACATATCCATTCCCGTAGACCAGTGTTTCTCGATGGTTTTTGGTTCTGGTGACCTGCTTGTTACCTTCCAATGATAATGGGGACTGGTTGGTTACCATTACCATTCTCATGGGACCAGTTAAAAGGAGAAGTTGTTTAAATTAAGGAGTTAGATACAACAGAACCAAGTGGCTTAAGTAAAGAATTCACTATTGTACCAGTTTTGTAATATACATAGTGTATTGACGTAGGTTTAAGTAAGATGGTCAAACTGTAGATGACTTTGTACTCTTGATGGGGTGGTTTGACTGGGATATGCATTTGTATAGATTGTTGTTTATATGGTTTCCATGGTACCAGGTGATGACGCCACTGTTTTCTGATAGGCTGACGGGTTAGATCCAGCCTACCAGAAACCATTATAAGCATTTGGAAATGACCATCTGTTGTCCGTGCTTGAGAAAGGACCTGTGAGTCCAAAATGTCCCTATTATGATTTCCACATAGTTGAAATAAAGTGGACTACATGGAATTTTTCTGTTGGATTATATATGTGGGGGTGGCAGAGGACTCCATTTTCCTGTTCACCATACGGGTTATTGGTCTGTGTTGAGTGCCAACTCACCTGAATATTCATGCAGATCAGTTTGTTTCTTTCCAGTGCTCATGGGTTTCCTTCTAATGCTCATGGGGACCAGTTGGTTTCCTTCTAATGTTCATGGGGACTGGTTGGCTACCTTCAAATGCTCATGGGGACTGGCTGATTACCTTCCAATTTTCATGGGATCAGTTGGCTCCCTTCTAATGCTCATAGGGACTGGGTGGTTTCCTTCCCATGCTTATGGGGACTGGCTGGTTACGGTCCATTGCTCATTCGGACCAGTTAGTTTCCTTCCAATCCTCATTCGGACCAGTTAGTTACCTTCCAATTCTCATGGGGAAGGCTGAACATTTTAAAAGGGTGATACTGGCTGGTTACCTTCCAATGCTCATGGGGACCAGTTGGTTTCCTTCTAATGCGCCAATGGTCATGGGTACCAGTTACTTACCTTCCACTTCTCATGAGGAAGGCTGTGAAATCCCAAAGGGTGACATACTAAATTGTAATCTAATGAAGTGCAGAGTACAGTCTAACTACATTTAAGTTTCTCAGTAACCTGTTTATGACCATGACTAAAGGTGATTGTTTGTATAAAGTGTTAGGCTCTCCTCATGTCTGAGCACCAGCAGATATGGTCTCAGGGACCAGCACCAGTCCTAGAACTGGCAGTTAAGAAACATTGACTCACAACATAACACACACAAGCATGGATGAGAGAGAGATGCATAAACTCCCCAATATTATTAGACCATTGATGATCAGAACCTGCCCATTCTACTTATTATATGGCGCAAGAGAGCCTGTACATCCCTCATACACAGTACACAGCCTCTTTTTTTCCCAAAACTAAAATAATGACCCTCTCTTGCACCACATACTACATCCCTTCACCATATATGACATAATTGCTCATTCATTTCTTTTTCCTTTTTCACCATTTTTGATATGTATACAAAGTGTAAAAATGCATATACAATTCTTTGTATGGACTTGGCGTTGCAGATGCAGGCCTTCAAGTCATTGCATTAGACACCACCTTAAATAGTATGTCAGTTTCTAAGCCTTCTCACAAATTATTACTTTCCAGTTGGTTAGAGTAAATATTGTTTTCCTAATCATATTTTCTGCACTAAAAATTGCTTACTGTGTAGTGTGTGTGGCAGCTGCTAATTGCTATGGGCTCAATGAATTTAGTATAGATTATTTCTCAGTAATAAAGAAAACTCATAAGTGATACTGGCAGCTACACATTGGTAGACGTCGGCTCTTTTAACCTATGAGTTCCTGGTAAATTCAAAATTTACATTATGCCACTGTGCTGGGGCTCTCTGGGTACCAGGCTCTGCATGCCACTGTGCTGGGGCTCTCTGGGTGCCAGGCTCTGTGTGCCATTGTGCTGGGGCTCTCTGGGTGCCAGGCTCTGTGTGCCATTGTGCTGGGGCTCTCTGGGTACCAGGCTCTGTGTGCCACTGTGCTGGGGCTCTCTGGGTGCCAGGCTCTGTGTGCCACTGTGCTGGGGCTCTCTGGGTGCCAGGCTCTGCATGCCACTGTGATGGGGCTCTCTGGGTGCCAGGCTCTGTGTGCCACTGGGCTGCGGCTCTCTGGGTGCTAGGCTCTGCATGCCACTGTGCTGGGGCTCTCTGGGTGCCAGGCTCTGCATGCCACTGTGCCGGGGGGCTCTCTGGGTGCCAGGCTCTGATTGCCACTGTGCTGGGGCTCTCTGGGTACCAGGCTCTGTGTGCCACTGTGCTGGAGCTCTCTGTGTCCCAGGCTCTGATTGCCACTGTGCTGGGTCTCTCTGGGTGCCAGGCTCTGTATGTCACTGTGCTAGGGGGCTATCTGGGTACCAGGCTCTGTGTGCCACTGTGCTGGGGCTCTCTGGGTGCCAGGCTCTCCATGCCACTGTGCCAGGGCTCTCTGGGTGCCAGGCTCTGATTGCCACTTTGCTGGGGCTCTCTGGGTACCAGGCTCTATGTGTCACTGTGCTGGGGCTCTCTGGGTACCAGGCTCTGTGTGCCACTGTACTGGGGCTCTCTGGGTACCAGGCTCTGTGTGCCACTGTGCTGGGGCTCTCTGGGTGCCAGGCTCTGATTGCCACTAGGCTGGGGCTCTCTGGGTGCCAGGCTCTGTGTGCCACTGTGCTGGGGCTCTCTGGGTGCCAGGCTCTGTGTGCCACTGTGCTGGGGCTCTCTGGGTGCCATGCTCTGTGTGCCACTGTGCTGGGGTCTCTGGGTGCCAGGCTCTGTGTGCCACTGTGCTGGGGCTCTCTGGGTGCCACTTACTCCGGTGGTCACCCACTCTATAGTGCCAGAAAGCGAGAGATGGTGGTGTCGCGGTATGTCCCATGCTTTCCTTTTTTGCCATTGAATCTAGTGCGCCATCGCATCTAATGCGCATCTAATTTGGGACCCGATTTTCTATGAAAAAGGTGCGCATTAGATTTGCGGAAATACGGTAGTGTACGGGCCTTCTGCCACCTTGAGTAAATCAGGTTTTTAAATTTATTAGATTCATTATTTTTATAGAAAAGTGTTCTGATTACACTACAGGTGATTTGACCACCTACATCTATTTGTGTTTTCTTTATTGACTCCTGTGGGCACCTATTTTATTTAGAGAAGTTGCAAGAGGGGACCCAGAATTTTTTGCACCGGGACCCTCCATTCAATAGCTTTGCCACTGACTTTTATTATGGTCAAAATGAAAGTAAATCCAAAGAAAGTAAATAATAATAATAAATAAATAAATAAATAAATAAATGCGCCAATGTTTAGGCAGCTATGGGGACAGGACCTTGGACGCACATAAGATGTCTATTGCTACTAAAAGTGCTTGCATTCTGGAGTACAATCTTACTTACTGCTAAAGTAAACAAACACTTTAATAGCAGCTACCTGCACAACCTAATTGCCGTAAAGTAATTAACAGATTAAAAGGCTGTGGTTTTTTTTTTACTTTCAGAAAAACATTTTGCCAGTTAGTCTAGCTATTTAAGTATGGGACTTAAATGGTAGTTTAATGGGTGATCAACAGTTTCTCGTGGGAAATTCACAGATTTAATGCCTACTAGCTTCACATTAGTACTAACTGCCTCCAACAGGTGTATTGTCCATGTTGTTAATCATTTTAATTTATTCAGTTCTCATTAACTCATACAAAAATTGAATATTTGTTACAATTGGTGACAATTGCTGACACTGTTAATAATTTAGATAATTATTCTAATTACTCTTTGTCAGCGGTGGGCACATTACACCCTCCCCCCAGCGGGCCAGAAGCAGGACTTTGCATCAAAGGATGCAACCATGGCTCTCCAGAAATGTAAATACTCCTTACACACACACAACTTCCACCAATCGATCATGGGTTTATTAAGGACCATAGATAAAGGTATTTTGAGAGAGTGAGGATCATTTAACAAAATCTCCAGCTTTCAAGCACATTTGTTTAACTTTTCAACACTAAGATAATCAATTGCAATAATATTTAATTTCAGCACAAAACTGGAACCTTTGCTGTTTTACTCTAAGTACGCTAGGTAATTGCAAATATAGGTTTAGTATACTATAAAACATATGTTCTATTACTCTTCCTTCTCTGTTTATAGACATTAATTATTTATCAAAATGCTTTTTTTATATCTACTATTAGTAGACTGTTTAAAAGAATGGGAATATTAGATTTCAACTGTAAGTGACCTTCTCAAACCATAAATGATCTTTATACAGTGGGATATCAAGAGATGAATTAATTAAAATATTATATTTATCTAGGCTAACATGTACTAAACAAAAGCCATACTATCCACAATGAAGACACTACAGAGACCAACATAGTGTATTAAGTTCATAAACTGTTGGAGAGTGTGAGAATATTTGATCTTTTTTTATTTTTTTTATTGAATGGCCGGGGTGTGCTCTCTGAGTGCATTTCTTGCAATCTTTTTTTTCTTGGTGCTTCAGTGGAGCCTCCTTGAGGGCTTGGGGACCCCTTTGATCTTTTGGGCTACAGCCATAACGTCCAGGGAATGCAGAAGATTTTCATTCTCCCCCTCACCAACAGCTGCCACCAGTCCACCCTAGCTCAGACACCTGGGGGAGCAGCTGCCACCTACTCTGCCCAGATCCATCCAAGGTGTCCCTGGCCAAGACCATCCACTGGTGTGGAGTGCAAGAAGCGCCAAGACAAAAAATCATGCTCAGGCCATAATCCATGCCAAAGTGTCCATAAAATCAAAAGTGTGCTAGATAGGGTCCCTGCCACATATCCTATCTAGCATAAGGCCAGAGGGAAAGCTCTCACTTGACCCTCCAGGCTAAGTGCTAGGGTGCACATGGTAGTGAATTGGTAGCAAAGTTGTTGATAACTTAGAGAGGGCACGGAGACTCACTACCCATTACCAACTATTGCAACTTTAAATCTTAGTGAATCTAGAAAAAAGTGGAGAGTACAAAACCCAATGGCACAATAATGATATTGTTTATTAGCAACTAACACTAAACAAGTTATACTTACAAGGTACATTAGCTGGCCCCATTTACATAAAAGCCAAACATGTGAAGTGTGATGACACAAACATACAGTAAAGCACTAAAAACAATTCCCCATATATAAAGTAGAAAAATAAGGCAAGACATCAGCGTGTTTCGTCAATTATAAGGCCAACTTCTTCAGGGTACAGTCCAAATGATCAAACCTTCTTTTATATAGAAATATTGCTTGTAAGCATAGTCACTTGTCATACCTGTGTGAGAAAACTACTTGAACCTTGACCTTTGTTCTCTATTCTTAGTATACAGTTATTACATTGGAATTCTTTATACAGAAACAGGCACATAAATTAAAATAAAAGGTATCTTTCTTGCTGTTTACTGTCAGGCATGTGGGAAATAATCAGATCCACCAAGAGTGTATTTAGCTTTTATATTCCAATTTGTGCTCTTCTTATGCACACATTACTACTCCTCCTTTCCCCTTGTTACAACCCCACTTTAAGATTACTTTATACACAAGTATAAGATTAAGTATGTTTATGTACACTATGTAGGAAAGTACACTTATGTACACTTATATGCAGAAATATCAGTGTACATAGATAAACATTACTGATAAGACAATCCGCTGCTCCTGAAAACATGCTGCCCTAGGCCTGGGACTTATTTGCCCAGGGTGAAATACACCACTGCAGATATGTGAATTGCCTGACCCTCAAATGCATCAGGTCACCTGAAATCACATTAAATAATGTGCTAAAAATCTAGCAAAAACTATGTCATTAATTAATTTTAAAATGATGTATTTTAAAACACATTTTATTGCCTTAAAATGCTAAACTTGCAGATTTTTATCACATATATAGTTGTGAGCATACGAGTTGTTGCTAACGCTGCGGGCTCGCGCAGCGAGCCGAGGCCCTCGCTAAGCGAGGGCACTGCCCGAGGGTCTCAGTTGCTGGCATGGAGCGCCAAAGGCTCTCCATGCCAGCAACTGAGGACCTCGCAAAGCGAGGGCCGCAGTTGCTGGCATGGAGCGCCGAAGGCGCTCCTTGCCAGCAACTGCGACCCTCGCAAACTTCACGTCGCAACCCAAACAGTACGACACACACATTACGACACTCGCAAACAACATACGACACACGTTCACACACATTACGGACTCGCAACACTCGGACGCAACTCGCGAACATTACAAAATGTAAAACACAATACATACACACACCACATACATAAAAAACTTACCTACACCAAGAGGGAGCACCCAGCACCTCAAAAATACAACTTACACCTCGATTTTACTTCAAATAAAACAGTTTAGAGACTAAAAAAAAAACGAAGCGAGAGAAAAAATGGCCGCCGAACAAAACGAAAACGAGGCTACAGCACTCTAAACTCGCAAAACACCACAAGAAACTCGCAAAACACCACAAAACACCTACGGATATTCCGATACAAACGTATAACACACATTACTCGCCATTTTACGCCAATGCGGAAGTACACGACAACGGTTTGGGCTCGCGCACGCACAGTGTTACACTGCACACATTCAGCACGCTTACACAGCAGATCCACACCACTAATGCTGCAGCAACATCAAAACACATTCACAGCTCTTCCACACAATGCTTTAAAATAGGTAAAGTATATTCATTTATTAATGTATTATATATTTCATTATTACACACTAAACAGCATTAGCTAACTTACAATTTCATTGCCGTCATTTTATGACGGGCAATTCGCTAGTAAATATATAGTCATGTGTATGCACATTGGTGGAAATATTGGGCCCCCCCCCCACCCCGCCCCCGGCTCTGAAATATTTAGATGGCTCCTAGATGTACATTATTGAAATCGCTAGCTCCTCTTGCTAGGGCATTACAGTGTTTTAAGTGTCCTTGTGAGGACAGTCAGCTGTATCACCTGAAATCTGCCTTATTGTATTTTTATAGCTGGAAGAAGAAGCAAGACACAGAATGGAGAAAGATGAAGAGGAACTGAGAGAAGCCAGAGCTATGTTGAGTGAAACCCGAAGACAATGGAAACACTTCCAGGCTGAAATTGAGTCACTCCAAGCATTGGTTTGTATATCAGTGCTTTATAATTACTATAAGACCATAACATCTTCCCATAACAAATGTGTTCTGCTGCTTAAAAAATGTCAGTTACTGATCTGTGGACAAGTGTTGGTCAACAACACCTTGTTCCACAAATTCACATAACGCCATAAGGTCTCTGAAAGCCACTATAAAGGACACCATAGAAGGCTCAGCAAACAACTTCTCAGGCCCTGTAAAGCTAATTGAATCTTGCCAATGTAGGATGTCAAAGAGGAATGAGAAATAGAAGAGAAATGAGAGAGAAATGGTATACAAGAGCATAAAAATGAGGATGAGGATAGTTACTCTTATCTTGATTACAAATTACCCACCCACAATCACTACTGACAAGCTTAAGACGCAACTTAGGGCTAGCAACTCCATTGATTTTTGGACGAACATTACGAGCACTTAATAATTAAAGTTACACAAAATCGATATTCTATTAGACCCGTAGCTCTAGCTTGCAAGTTAAGTTTGACCCACAACTAGAGCAAGTATCAAGTTTTTGTCAAAAATATTACGAGTACTAAATAGAACTTGCAAAGGGTTTTAATGCCAGTTCTGATAGCTGTAGCAGCAATTAAACACACACTACTGTACTTTAAAAGTATGGAAAGGCATGGAAATATATTAGAATTAATTGTAGAACAGTCTCAAACCCACAAATATGCAATTAAAAATGACTATTTGTGACTGTTATTTCTTAATGATATTGATTTGCGGCACTCAAGGGGTTAGTATATATCATTAAACCCACATGGACTAAAACAGATGATCTAATGCATTTTATAGATTGCTTGATTGAGAGCCCGATTAGCAAATATTACTTGTTGGCTCTCATCAATTGGTAGCCTCCAATTGCAGATTACGTATAACTTCCATGAAGAAGAAATAAATAATAGAATAGGGCCCTTTGTGTCGACAAATTTAGCAACTACCTGCTAAACAGAGCCCCCTGCCCCCAGTGATCTTATATTGTGTTGATATCAGCCGTTCTAAACTTTATCTGTAAGTTTTATATTCAGTATATATTTTTAAAATCATTAAATATGATTTTGTTAATTATCAATGTCTAATGAAATCATCTTGCTCTTTTTGTTAGGGCACTGCAGTGGTATTTTTGGAACCTTATATCACTGATATTTTATGCAATAATTAATAATATAATCATATATATAGTTGTCGTAATTGCAAATTTGTGTGTAAGCTCGCAAATTTGTGTGTAAGCTCGCAAAGCTCGCAAAGTTACGGGCTTGTGCATGCACACAGCGCATGCTGCAGCCTGCAATGAGCGGCAAAGGCGAGGGCGCAGGGGGGGAGACAGGGAGCCTGTAAGTGAAGTATCAAACTAATTTGCTATTCAATTAGCGTCTTTTTGCGGGCTCTGAAAGGCTTCCAAGTTACGTGCTTGAAAAAAACAACAACCGTTAAACCCGTAACTAACAGCCTGGCCAGCAAGTCGCTATTTCAATTTCCCCAAGCCCGCAAATGTTTTTACAACCGTAAACGGCAATTGAGGGAGAGGGGGCAAAGAGAGAAGGGGGGGGGGGGGACACAGGGGAGGGAGAGAGGGAGAAAGAGACATGAGAGGGAGAGGGGGAAAAGAGACACAGGAAGGGAGTGGGGGGAAAGAGACACGTGGGTGAGAGATAGGGGAGAGGGGGAAAAGAGACATGGGAGAGAGAGGGGGAAAAGAGACACAGGGGAGGGAGTGGGTGGAAAGAGACACGTGGGTGATAGATAGGGGAGAGGGGGAAAAGAGACATGGGAGAGAGAGGGGGAAAAGAGACATAGGGGAGGGAGTGGGGGGAAAGAGACACAGGGGAGGGAGTGGGGGGGAAGAGACACAGGTGTGAGAGGGGGGAAAGAGACACAGGGGAAGAGAGCGAGGCAAAGATAGACAAGGGAGAAAGAGGGGGGAAAAGACACAGGGAAGGGAACGGGCGGAAAGAGACACAGGGGAGGGAGCGAGGGGGAAAGAGACACAGGAGAGGGAGGGGGAAGAGACAAGGGGAGGAGTGGCGGAAGAGACACGGGGGGGGGGGAAGGAAAATTAAATTGTTATCCCGTCATATGTGACGGGAGGCCTGTAATGGGCGCCAAGGATACTCATTGCGAGGCCTGCAATGGTTGCTGAAAGGGCTCATTGCATGGCTCGCACAGAGGAGAGAGAAGGAGAGAAGAGGGAGGGAGAGGACACAGAACAAGAGAAGGAGAGAGAGAGAAGCCGTGCATTGCGAGACTTGAAAATGTTATGCCGTCATTTTTGACGGGCAAGTCGCTAGTATAATATAATGTGTGTAATTTTAAAAACACTCTTACATGAACTATAGAAACTTTGGGGGGTCTGTGTGATTTAATAGGTCACTTGGTAATGACACTAAAAGAAAATCACATGTAAAAACCCTGAATTTGGATTCTTTTTGCTGTTTTAAAGGAAAGAAGTTTGAAGTACACCCTGCATGCCACCAAACAGCAGCACCAGAAGCAACTTGAGAATCTATCTGCTGTCATTGCGGATTTAGAGCAAGAACTCCAGGAGGTGAGATTTGGGGTAAAAACACAGCTTCAAAAACACAAAATGCTGCTGAATACGAACATGAAACTGGAACAAGAAATCTCAGCATATCGCAGCCTGCTGGAGAAGGAGGAAAACAGGTAAATCTTTTGAAGTTAAATCTATATTTTTAGTTAACGTTTTATTACCATTGCAAATACATGTGCAAATAGCTGCAAACAAATGTTTTAGCCAGAAAATATAATAAAAAAACAAAAAAAAACACTTATGGCTGTTTAGCTTCTCCCCCACCTACCTCCTTGTCCTGGGCACTCTCAGGGATGGTACTATTGCCGGTGCACCCAGTGCAATGCATAGCAACCCTGCTCTTGGGGGAAGGGGGGGGGGAGGGGGCAGTGCTGTCACATTTTCTTTTTTTACATTTTATTCAGAGAAATACAGTTATTACACTACACTACATTGGAGGATGTAGTTTACATAATATCATGCACTGTTATATTGGGGAAACCAGTAAAAATTACAGGGGTATATCTGCACAGACTTTCCATCAAAAAACACAATGAAGACTGTACCCCGGATGGATCATTTCACCCAGAAGAATCACTCCATCCAATAACTGAAAATCAAAATATTCAGAGGGGATTTCAAAACTATCCAAGAGCGGAAAACATTTGAATTGAAAATGATTAAATGTTTTATTACAAAGGATACTGGGCTTAGGAAATACAGTGCCTTGCAAAAGTATTCACCCCCCTTGGCATTTTTCATGTTTTGTTGCCCCACAACCTGGAATTAACATGGATTGTTTGAGGATTTGCATCATTTAATTTACAGAACATGCCCACGACTTTGAAGATGTTTTTTTTTATTGTGAAGCAAACAACAAATAGGACAAAATAACAGAAAAAGTCAATGTGTATAACTATTCACCCGCTAAAGTCAATACTTTGTAGAGCCACCTTTTGCAGCAATCACAGGCCATTCCAACACATTTACATGTTTCCCCTTAAACCACTCAAGTGTTGCTTTAGCAGTGTGTTTGGGGTCATTGTCCTGCTGGAAGGTGAACCTCCGTCCTAGCCTCAAATCACGCACAGAGTGGTACAGGTTTTACTCAAGAATATCCCTGTATTTAGCACCATCCATCTTTCCCTCAACTCTGACCAGTTTACCAGCCCCAGCTGCTGAAAAACATCCCCACAACATGATGCTGCCACCACCATGTTTCACTGTGGGGATGGGACCATGGGGATGGTGTTCTTTGGGGGATGTGTTGTGTTTGCGCCAGACATAGCGTTTTCTTTGATGGCCAAAAGGTTCAATTTTATTCTCATCGGACCAGAGCACCTTCCTCCATACATTTTTGGGGTCTTCCACATGCCTTTTCGCAAACCATTTTGTTTTTTGCTGAAAGTAATGTCTTTCTTCTGGCCATAAAGCCCAACTCTATGGAGCGTACGGCATATTATCGTCCTATGTACAGATACTCCAGTCTCTGCTGTAGAACTCTGCAGCTCCTCCAGTGTTACCTTAGGTCTCTGTGCCGCCTTTCTGATTAATGCCCTCCTTGCCCGGTCCATGAGTTTTGGTGGGCGGCCGTCTCTTGGCAGGTTTGCTGTTGTGCCATGTTCTTTCCATTTGGTTATGATGGATTTGATGGTGCTCCTGGGGATCATCAAATATTTGGATATTTTTTTATTACCTAATCCTGACTTGTACTTCTCAACAACATTGTGCCTTACTTGTTTGGGGAGTTCCTTGGTCTTCATAGCAGAGTTTGGTTAGTGGTGCCTCTTGCTTAGGTGTTGCAGCCTCTGGGGCCTTTCAAAAAAGGTGTGTATATGTAATGACAGATCATGTGACACTTAGATTGCACACAGGTGGACATAATTTCACTAATTATGCGACTTCTGAAGGTAATTGGTTGCACCAGAGCTTTTTATGGGCTTCATAACAAAGGGGGTGAATACATACGCACATGCCCATTTTCTGTTTTCTATTTCTAAAAAATAGTTTTATGTATATATTTTTCTCATTTCACTTCACCAACTTAGACTATTGTGTTCTGATCCATCACATAAAATTCAGATTAACAAAACAATGAATTTAAGGCTGTAATGTAACAAAATAGGTACAAAGTCAAGGGGGGTGAATACCTTTGCAAGTCAGTGTATGTCTCACTATCAACATATTTTATAATCCCTACCCCTGTTACAATTGTTGTTTTTCTATTCCACAACTTGTGGGGACATTAATGGCTCTAAATTATGGCTCTGCTCTGTTCTTATCTAATACCTGATCTACAGACTCATATACTGATCTATGAGGACATTATTTACAATGTTTGTCTTGTTCCTCTAATCTCTATCAGTGATTTTTTTTTTTCTCTCAACTTTTTTACTTCTCTGTATATTTCTTATCAGTATTGTTTTTGACTTGATAAAGAGAGGTTCAAAAAAAGTATCACTTTATATTTCTATATTTTTATTATTCATCTATCTATATATATACAGTTCCTAGTGTGTGTGTAGTGGATATTTTGAGGAGGTAGTTTACCACAACAATCATTTAATTTATGGTGGGCAAAAGAGCAATAGAAGCCCTCCACCGTATAGTAGTATAGTATATAAATAGTACATTTGTGTTCACATTTGGATGTCTAAAATAAGTTAAAAAAATTGTTTCATGCCCAGAATTCTGAGATATACAGTTATTACATTGCATTCTGGGAACCTTGGCAGGGACATTCAAATGTGCCCACAAAAGCTTCATTCCTGCACTCCATAACCATGTCATATTTATATACATTTATATATGGATTTTGGCCCATGGGCCATCCACTGACTAGTTCCACCACTGGTCACTATTGTCCAGGAAACAAATACAGTCATCAGAAATGAATGCATTTATGGAGCATGCTCACTTTGAAAAGGTGAGGTTATAGCCCTTTAAGTTAAATATTAGTACAGGGAAGGTAGATGTCAATATTGAGCATTGTATTTAACTGGATGATTGTTCTCTCGTTCACATATTTGTGTAGGCTATATGGGAATACCAGAAAAGCTCTAGAAACAAAACCATCAACAAGCAAGATTAACTTCATGTTACCAAATGGTGAGTATTGTGTGTGCATGTTCTATATGGCCAATATATATTGTTAGTGCCCACTGTCTGTCATTATCTTTAGTTATCTTACAATATAGGTCTTATAATAAACCTTACATTTTCACACTTACTATTAGGAATATAAAAAAAAAAAAAGGATAACAAGACCCACGCTTGAGGCATATATAAAAAGACAATATTTTGATTTTGTTTAGTTTAAACTCCATTTTTTATTTCAAATAAAAATAAAAATAAAGGAAGGGATATGGAAGGTTTCAAGATTTTACTAGGTATATCATTTACATGTGCGGCGATTTACTTTTCTGTACTCTATTGTTTCAAGAAGTGCTTGGGTCCGCCCTCTGTAACTCATGAAGACCCTGACAAAACAAACAACGGTAATCCCTGTATGGGTCTGCCCAATGCAGTGTATGTAGACTCTGTGTAGTGTCCTAGCCTATCAGAAACCAAGTCTCAGCAGAATGTTGCGAGAGATGGTCACTGATTTGTTAGTATGAGACACTGCACAGCAAGTATAGCACAGTCTGTGACTTCATGTGCTGCAGAGGGTAGACCCACACAGTAAAAACAGAGCTTATAAGCATTTCTTAATAAAACAAAGTACATAAAAGTTAATAGATACACGTGTATATTATATACCTAATAAAATATAGAAAACATCTATATCCTTTTAATAGGACAAGACAGAAAGGCCTGTCGCTCTGTGGTCATACATTCCTCTAGAATGCATGTTCTTCAGTCATGCCCATTCCAATATAGTCAAGCAGGTCCAGAATTTGGCTTAGCCCCAGATTTTTCACTCCCTAAAATGCAAGTTTTTCAGTCAAGGCCATTCAGTATACTCAAACAGGTGCAGAGTTTAGCCTAGCCCCAGATTTTTCACTCCTTGATTGTTCTCATATGTACTTGGATAGATTCTTAGCACAGAGCATGGAGTATTCAACTTACTTGCACAAATAACCCTGTACTCACTATAATGAGGCATTCTTCCATGCTTTTTTGTTTCTTACTTGTTTAAATTTAAATTCACATGTTCAAATCGGGAGAGAGAATTAAAATAACATGTATACATATGAGCTTTGACACAGGCATCAATATTTTACTTATTGTATAAGCTGTATATATAATTTCTTGTGTTTTTATGTCAAGTAATATGTCACAATGCCATCAGATTGAGGTCTCTCTGTAACATTCCAAAGCTCTGACTTCATTAGTTCAATATTCTGTACATTTTTGGACAGTTAGCTTGGATTCAGAGATGGATGGAGGTCAAGAAACATCTCAGGACAGTATAGCAGTTGAAAATGTCACCACAATAGAGGGGATCTGCCATGGAGAAGGTCCAGAATGTAAGGAAGACTTGTTTTCTGAAAGTAAAAGGATATTATATGGTTTATGGATATTACTATGTATGTTATATACCTGTTTATTTATTTACTTATATGTACTTTTTTTTATTAAGATTGCTGAAGATAGCTTAAATACTGCATAAAATCATACAAATAATCCATGCAATGGTCTGGTCATGGCAGTGTAGGCAGATACAGACTCTGTAGTGCTGTTTGTACTATCCTATCAGGCACCACATCTCAGCAGCATATTTTCTCAGAAGTGGTTCCTGATAGGCTAGTAAGCTCTGCAGTACAGAGTCTGCTCCTGCATAAACTGCAGACCCTCGTAAGGACTATTTAGTTTTATATAGTAAATGCACTTCTTGATAAAACAAAGTACATAAAAGTAAATAGACACATAGGTATATTATATAGTAAAATCCAGAAACCTTCTATAACCCTTTTAAGGAGCACTATACTAGAAAGTGGCACTTGCTTGTGAAGTATATAACAAACTAACATCATTAGTAGCTCAGTATGAAATTTTTTGGGAAAATCTGAATTTGTGAAGATTCTGTTTTTGAATAAAAGGAATCCATTTCTTGCTTGTTACATCATTTCCTGACATCGGACCTTTCCTTTAGCTGGCATCCGGCAGTGGGGGTCATCGGCCACTAGGTGGCACAGCTGAGATTTTAGTAATTTCCTAGGCTTAGGGTTTAGTGTTAGAGTTAGTAGTTAGTGTCACGATCTGCTTCTTCTAGGGGGCTTGATATGAACCTAGTTCAAACCTACCCCAGCAGAATCATGTAGTTCCTGATCTCTGTGGCACAAAAGAAGGCTTTTAAAGAGGGCAAGGCCCAAAAGGTACAGGCAGAGAATACAGGATACAGGTTACTAGTGGCCCATGGCAAGACCACTCCCCAAGTCAGGATACAACACACAGAAATAGTCTCACACCTTGTATATGTGAAAACTATCTCTCAACCTTTATTGAATGATCAAAACAACATATTTATACTCTCCAATACCACACCCTTGTGTACATTTGTGTATGTGTGATGTCAGACCATCTGGCTTGCAGCCTTGGACTATCAAAGCTCTTGAGATCAAATTCACCAGATATCTAGTGAACAAACCTTTATGCTAAACTCAATTGTTTGCTTAGGATTACTTGAAGTACTTACATCTGCAAGGTCTGTATGTGTGAGTGTGCAATGATATGCAGCTAACTTCTATGCAGAGCATTTCTACCAATTCCACATATGTTTTATATAACATTTTCCCTCTTATAATATATTATAACTAGGATACATAATAATCATATACAGGCAACATATAACCACATAATAACACATAATCCCAATGTAACAATGTCATGCTTCCTTGGACATATTCATAAATTGCTGACAATATGAGTCCTTAAACAATTAAATAATGACAGTTAGGGTTTAGGGATTAGGGTTTAGGGTTAGGGATTAAGGTTAGATCTAGAGGTTAGGTTTAGGATTACTGTACTGGCAGATGATGAGCTTTACACTAACAAGAAATTCACTAAAGTCTCAGCTGCGCAACCTAGTGGCCGATGGCCGCAAATGGTGGAGGTCAGATAAAAGGAAAGATCCCTGAGAGCTGGATCATGAGAGTAGGTTTATCTATTACTGGAGGAAGGGGTGCAAACGGAGACACCAGATTTGTTAAATAATTGAGCCAACTGAAATAAACACCAAACCCCTTCCCCCTCACAGGCCTAAAAGGCAAGAATTTAACTCCAGAAATATAAATGCTATTATCAGTTACTAATTCCTTTTTTTCTGCTTAACTATGCTCTTATTCAGAATCAAATGTTTCAAACATATATTTATTCTTCATTGTACATTGACCCATTGTAACAGTGCAATCCCATGGTGTGCTGAGTTTGGGAAACACATGGGATTAGTACAGATAAATCTTTATATATCTACTAGACAATTGCTCATCAAAAAATGACGGCAATTCGTAGGATAATTTTTCATGTTTCTCTCCCTCCCCTGTGTCTCCTACCCCTCATCATGTGTGTCTCTCCCCCCCCTCTCCCTCTCATGTCTTTTTCCCCCCTCTCCCTCCCCTGTGTCTCTTCCTCCTCCCCTGTGTCTCTTCCCCCTCCCTTGTGTCTCTTCCCACCCCTCTTTTCCACCTCTTCCTCCCTTATGTCTCTTTCCCTTCTCTCCCTCCCCTGCGTCTCTTTCTCCCCTCTCCCTCCCGTGTCTCGTTCCCCCTCTCCCTCCCTTGTGTCTCTTTCCCCCTCCCTCCCTGTGTCTTCCCCCTCTCCATCCCCTGTGTCTCTTTCCCCTCTCCCCCCCGTGCCTCTTCCCCCCTCTCCCTCCCCTGTGTCTCTTCCCCCCTTTCCCTCTCCTGTGTCTTGATCCCCCCATCTCCCTCACCTGTGTCTCTTTCCCACCCACTCCCTCCTCTGTGTCTCTTTTCCCATCTCCCACCCCGTGTCTCTTCCCCACCCTCTCCCTCCCCTGTGTTTCTTTAACCCTCTCCCTCCCCTGTGGCTTTTTGTCCCCCTCTCCCTCCCTGTGTCTCTTCCCCCTCTCCCTCCCCTGTGTCTCTTTGCCCCCCCCAGTATGCATTCGCTCTCTCCCGTCCTCTGTCCTCCCTACCTCTTCTCTCCTCCTTCTCTCTCCTCCTTCTCTCCCCTTTCCTCTCTCTTGCAAGCCTCACCATAACTCATAACTTTCGGAGCCCATTGTAAGCCCCACAATGAGCACCGAAAGTGTCCTCCCTACCTCTTCTCCTTTCCATCTCTCCCCTCCTCTCTCCCATTTCCCTCTCCCTTGCGAGCCTCGCATCTCGCACATTTTGGGGCCCATTATGGGCTTCGTCATGCGCATGCACAACCCACAACTTTGCGAGTGTTACACACAAACTCGCAATACCACAACTATATTAGTGATATATATATATATATATATATATATATATATATATATATATATATATTTAATGTGATACTGAGCCTGTTTCATGTCTTAGATCTGCTCTATATGTAATAAGTGGTGGTGAAAATACTAATCCTGTAACATATAATAATTCTATATGCAATACTGATTTAATGTCAAATGAGGTTGAATGTGTGCCATTAAAAAATAACAAATAAATATATATATTTCTACAGGCCCCAATGTAGAAAAGAAAGCTGAAACGCACAATAAAGAAAAAACAAAGCCACCCGTATTTAACGGAAACATTACCAAAGAAGGTGCGGAAGCCAGCGGCACCATCCAGTAAGAAAATATTATTTTTGTTTGCAGAATTGGCATTATACATGACCTGAGAAAGTAACAGACCGCAGCAGGGAAGAAAGACGAATAGATCCACGCAGGAAAAAATAGTTGCATATAAAAGTTGTGATTATTTTTTTTTTTTGCTTTATAAAACCATATGGTTATCTGTTTATTAATAAATAATATAGAATACATTTGACCACAGTGAACCTTTAAAGGGACATGGAAGGTTTCTGTATTTTAATTGGTATATAATATATAGCTGTATACCTATTTACTTTTATTTACATTATTTTATTAAGAAGTGCTTATAAGCTCTGTTTTTACTTGCTTAAAATTAAACAAATAGTTCCTGTATGGATCTGCCCACTGCAGCATATACAGACAAAGACAGGATATGCAGTGTAGTGTCCTAATCTATAAGGAACCACATCTTGGAAGGTTTCAAGATTTTACTAGATATATCATTTACATGTGCGTCTATTTACTTTTATGTACTTTATTGCATAAAGAAGTGCTTGAGTCTGCCCTTTGTAATCAGGAAACATGTCTCCGCAGCATGTTGCTAAGGGGTGGTCACTGATTGTACTTGCTTTGCTGTATCTCATACTAAGCAGAGTCTGTGTCATTGTGAGCTGCTGAGGGCAGTCCCTATGTAAAAACAGAGCTTATAAACACTTCTTAATAAAATAAAGTACATAAAAGTAAATAGATACACAGTCACCTTTTCAATTTACAAATCGGGTGCACACAGTAGGGGAGGTCCTTTAGAGAGTCAGGGAGATGACAAAAACGTTATATTACAGCTGGAATGTTTTTTTGAACTTTCGAAAAATATTGCTAATTATCAGCTACTAGTTGTTTGCCGTTAATAAATGAGGCGATCATATATTTTTTCCAGGCCCCCTCCCCTGTATCTCTCCCCCTCTCCCTTCCCTGTGTCTCTTCCCTCCCCCTATCCCTCACCTGTCTCTTTCCCCCTTTCCCTCCCTCTGTCTCTTCACTCCCCCTCTCCCTTCCCTGTGTCTCTTCCCGCCCTCTCCCTCCCCTGTGTCTCTCCCCCCCTCTCCCTCCCCTGTGTGTCTCTCCCCCTCTCCCTCCCCTTTGTCTCTTCCCCCTCTTCCTCCTGTGTCTCTTCCCTTCCTCTCCTGTGTCTCTTCCCCAATCTCCATCCCCTGTGTCTCTTTCCCCCATGTCTCTTTTCCGCTATCCTGTGTCTCTCCCCCACCCCTGTGTCTCTTCCCACTCCTCCCTTCCGTGTCCTCACCTTCCCCTGTGTCTCCCCCCTCCCCTGTGTCTCTCCCCCCTTCCCTGTGTCTCTTTCCCCCATGTCTCTCCCCCCTCTCCCATGTGTCTCCCTCCCTGTGTCTCTGCCCCCTCCTCCCTCCCAGGTGTCTCTTCCCCCACCCCCACTCTCTTCCCTCTATTTCTTCCTCCCGTCGCCTGTGTCTCTTTCCCCCATGCCTCTTCCCCCCCTCTCCCATGTGTCTCCCCCCATGTCTCTTCCCCCTTCCTCCCTCCCCTGTGTCTTTCGCCCCTCCCCTGTGTCTCTTTCCCCCCTCATCTCTCTCCTGTGTCTTTCCCCCCTCCCCTGTGCCTCTCCTCCTCCCCTGTGTCTCTCTCCTTCCCCCTCCCCTGAGTCTCTCCCCCCCTCCCCTGTATCTCTTCCTCCCTCTCCTGTCTCTTTCCCCCATATCTCTTTCCCCCTCTCTCCTGTGTGTCTCCCCCCTGTATCTCTGCCCCCTCCCATGTCTCGTCCCCCCTCCCCTATGCCTCTTTCCCCCCTCCTCCCTCCCCTGTGTCTTTCCCTCCCATGTGTCTCTTTGCCCCTCTCCCCTTTGTCCCCCCCCCCAATGGCGCGCGCGGCTCACATCGCTCGCTGCATGTACGGTTCACACTGCGCACTGCGCGTACGGCACATAAGTGTGTACACTCCTTATGGAGCGTTACACACTTACGACAACTATATTAGTGATAGAATTTCAAATAAATACACTGTAAGTTTGAGGCTTTAAAACTGACCAAACCATTTCACAATTTGAGACAATTTCTTTATATCGAAGTTACTGTTATTTGCTGGATTCTGGGAATACTAAGACTGGACCAACAGATTTAATTTATTTTTGCAGATCAGAAAGAGTGGATAAAACTATTAAAGAATGGGAGGGATCGTTTTTCAAGGACAACCCCAAACTGAGAAAGAAATCTGTGTCCTTGAGATTTGACCTTCACCTGGCAGCTGCTGATGAAGCTTGCGCTAAAGTCAAACAGGACAATATACCAGACGTAGAGGTCCGATTAGTAATGAGGCGCTCATGCAGCATTCCCACCATGAGCCCTTGAACTGTGTGCAAGTTCTCCAAAGAGACAACATGGACTTAACTTCACCACCAAAACCGTGAGGACACGCCATGTTTGGGAAAAATAAACCGTATGCAGATTTCAATGATGTTTTAAATGCTTTTGTTAGAATATAGGCAATAATTCTCAGGCCTCGGGTAGGGGAACTATTGAAAATTATCCATAAGGTGCTGTTGACCATGTGCGAGGAAAATGTCCATCCTGTGGCATGATGAAATATGGGTGGTGAGGAAGTCCCAACTGGTGGCTGTGACCAGTTTAACTCCAACACAGCAATCTGATGACTATGCCAACTTCTAGCCAGGTCCTTGCTCATGAAGATCTGTGTATGTCAGCAGGCCAAGCTTGATATGTATGCAGGAGATTATGTGTATGGTTAACAAATATTAGCATGTCGATCTCAGAGTACAAGTTGGAACATAAGAATTGAGGAGGCCCTTCAGGTTGTCAGGTCTTCGCTCCTGAAGATCTTTGTACGTCAGCTGGCCAAGCTGGAAATGTATGCAGTGCTTCACAGAGAACCAGTCTAAGGTATGGTTAGGTAGGTTATGTCCTGGAGAGCCACATACAGTCCTGGATTTGAGGTGAATATCCATAGGGTGAATGAAGGTAGGGGTAGTCAAATTCGGTCCTGGGGAGCCACGCAGAGGCCTGGATTTATCTATTTCTTTCTGTGCATAGGTGAGTCAATCATGGTGAACGAAGAAGTCTTTTCTACACACAGCAAGAATATCCTAAAATCCCTGGATGTGTGTGGCTCTCCAGGACCAAACTTGCCTACCCCTGGTCATGGGAGGTTTCTTTCTTGGAGAAGATGTACAGAGCTACAGGAAGTTAATCAATGGAGATTTATTTTGCCGACAACACAATATACGACAGTGGTGTTTGGGCGCATTTACATTGTCTACCTAATCATGAGTTGCACTTATATGAAAGAATATATTTTGGTTATTGTTCAGTTCTTGGTGACCATATGGACGCAGCACACCTGGCACATCTGTCTGTGTTTCTGGTATATGGTTTTCTTGGCAAAGATAATGGGTGACCAGTAGACCGCTATTTGTCTGCTATGACCTGCACATCTTGGGTGACCCTACATGGTATAGCTCATAGCTTCACTGAGGTACACAAGCCTTTATGATCATGCCATAATTTAGTGAAATGTAAACTTTTATATAAATACATCACATTTTTAGGAAACTTTCCATCTAGGTCAAGTGGAACCAAAATTAAACTAGTGTCGCATCTTCTGTTATTTAGATAATCAACCAAACCAAACTGCATGAATGTTCACTGCTACAGTCCAGCGTCCATTTTATAGAAGAAAATAATGAAAATAGCTATTTTCTCCCAAAATTGACGCAAAGTACTTAGTAGAGAAACATAGAGAGAGCTATATATAGTAAACTCTCCATTATCCTGCACTCAACCAACCGGGACTCTCAAGCTTAAATAACTTTTTTTCAGTTAGTTTTTTTTTTTCTCTAAATGGCTCAGTTTAATTGCTAGTAACAATTTAATTGGTATTTGAATGTTTTCAAGGGGTTTTAGGGTTGTTAGGCCTTTTTTTGTGCGACTCTCGTTTAACCGGAAACTACTCTTATCCAGCAATAGGCAATCCTCGCAGGTGCCGGATAATCGAGCGTTTACTGTATTGGGGAGATAAGTCTTCATTCTGTTTTTGAAAATGTGCAAGAAGGGGCATTCCTGATTGGACGTGGTAGAGAGTTCCAAAATCTTGGTGCTACATACGTATAAGCTCGGGACCCAGAGGTATTGTGGTTAGATTCTGGGGATGGTTAACATATACAAACATGTTGATTTGAGAGCATGAGTTGGAATATAAGGATTGAGGAGCCCCTTTAAGAAATTAGGTTTTTGTTCGTGGAGCCCTTAGTCCACCAGTAGGCCAAGCTTGAAATATATAAAGTGTTTCACAAGGACCCAGTCTAGGGTAGTGGGTAGGCAAGTTCAGTCCTGGATGACTGAAACTGTAGTAGTCTCATCTCCTGCTGTGTATCCTAAAACCATGGCCTGTGTGTGGCTCTCCAGGACCAAAGTGGTCTAGGGCATGGAGGAGAGCATGCTGGACCTGATTCTGAAAGAATTCCTGTAGTTTTAACCTGTGATTCTCTCATCCTGTGATAATAAAAAAACATGTTTCAGCCCAATTATAGATCAAAACTGAGTATCGCCGTATACAGTGCTACCATTTGTATTGGACAAGCTTTTGTCTTGAAATGGAAAGTTACAAGTCTCAAAATCTCACCACATTAATAAATACAGTGGTACCTCGGTACTCTTCGTTAATTGGTTCCAGAAGGCATGACGAATGGTGAAAACGGTCAGTACCGAGCTATTCTTTGTTTCTTCCGGAGACGTTTTAGCAAGTGCTCCGAGCAAGCGTCGAGTGCTGAAGCATATTTTCCCTCATTGGATACAGAATCTGGCGAATTTCAAAGCCCACAAGTGCCGAGATAGCACTGTAGCAGTACTCTTGTGTTTCATGTTTTACTGGGCTTTAACATACGCTCTTCATGCAAAATCTGATGATATAAATAGAATTATCATATTTTAATGTATCTGTTTTTTTACATGTTAATCTGCAGCATCAGTAATAACACATTCAATTGTTTCCTTTTTGCTATGCAATTCCTGATATATTTTGCCTTATTCCTTCTATCCTCAACATGTCTAAGAGTGAGATTTTAAAAGTATGGATTATCTGGCCTTTCACCAAAGTCACAATGTAAGCCAAAAAATGCTTGTTTTATATTCACTTAGTCACTTGCCCGTCAAAAAGGAAATTATAATATTGTCTTAAAATTGTGTCTTCTGTCTGTTTGTGCGCCCATCTCTGTGTACCCTCTCTATGTCTCTGTGCCCTCTCCCTCTCTCTGCGCTAACTCTCTCTCTCTGCGCCCTTTCTCTCCCTCCCTCCCTTCTATCTCTCCCTCCCTTCTTCTCTCTCCCCCTCCTTCTCTCTCTCTCTCCCTCTCCTCTCTCACTCTCTCTCCTTCTCACTCTCTCACCTTCCGGCTCTCTCTCTCTCTCCTTCCCTCCTTCTCTCTCCCCCCCTTCCTTCTCTTTCCTTCCCTCCTTCTCTCTCCTTCTCACTCTCTCCCCTCTCTTACTCTCTCTCCTTCTCACTCTCTCTCCTTCCTGCTCTCTCTCTCTCTTCTTCACTCCTTCTCTCTCCTTCTCACTCTCTCTCTCTCCCCTCTCTCACTCTCTCTCCTTCTCACTCTCTCTCCTTCCTGCTCTCTCTCTCTCCTTCCCTCCTTCTCTCTCCTTCTCCCTCTCTCTCCCTCCTGTCTCTCTCCTTCTCACTCTCTCTCTCTGCTCACTCTCTCTCTCCTTCCCTCCTTCTCTCTCCTTCTCCCTCTCTCTCCCTCCTGTCTCTCTCCTTCTCACTCTCTCTCTCTCCTCACTCTCTCTCTCCTTCCCTCCTTCTCTCTCCTCACTCTCTCTCTCTTTTGGCTGCACCCGACACCAACCCATTTGTCAGGATTAAGTCATCTTAATTGGCAATTGTTGTGTTTATCTGTAGTTCATTGTTATTGACAACTTTAAATAGCCACAAACATGTTTTACATTGAAATTGGTTGCAATTAATCCTCATTTTTTAAACAGGTAAATGCCACCCACTAGCTCAGTATAGTGATCACTAACCAAATATTATAACAAAAATATATGCTAAAACAAATTACAATGACCGTGTTTTCGATCGATTTAAATAAACCAAATATAGTTTATTATATATTTCCATAATGGATATTGATAATGCAAGGGGAAATAAATAAATCAAGATACAGGCCAAAATCGTTATTATTATTTATTATTTGTGTTAACTATCTTATGGTCATGATTTTAATACCAAAACATAAAAATAGAGTGTATAGTAGTAACACATATTCAGAATTAGGATCTTTCCTTTTATAGTTACAGCACAGGCCCGCCACTGCAGTGTGGCGACCAACCACTAGATGGCGCTGCCAATATTTTGCAGCGCTACCGATATGTTAAAGGATTTGTAAACTTAGAATAGTAGACAAAAAATAAAGGGGTTTGGTTGATATAGTCATTAGAGAATATCATATATCAAATGATCTTTTTTACTTATTTACTTATATCCTTTGTTTTGATACCTTAAAACAAATTGGACCATAACTTAAAAGTCATGTAGTCAGCTCAATATTTCTCTTTTTATAGAACATTAGATATCAGTATATTAAATATAAGGAGAAAAAGTAAAACCTTCCTTAGAATAGTATCCTAAGCCTTAAACTAACCCTAACCCTCGCTCTAACCCTAACAGGTAACCTAAGCCTTGACTCTATGATATGGCACTGGAATATTGGCAGTGCCATCTAGTGGTTGGTCACCACACTGCAGCGGCGGACTGGTGCCATAACCATAACAGGAAAGGAGGACCCAGAATTGGTTTATTAGACAGTACTTTATTACAAACCTCAGTTATATATAATATTTTGGTTTTAAACAATTAATAATATTAAGAAAACATTTTTAAATTGAAGTAATATTTTTTATATTATGTATCTGCTGTGGTATTCAAAAAGCATGGCTTTTTTAAAATTCTCTGGCATGCTTAATCTTGCAGAAGCTATTTTCATGTAAAATTACATATGTATATATATATATTAATTAATTATTAATTAATATTGCTGCTACTGCTTTTGCTCACCCCAAGCCATTAATCCAGTATTTATGCAGGATATTTAACTCACTCTGTGCCAGAGTGGCCATACATGGATATGCCTTCCAAGTAGCTTCAATGGCTTATGCACTGTTTCTTTGTGATTAATTATTTGGAATATTGAATTTTAATTGTTGATTGTTTTATCAATGCTTGAATGACGTCGCCATTGAATAAAATCCGGGTTTAAATCTTGTTGAACTTGAATGTAAGTTATTGATTCATTGTGGTCAGTAAGTAAATCTCTGTGAAATAACCTTGTGCGGGAAAGCTGTGCTGGGTTGTCAATTTGTAAATATATATGTTTTATCTTGTAGGAATAAACAAATAAATAAAATAATGCATTAGTTTACTGAGTTCTGGTGTAATGTGTTTTGTTTTCTCTGCCTCTAAAAGATATCAAAGTTCAGATGCTGTTTTTATGCACTACATATAGAGAAAATGTGGGGTACTTATATATTTACTAGCGACTTGCCTGTCAAAAATGATGGCAATAAAAAGTGAAGACTGACAATGCAGTTTGCCACACAATGGGAGCCTCTCCCCGCCTTTGGCGCTCATCACGGGCCTCACGATGAACACCTTTGGCGCTCATTGCGGGCCTCGCAATAAGCGATTTTGTAGCTCATTGCGAGTCTCTCCCCCTGTCTACTTCCTCCCTTGTGTCTCATTTCCCCCCTCCTCTCCCTCCCTTTGTTCTCCTTTCCCTCCTCTCCCTCCCTTGAATCTCCTTCCCCCGGTGTGTTTTTACCTCCCTCTCCCTCGCTAACCCCCTCCCCTGTGTCTCTTTCCACACTCCCCTGTGTCTGTTCCCCCCTGCCCTGTGTCTCTTTCCCCCCTGTCCCCCCTCTCCCTGTGTCTGTTCCCACCTCTCCCCATGTCTGTTTCCCCCTCTCCCCATGTCTCTTTCCCCCATCCCCCATGTCTCTTTCCCCCTCCCCTGTGTTTCTTTCTCCCCCTCTTCAACTGTGTCTCTTTCCCCCCTCCCTCTGTGTCTCTTCCCCCCATCTCCCTCTGTGCCTCTTCCCCCACCTCTCCCTCTGTGCCTTTTCCCCCCTCTCCCTCTGTGCCTCTTCCTACCTCTCCCTCTGTGTCTCTTCCCCCCCTCTCCCTCTGTGTCTCTTCCCCCCTCCCCCCCCCTCTGTGTCTCCCCCCCCCCCCTCTGTGTCTCTTCCCTCTCCTTATGCGCCACGCATGCGCAATGCGCGGCTCAGGCCGCGCTCTGTGCATGCGCAGCTCACGTAGTGCATTGCAAATGCGCGGCTTGTGCCGTGCTCTACGTATGCGCACCTCACTCCGCACAGTGCGCAAGTGAGGCTCGTGGCGCACAATGCACATGCGTGGCTCACAAGGTGCATTGTGCATGTGCTGCTCGCGACGCGCACTGCGCATTCACGCAGTCCAATCGCCTTTGCTATCGTATGGTTGTCAAACTGCGATTCGTTACAAGCGTGACGACGAATCGCAGTTTGACAATTATAATATGTGATATGTTATATGTAATAGGCAGCAGCTACATTTTCAGGCACAATGTTATAGCAACAGTGCTCTCTATTGCTGTGTTAAAGTGGTTTATGTTAGCAAAAAGTTTTTGCAGCCTATTACTCAGATAATTCTTAAGCACCTATCTCTCAGAGCAACCCACCACCACCCTCCCCTTGCTAAACTTATCAGGTTGGATGACAAATACTTAGGGCCATATTCAATTTGAAGCCGCAACTGGATCACAGACAGCCGAATGACTGCGGGTGTGTTGCAGGCTCCCGTTGGTCTCCGATTGCGATGCTATTAAATTGCTTAAGCCCGCAATTTACTGTCCCAAGGCCGAAACCGTAAACCATGCACTCGTGCAATTCAAGGAGGGATCCTGATCAATTCAACAATCCCGTAACCTCCCATTTCGAATCAGCCAATAGAAAATGAGACTGTAATTATTACGGCAGTAAAACATTGAGGGTACATGTCAACCAATTAGGTTGGGGGGGTCTGATATGCAATCAGACTCGCAAACCCGCAAAATACAATAGAATCATGAAAATGAATGCCAACACTGTTCTAGTCCATGTAGGTGGGCTGATATATATTAACTCATTGATACCCGAGATCAATTAAACCCCAAAATGAAATATAAAAATACATTTAATTTCCTGCCGATTTGAGGGCTTGAGACTGTTGTGCAATTAATTCTAATGTCTTTTATCACTTTTATTTATAGTGAAGTAGTGATTTTTTATTTGCATTTACAATGCTACAAATAGGTGTTTAACCCCCTTGCGGGTCCTCTCTAGCACTCGTTGGATTTTCTCCTTCATTTGCCATTTACAGGTGTGAAAACATTTGCGGGCTTGTGGAAATTGAGCAATTGAATAGCGGTTTGCGATTTTAGCCTTGCGAAAGTGACAGATCAAAGGCTTCTGGAGGCTGTAAGTTACGGGTTTAACCATTGCAATGATTTCAAGGCCGTAACTCGTAACCTGTTTGGAGCCCGCAATTTTTTTTAAAGTGCATTGGTATCTTTATATTATCATTTACAGTGTTACAAACTAGTCTGTAAAACCCTTTGCGGGTCCTATTTGGAGCCCGTAACCTTTGGGCTGACATGTGGTGTTTGCAAGCTTGATTGCGGCTGTGGTGTTGAGCGATTTATGCAATTGAAGAGCTTTACGTGATTTTCGCGATTGGAAGTCTTGCGGCCTTGAAAGAGCAAAGGCTTCGGAAGGCTGTAAGTTTAACCATCGCCATTTTTTCAAGGCCATAACTCGTAACCCGTTTGGAACCCGCAAAAAGACGCCAATTGAATACCAAATTAACTTGCGTCCTCACTTAGAGGCCACCGGATCGCCCAAAACCTCAACTGAATATGGCCCTTAGGATGTAGCTGATATTCTGATCTTTGAAAATGAATATAATATTGATTATTGCTATTATACATAATTAAATGTGAATTTTATTAATGTTTATTGCATAATTAAAATAAGTAACCAATGTTTTTGTTCTTGGTAGGGTATTACCATGTTTCTGTTATATTGTTCTATTTAGACATTATAGCTTTCTTTAACTAATAATATAACAATATATAAGTTTTAAGTTATATTTTACTGTTCTTTACTATGGAGGCTGACATTTTGATGATTGCTGTCTTGGAACTCTGCTCCTTTCATGAGAGCCTCACCATCCACTCAACACACAGTTTTTGCATATCAGTTTGCAATATGGGAATGCCCTTATGTCCACAGGGATAGTTTGGGAATGCCAAGCAATATACAGCCATCAGCACTGCTGGTGGTAAGGGGGACACATCCATATTGGCCTATGGCAACAGAAAACCTAATTACACATCTGTTACTAATCCTAAATAACCATAAAAAATGCAATATATAAATAACAATGATATAAAGCCCTTCATGAAGGTAGAGTTGCATGCAAGAGATATGCACACTGGAAGCAGGTCCTTTGGGTGGGCTTAACACATCAATTGGGGCCATGAAAGATTCTGAAAATGGAATAATATTGGCCAATCTCTTCATTCCTTATGGAAATGTGTAGATGGAAGAGATAGAAAAATGAAAATAGAGACATTAAAAGAATGGAAATGAGGACAACAGAAAAATGATCTTATGGAGGGTACATCACTGAGCTTTTGGGGATGAAGGCAAGGAAAGGCACAAGGAAGGACTCAACTGTTCATGGGTGAAAAATGTACTCAGACTAAAAAGACTGGTCAGCCCTGCTCTACGCACTATTGAAATCGATTTCAAAGAGTGATTGTAACAGAGTTGGAACACAAATCCAATATCTCCGCTGGTATACGGTAAAATACCCAAGAGGCACTACAGTCTCACCATTCCCAACCTCCCACTCAATAGGGAGTTCAAGACTACTGACTTTATTTGGTTATGTGCAGAAATATATATACACATCTCTTCCCACAGGCAATACACATCCCCCATAGTTGGCCACACAATACACATAGAGGGACAATAGGTGGGTCACACCTCCCTGAGGCTACCTGGCAACTTTGATACAATCAGACATTGATTTGATCATCCTTCTTTGTTCTTATGTCTGAGAATGAAAACACTTTATACAATAGACTTCCTTATCTTAGGAGGAGTCTCTGTAATAGGATTATCTATTATGCCAAGGTCTGCAATATTCTCGGCTAATATTCTGCAGAGCATAAACCAACATACATACAGTATAATAGTAGGATCATATTTTAACCAAGAATTAAATAACCATAAAACAGGGTAAAACAGTGATGGGTTCCGTTGCAGTGATGTTGAGGTAGTCCAATCATAATAAAAAGATAGAATCTTATTGGATACAAGCTATATATGCACAGGGTATTATATGGTACAACACATGGGAATCCATTGAGATAACATAAAAGAAGACAACAATACGGCGAGAGATCAGTCAGTTAATAGTTTATCATTCCCATTTAACCACATAAAAAATCTTAAAATTAAAATTATACACTTCCCCCTGGGTATTTGGGTAAATGGGGGCACACTATGAATTCAAGATTTGGATGACAAGACACAGTTCTTATAATTTCAAGAAATGTTTGATAACTATAGTTTGTCTTTATCAGGATATTACAATTATTATACATTAAGAAATATGTTAAAAAGCATAACAATTTTTTTAAGATCAACTAATTTATTGATTTAGACCCTCATTCAATTGCAATTTGGCCAATTGAATAGGGCCCTAAATAAGCACATAACATATATTTTTTAAAGAAGTTTTTAGTTAGCAAGCATCTATCCAAAAGAAAGGTTTTCACTAACTAAAAACTTATTTAATAAAAATATGCTATGTGCTTCTTTAGGGCCCTATTCAATTGGCCACATCGCAATTGAATGAGGCCCCTAGAGTTTAATTGGAAGAATACAAAATACATCTCCAATTGAGCAAATGTGGGTAATGGCATTAAATATAGATAATAAAACATCCTATTTTGTTCCTTTCTCTCCAAAACAAAAATAAATATATGCCTGATACTTTCTGGAGTGGCTGTGGACATCAAACAGATCATATGGCGGAACCGTCCTGAAATTAAGAAATTAAGATGTTGTTTATATAGTAACAGGATTAAGATGAGTAGTAGATCCTGCAGTGATTTGACACCTTTTCCTGATACAGCTCAATCTGCTTTAAAATATTTAGTTTCCTTTAGTTTAATGGTAACAAATCTAAAAAATATAGTTATGGAACCACACACAAACACATATAACATAGAAATAAATTAATTACAGTGCCTTGCGAAAGTATTCACCCCCCTTGACTTTTTACCTATTTTGTTACATTACAGCCTTAAATTCAATGTTTTGTTAATCTGAAATTTATGTGATGGATCAGAACACAATAGTCTAAACTGGTGAAGTGAAATGAGAAAAAATATATACATAAAACTATTTTTTAGAAATAGAAAACAGAAAATTGGCATGTGCGTATGTATTCACCCCCTTTGTTATGAAGCCCATAAAAAGCTCTGGTGCAACCAGTTACCTTCAGAAGTCACATAATTAGTGTAATGATGCCCACCTGTGTGCAATCTAAGTGTCACATGATCTGTCATTACATATAGACACCTTCTTTTGAAAGGCCCCAGAGGCGGCAACACCTAAGCAAGAGGCACCACTAACCAAACACTGCCATGAAGACCAAGGAACTCTCCAAATAAGTAAGGGACAATGTAGTTGCGAAGTGCACTCTAAGGGCCTCATTCTATTATCGGCCGTAGGAGATGCGGCGCCGCAAGGACCGGCCGCAAGCTATTTACCTATTCTATTCCCTTCCGGGCCGGGGATTCCGGCAGGCTTGCGGCCGGCGCCTTGTTATCCCTTGCGGCCGCACGCGCCGGAGGAAAGCCTTTGATCTTAAACGGCCACAAGAGTTTCGGCTGCAAGAAAATCCAGGTTGCTATTCAATTGCTCCGGGAACCCTCTCTGCAAGGCTAAAACCGAGCCGCAGCTTACTTGCAGCAAAAAGGTCCCGCAGGCACACAAATAAGCACATAACAAAGCCATAATAAAGCCATCCTGCATCAAATCCGTAAATAATTTTTTTTAAAATTTATGTCAAATATCCATGGAAAAAGTCCAGAGTGTTCGGAGCACCTCAGACCCGCCCACGCTGCGGCCGGAAAATAAACAGTTAATGTAATCTCGGATTTGGGCTGATGTGCAAGCTTGAGAGGGGGTTGCTATTAATCCTCATGTCCCCCATTATGATCCCTAGCATTTACAGAGCTTTACAGTGCAGTCTTGAATTTATTTTTGCTTTTAAAGATTTCTGAGCTTACGGCCGGTTGCAAGATATACGGCCGGCCGTAAGGGGAGATCCTTGCGGTGCCGTCTATTTGAATTGCAAGGTAACGGGACCCCCGCAAGGAATCGCAGCTTTGCGGAAGTTTTACGGCGGATAATAGAATGAGGCCCATAGTAAGCAAAGGGAGAGAAAAGACATTGACCACCAGAATTGGTGTTACCTGATGTTTTAATGGAAGGTGACTCCCCTTCTAAACAATAATTCCTTTGCTCCTCTTCAGCTTCTGCTAGTACATATATATATATAGTTCATTGATGGGTTAGAGTAACTATCCCCCCTCACTTAAATCATTTCTAATAGTAGTACAGGTGGTCCCCAGGTTAAGGACAAAATACATTCCTGAGAACGTCTTTAGGTCAGATTTTTATGTAACTCACATCCCTGATGATGAATAATAATAATAATAATAATAATAACAAGACAATAATGGCTCATATGTGGTAATAATAATACAGTGTTATACTGTAATAATGTTTTAGATAAGACTTCAAAGTCTGTATTAAATATCTGTTGCTGCTCCAATTAGTGTGGAATGTGCACATTCCAGAGAAATAAGACACAGACACGGTGTTTCTGTATAGTAGTTCTCAAAGCGCTCTGTATTAAAATGGCAGTTTACACGTTTATATGTAAAAAACGTTATCTGATCAAGCGTCACATGATTCCTTTGTCTAGGAATTAATAGCTTTATTGATTGGTTCAAAATTGCTGCAGTGTGTCGTCATCATACTGGTCAGTTTAGGGAGGAACCGTTCATTTGTCCTTATTTGGTCACGGATGTATGCATCATCAGGCCACTCCCATTTGTAGTTCTGAAGCCATGTTGTTTGTAGTTTCATCCTCCATTTTAAGTAACCTTCTTCTCATTAATAAATATATAAGTGAGTAAGGAATGCAGACAAAGATAATAACATGAAAAGACATTTTCCTAATTATCATCCATAACAGTCCCCCCTAAAATGTACTGTTTTTATGTTATTAATGAGTGTGCAACCTAAGAAAAGCAGCTGTACTTATGTTAATGCGTGATGAGGGGTAAACTCCCCCCTAAACACTAGGTGTATATCTGTCCCTGAGGATGAGGTGCATGACTGCAAGAAAGCCCTAAACATCTGTGCTGTGAACGCCCGTTCTTCTTTGTACATTTGAGTAGCCATGGCTTACCCACGGCCCCTCCTGCCACTGTCACAGACAAGTCAGATGCCTTTCCCTAGCCCCTTGTATCAGGAACATGTGGGACAAGGGGTTTATGTGGAAACCTCACTCCTAGATACAATAGACCGTAACACTCTATGTGACTCCTCACAGTTGTCATCATCACAAAATTCTCGGTGCACAAAGGTTGATGTGACTCCAGTAACTGACTTCATAAAAATATGTTCGGACACATGGGGTAATACAGCAGGTAACAAATGCAAGAATTATCAGTATTGAAAGAAAGACAATGTCAACTTGTAACAATACTCTCTGCCACCCAAACCATTTATCCCAATAGTCTGTGTTTCCAGAACTCTCCTTCAATTCTTGTGCCAAGTTGTTTAGTTCTTTAATGGCTAAAGTAATCTTACCGTTTGGACCCATATTATCAGGTATGTAGGTGCAACAGTTGCCAGTGTCGGTGTCGGGGAGAATTTTACACCCCCCCTTTCTAGCATGTCTAGTGCCATTCTATTCTGGAAGGCCATGTGTGATGTAGCCTTCAATTGTTCTGCAACTCCTTGCAGAGCGTCTCTTGTATAATCCACAAACCTTTGTTGGTTATAATATATATATATATATATAATTAATTCAAGCAACATTTTTATTTACACCAATCATTGGTATCAGTGATTCAAATCCTGCTGCTATCTGGTTTCGGCCCTTGAACTCATCAGGCACCCCCCTTGGGACTCCAATAGGATCTATGTACACATGGGAATCAAAACTTTCTCTAGGTTCAGATGATGATGTATGTCTCTTCCTTCTGGACTGTGTCTGAGGAACACTAAGTTGAACCCCTGAGAAACGTTTCTCCTGTAACACGTATAATTTCCAGGGTACACAGTTATACCTCTCCCTGGGTGGGGATTACTAGTCATCACAGGGTACGTTTTCCTCCATTGTTCACTTCTTCTGGACCTGCCGTCTTTTGCAATTCTTTGAGCAATCTTAAATCTGTTGGCAGAGTCTGCATTGTATAAATGTTTATTTCTCCATCCACCTCTCTCCTTTCCATTTCCTGTGATACCATTGCTGCCTTCTTAGCCATCTGGTCTGCTAGATGGTTTCCTCGTGCTTCGTCTGAATTTAGCTTCCCATGTGCCTTTACTTTCAGTATGGCTGCTTCCTTCGGGAGTGCTAAAGCATCTAGTAGTTCACGGATGGCTTTGTCATGCTTCACTGGAGTGCCTGCGGCTGTCATGAATCCTCTAGCTCTCCAGATTACTCCAAAGTCTTGAGTCACTCCCAGAGCATATCTTGAGTCTGTGTAGATGTTAGCTCGGACTCCTGTCGCAACCTCACAGGCCTTGGTCAATGCAATCAACTCTGCTTCTTGTGCTGACATGGAGGGAGGTAAGTGAGAAGGCTCGCATCACATCTTTTTCCGTAGTCACAGCATATCCTGTGTGATATTTTCCATTCTCATCAGCCTACCTTGATCCATCTACATACAGAGTGATGTCTGGGTCTGTCAGGGCAAGTTCTTTTACATTCGCAAGGTGTGAGGTCTCCATTTCCATTTGTTGAAGGCAGTCATGGGGTGGATTTGTGAGTCCTGGGACTGCATATGGGTCTCTGGCTTGTATACTGGGAGTGCTGTCTGCTCGCCAGTGGAGAGTTTTCTTTTCCACTCCTTCCTCTTCCTCTGCAGATTCCCACCATTTTAATGCAGCTCCCATTGTCTTCCATCCATCCGGTGCGAACTTGGATATTGCAACATGTGGAATTTCTGTATCCCAATGCTTGTAGAGCGCCTCTGCTTCTTGCGGGAGCTCCACCGTAAGTGCACTATCTACTGCTGCATTGTTGTACAATGTCTTTAGGTTTAAGGTGACCTGCTTCAATTTAGTGAGACTTGCTTCATATTGGAAATCTCGGCCTGGAGATGTTTATTCCACAGCGTGCAATATAGAGGGTCTTGTGTCTCATCTGTGAGCGTCTGGCCGTTTCCACCACCTTCCAGTAGACGTCTTTTTACATATAGATTGGTTATTCCTGAGTTTGGGTTCAAAATCAGGTTGTACAACCAGGCTGTACAAAAGTACCCATCTTCCTTTCTCCCCCCTCTGGAAATGGTAAGAGAGTGGCTGGATTGAGAACATAGCATCTCTGTAAAGTAACATTGTCTGGTAGAAGGAGGGAACATTGCAGACGGAGGTGTCTGGCTGTAGTCATGTGCGTAGGTAGTCTGCTGTATGATGGCTGCAATATTATGTGGTGCCAGAACTGTCAGAGGATAGCCACGGACTATATACATCATATATGTAGAAGGATTAGTTCGGGGGTTAAGGGCTGCCTGTTTTCTTTTTCTGTATTTAATATTTGCAAACTATTCAAATACAACCTCCATTTTAGATTAAATTCACATGCAAAAGCTTTCTTCCAAATCACTTACTATAACATTCTAGGAACTATTCGCTTCAGTCCCGTACTTAACTTACAATAATTCTCAACTAACACTCCACTTCTTCCTTCATAGTTATCATAAGTGTAACAGTGCCTAGGTTCACTGATATCAGTCATTTGGGCTAATGCCTGAGTGTGTTGTACTTGCATTAGTCCTTCTGATATGAGTGGTGCATTTAGATCTCTGAGCATAAATTTACCAATCCGTCCTTTTGCTTCTCCTCTAACCCAGCCACCTATTAGGTATGTACCTGCGTCTGTGGGTCTGGGGGTGAGTCGCATGTTAGCTCCAGTCTTGCCATTTGGCGAGCATTTGCCTGGCTTTATTAGAGTCATACGTTCAAGTAAAGGGCTTCCACTCAAATCTGTTCTATCTGAGGCACTCTGTGGTCTGTAGCCCCAAGCTGTCCCAGTGTCCCATCCTACAGCTTCCCAATGACTACAATCTTTTCCCCAAGTCTGATCTGTAACACATATGTATATAGATGTGCTGTGAGTATATTTGTACAAGTTACATTGTTGAGTCACGCTTAGCTGTTGGCAACATACAACATGACAATAATCAAAGGACAATGTGATCATATGTGGTTTAGATGGATTGTACCAAAATGTAATACCATCTTTCTTCTCACTAATGAATGCAGAGGGTTCTACTTTAGTTAAGAACAGACAGAAAAGGATATGTGTTATGATCATCATGATGTTGGCTGCTGTGGGTCTGGTGCTGCTTGCAATGAGATGCATGATCTGGATTCCAGAGGATTCTTTTTCACAAATCTCTTGACCAGGACCCAAATTCCAGGAAGTAGTTGATGAGTACCAGTGTCTACTTCTGGATCTGGAATAGGAGAAAACACTTGTGCATGTATTTTAGTCAGTGCTTGAGATAAAACAATCACATAATCAATAAATACATCAGATTTAAACTTCAATTGCTGAGGATAATAAGGATCTCCTGAGGGGACAGAGAAAAAACTTCCCTTCTCTTCAATCCTTCCACAAAGGCTGCTCCCAGCAGGAATGATATATTACCACTGGCTGTTTTATCTTGTATAATATCTGACAAATTAATAGCCTGATTTACTGTTTCATCCGGAGCGCATGCTATTAATAACTCACAGAATTCTGTATCACCGTTGCAGACAGGCATGTAGGAGTTGATTTACATGAGCAGAGATTGCTAATAAAAGCTTAAGAAGCTTAATAAAACATTGAACGTCTCCTATACCTTCCTTTTAAGAAAGATTAATATTCCCAAGGAGTAGTGGATACAGGGCACTGACTCCAGCAGAGATAGCATAGTAAATGCTTCGTCATAGGTTTTAAAAGGGGTTTGGTCCTAAAGTTTGTCAACTCCCATTTTCCTAAGTAGGCATGATGGGGCGGTGGCTGTGTGTTAAGAATTTCATGGTGTCTTTGTTCCACAAACCACTAAAATGTAGCAAACACCATTCTTCTCTCAATAATACAGACAGACATATTTTCACATAAAACTCTAATACGCACACAGAGTAGATGGGAGAAGGGAAGGGGAGTGGTTTGCTTTGCTTTGTCATAAGATGGGATGGCCAATCCCTCTCATACAATGCAAACCGGTCACCTCCCTCTTCAAAGAGTACAGTATCGAACACACAGAAACTTCAGACAAAATATTTCAAAAGAATACACGCATATGTATGTACTTCACAAACACACCTGTCTTACACTTACAAACAAGATAAACTATAAATCCTCCACTGATTTCAGTGATGGACACAAATTCTCTAACCTGCATTCCTCAATTGTATTGCAAAGAAAAGGAATTACAGTAAATACTCACACATTTACTTGCAGCAAAACACAAGATAATCCATCTACTTTATAAACAAAAGCAATCAGAATATTATATAAATGTATGTAAGGAAAAGTTCCTTAATATTTCTGTGTTCATACCTTAAACAGCATAGCAATACAGTAAAATATGTTAACACCTTCAAATACAACCTAGCATTGGCGTAGGAAGAATTCTAAGATTCGTCCTTCAAATAGTTAAACCAGATGGGAGGGGGTGGATGAGGAATTTCTCTCTCTCTCTACAGCTGTGACCAAGGTCAAAACAAAACACACAGAGAGAGATCAGCTTGTAGTTTTTTTTCTTTAGGGAGAGAAGTTCTAAACTGCATTTCTTATCAAAACATGCATAACAACCAGCAGTGACATAGCATATAACATTATAATCATCAAACCTTTTCTGCAGAAAACTTAAGATTCAAAAGACATATGATTTCAAGACCATGCGCATTATGGTCACACACACGTTTTTAACCACCCGCAGTGAATGACAGACGTCCCTTAAAGTTTTCAAGCTACTTTTTCCGGCCTGAACATCATGACCTTCAACGGATATCGTCTATCCAACATGCATAGACATTTCCCAGGGAAAAATATATATATATTTCCCCAGGGCACACATATGCAAGTTCGTATTTGCGACCTCTGGTTTATATGTATCTGTACGACACTGGGTACAAATCATCCGTCTTCCAGATAGTCACAAATACACATGTGTGTGGGTCCTGAACCATATGTCTAAAGAATTCAAATTCACAATATCGACAGACCACACACACACATACACACCGGCAACAGATATCTATTATCACAGGTTTTTTTAAAACGGACCTTGAGCAAGCTAACCAACCTGTGCTTTGAATGCCTGCCAATAGCCGAGAAAGAAATAGCGACTAGCACAGTACTAAATGTCGACCTTACCAGACATATTTTCTGAAGGTTCCTTCTGCTGTTGAAAGTCACCACTTCGCTCCTTCTCGGCTATTGTCAGGTCATAAACTCAAGGCCCCACGTTGAGGCGCCAACTGTTTTAGATAAGACTTCAAAGTCTGTATTAAATATCTGTTGCTGCTCCAATTAGTGTGGAATGTGCACATTCCAGAGAAATAAGACACAGACACGGTGTTTCTGTATAGTAGTTCTCAAAGCGCTCTGTATTAAAATGGCAGTTTACACGTTTATATGTAAAAAACGTTATCTGATCAAGCGTCACATGATTCCTTTGTCTAGGAATTAATAGCTTTATTGATTGGTTCAAAATTGCTGCAGTGTGTCGTCATCATACTGGTCAGTTTAGGGAGGAACCGTTCATTTGTCCTTATTTGGTCACGGATGTATGCATCATCAGGCCACTCCCATTTGTAGTTCTGAAGCCATGTTGTTTGTAGTTTCATCCTCCATTTTAAGTAACCTTCTTCTCATTAATAAATATATAAGTGAGTAAGGAATGCAGACAAAGATAATAACATGAAAAGACATTTTCCTAATTATCATCCATAACAATAATAGTAATAATACTCCTGTACTGTAATAATAAGTTACAAAAACTATTGTGCTCTTTCTTTTAGCGCAAACAGAACTTAAAAACAAACTCATACAAAAAGCCTTGGAAAGCCGTTTTTAAGTACAGAACGTCTGTAAGTCAGGGACCTCTGTATTCTATAATATATACATTTACAAAGTCTATTTGCCTCCAGCTGAATGTTTGTTTGCTCCCTGATAAAGTATATTATAGGAAATGTTGGAGATTTCTGCTGAAAGATATGATTAACAGGTTTTATTAACAAACAGATTTGATAGAAGAATGAACAATCACTGATATGCTGTTGCAGCAGAAAAGGCATGTTGCCATGGAGAGTATTGTATTGGTGGTAAATGTTATGTCTGAAAATTTAGCAGCTTCCTGGGACCTTGAACGGGGTGGTTATATGAATCAACCCCACCTTTCAATAATGTGAAAACACTATAATAGGCCAAAAAGAAGGGCCCCTCTCTCTCTCTCTCTATATATATATATATATATATATATATATAAAAAAATATAATAATTATTACTATTGTTTATTTGTAAGGCGCCAACATATTCTGTAGGGCTATACATACATTGTGATCAAGGCAAAATAATATTAACACATTACAAAAAATAGAGCCCTGTCCTTGAGCTTAGAATCCAGTGTCCATAGAGTTACGAACTTAACGTTGTTTTTTTAAAGCACAGACTGCACTTTGGTTCTTATAAGCAGAGGCTACACTTTGGTCCTTATAGGCACAGGCTACACATGGTCCTTATAGGCACAGACTGCACTTTGGTTCTTATAAGCACAGGCTACACTATGGTCCTTATAGGCACAGGCTGCTCCTTGGTCCTTATACGCACAGACTGCACTTTGGTTCTTATAAGCACAGGCTGCACTTTGGTCCTTGTAAGCATAGGCTGCACTTTGGTTCTTATAAGCATAGGCTACACTTTGATCCTTATAAGCACATGCTGCACTTTGGTTCTTGAAGGCACAGAGTGCTCTGGGGTTCTTGTTAGCACAAGCTACACTACACAACAGCACTGTTTTTAACTTCCTGGAGAGACAGGGAGTGTGGTGGAGTAAGCGCAACGAGTAAGAGCAAGTGCCTAAGCATTTTTTCCTCATCAAGACACGTTGAATACCAAATTCGATGAGTTTTCAGGTAGACGAGTACCAAGGTACCATATATATATATATATATATATATATATATATATATATATATATATATATATATATATATAAATTATGTTCTAAATGTATAGCTGCAGTGATTCCTCGGAAATGTATTAAACTTACATTTATAAGTCACTTTTTGATCAAGATACACTGGATGTTCTTTTGTGCTACCAACCAATATAAAAACCTTTATTTAACTTATCAGACCCCCAATAATATGTGTGAGGGAAACACAATATGAAAGCCAGAAGACGCAATATAACTAGTAGATCCCATTGTTCTCTAACGGGGTTATTTTACATCATCTCTTTGAGGGAATCTGAGCTGCATCGGCAGATTCACCATTGTTTTTATGCATATTGTTTTTAATAATACATTTGCAGGTTAATTAGCATAAAATATGTTTATGAAACAATTAATATTTATCATTTTAAATGAAATTGCATAATTACTAAAATTAAATTTGATATTTATTTCCACATATTTTTGTTTGTTTTTCGTGTGTGAGGTAAAAATGTGTGACGAATGTGCCGCGTTGCCCGTGAAGTGCGAGCGGAAGTGCAGAGAAAGGCAGCTTCCTGTAAGGGGAACAAAGAGAAGAGAGGCGAGGAGGACTGGAGGGCCGAGAGGGAGGTGAGAAGCGACTGGGGACATTGAATGACGGTATGTGACGGTGATACGGTACCGGGTGAGGGCTTTAATTGTATTTATATGGGGGTTGGCGCCATTTTGTGGCGCGCTTTAGTATATATTTACGCTGCACCATTCAGTAGAGGCATCAGGCCTTACACAGACACAGCAGCATCTCAATAGAATAACAGCATCAGTTATATCTAATGTTTTATAACTGATTCCAACCAACATGTAAATCTGTTTAATATGTATTTAATAAGCCATACTAAAGTTATAAATGAAACACTGACCTTTTTTCATTTCATTATAATCAGGGGTGAAAAAATAATGGGGGCATGGACTTATACTACGGTTTTAGTTCTGGCTTCTTATATATATATATATATATATATATATATATATATCATTACAATTTGCTTATCTCCTACATTTCATATACTTTTAATCACTTAAAATGATATAGCACACTTATACAAATTAGTTTTTTTGTCATAACCCTGGAGCGGGCTTATTGTGCAATGGAGGAAGTTTTATGTGAGATAGGCATGTACATTCCTAGAGAGCTGTGGTTGCATTGAATGATGCAAGGTGCCTGCAGGAAGTGCAGGATCCATTTACATGTTACCCACTTATGATTATTATTGTGATTTCCTTTATTTGAGCCAACATATTCTGAAGCGATATACGGGGCTAAGTTCAAGACAAAAACAATAACAATATGTACACAGTGCAAAATAAGGGAGGCCCCTGTCTTTAAGCTTAAAATTAAATCTACACAATGATTTTTGTAAAGTACTTAACATGATTGAAAACTTCCAAACTAGGGCTCTGAATTTATTGCTGTTCCCTCCTCCCCTGATAACTACAAACACACACCCTCATCATCTAGCTCTCAAGATGGTTGTAACAAACACAAAATGGATACCTGTACCTCCTATACAGAGTCTTGAAAAATGTAGGTTGTCGCTAAAACGGTTTTATGCCCATGGCTTAAATACTGCTAATGTTGTCAGTTCGGTATATACCTGGAGATAGTCAGACGACCATATTTATAGTTTAAATAAGTAATTTTAATACAATGTAATTCACCTTGCGGTTACATGGTGAATAATAATTTACATCGGGGTGTCCAAGTTCTGTACTGCTGGGCTGCACGCTGGCCTGGACTTGAAGCTATTCCTGCTGCGCACAGGTGAGTCCATCACTTCTTCAGATATTCTGATTGACTCAACTGAGCACAGAAAGGAAATACTAAAATCCAGGCTTGTGTGCAGCCCTCCAGGACCGAACTTGGACATCTGTTTTAGATTGTATCCCTATGAAATATGTTGGAGGGTTACAGTTGTCGTACTGCAAGTTTGTGTGTAACGCTTGCAAAGTTGCGGGTTTGCGCATGGGCGAAGAAGGGGGTGAGGCCCGCAATGGGCACAGGAGGGGGGGGGAGTGGCCCACAAATTTGCGAGTTTGCGCATAACGCATGCTGAGGCCCGCATGCTGAGGCGAAGCCTGTAATTGGTGCAGAAGTTAGAGGGGGGCAAAGAGAGACTGGGGGAAGTGGGGGGGGGGACAAAGAGAGACTGGGGGAAGTGGGGGGGGCAAAGAGAGACTGGGGGAAGTGGGGGGGGGGCAAAGAGAGACTGGGGTAAGTGGGGGGGGGGCAAAGAGAGACTGGGGTAAGTGGGGGGGGGCAAAGAGAGACTGGGGTAAGTGGGGGGGGGGGCAAAGAGAGACTGGGGTAAGTGGGGGGGCAAAGAGAGACTGGGGTAAGTGGGGGGGGCAAAGAGAGACTGGGGTAAGTGGGGGGGGGGGCAAAGAGAGACTGGGGGAAGTGGGGGGGGGGGCAAAGAGAGACTGGGGGAAGTGGGGGGGGGGGGGCAAAGAGAGACTGGGGGAAGTGGGGGGGGGGCAAAGAGAGACTGGGGGAAGTGGGAGGGGGGCAAAGAGAGACTGGGGGAAGTGGGGGGGGGGCAAAGAGAGACTGGGGGAAGTGGGGGGGGCAAAGAGAGACTGGGGGAAGTGTGGGGGGGGCAAAGAGAGACTGGGGGAAGTGGGAGGGGGGGGCAAAGAGAGACTGGGGGAAGTGGGTGGGGGGGGCAAAGAGAGGCTGTGGGAAGTGGGAGGGGGGGCAAAGAGAGACTGTGGGAAGTGGGAGGGGGGGCAAAGAGAGACTGGGGGAAGTGGGAGGGGGGGCAAAGAGAGACTGTGGGAAGTGGGAGGGGGGGCAAAGAGAGACTGTGGGAAGTGGGAGGGGGGGCAAAGAGAGACTGGGGGAAGTGGGAGGGGGGGCAAAGAGAGACTGTGGGAAGTGGGAGGGGGGGCAAAGAGAGACTGTGGGAAGTGTAGGGGGGGCAAAGAGAGACTGTGGGAAGTGTAGGGGGGGCAAAGAGAGACTGTGGGAAGTGTAGGGGGGGCAAAGAGAGACTGTGGGAAGTGTGGGGGGGCAAAGAGAGACTGGGGAAGTGGGAGGGGGGGGCAAAGAGAGACTGGGGAAGTGGGAGGGGGGGGCAAAGAGAGACTGGGGGAAGTGTGGGGGGGGGGCAAAGAGAGACTGGGGGAAGTGTGGGGGGGGCAAAGAGAGACTGTGGGAAGTGGGAGGGGGGGCAAAGAGAGACTGTGGGAAGTGGGAGGGGGGGGGGGCAAAGAGAGACTGGGAAGTGGGAGGGGGGGGGCAAAGAGAGACTGGGAAGTGGGAGGGGGGGGCAAAGAGAGACTGTGGGAAGTGGGAGGGGGGGGCAAAGAGAGACTGTGGGAAGTGGGAGGGGGGGCAAAGAGAGACTGTGGGAAGTGGGAGGGGGGGGCAAAGAGAGACTGTGGGAAGTGGGAGGGGGGGCAAAGAGACTGTGGGAAGTGGGAGGGGGGGCAAAGAGACTGTGGGAAGTGGGAGGGGGGGGCAAAGAGACTGTGGGAAGTGGGAGGGGGGGCAAAGAGACTGTGGGAAGTGGGAGGGGGGGGGCAAAGAGAGACTGTGGGAAGTGTGGGGGGGCAAAGAGAGACTGGGGGAAGTGGGAGGGGGGGGGCAAAGAGAGACTGGGGGAAGTGGGAGGGGGGGGCAAAGAGAGACTGGGGGAAGTGGGGGGGGGGCAAAGAGAGACTGGGGGAAGAGGGGGGGGGCAAAGAGAGACTGGGGGAAGTGGGAGGGGGGGGCAAAGAGAGACTGTGGGAGGGGGGGCAAAGAGAGACTGGGGGAAGTGGGAGGGGGGGGCAAAGAGAGACTGGGGGAAGTGGGGGGGGGCAAGAGAGACTGGGGGAAGTGGGGGGCAAAGAGATATTAGGAGGGGATCAAATATTATCCCATAATTTGTGACGGGAGGGCCACAATGGGTGCCAAAGGGGCTCAGTGCGAGGCTCGGAGAGAGGAGAAAAGAGGGAAATGACACATGAGGAGGGAAGGGGAGAGAGCAAGAGATGCCGTGCATAGTGAGGCTTGCATTGCCCGACTTTGCTGCGCATGGCGAGGCTCAAAATGCGCTGCAAACACTATTGCGAGACTTGCAAATATTATGTGGCTAGTAAAAAAAAAAATAATGAATACCATTTATTTGATAGCTTATTTAATGATTTGGTTGTTTAATGGTTGAAAAGTAACATCTTTGAATAAGGCAACGGTCTCGGAAAAAGGGGGCTGAAGGTCCTCCTTCAAACCCTGGTCCATCTATTTACTATATTAGATACAACTGTTTTTGCCTCAGATCGCCCTACAGAAAAAAGGAAGTGATCTGAGAAGGTGAAAGACCTGGCTGTTTTGGAATGAATGGTTGTGGGTTTTTTATTAGGGCAATCAGAGTGTAAAGGAAACTAACTTTCACAATTTTTTGTTATAGATTCTATGGGAGAGTGAAACGTAATCTGCAAAAATGTCAAGTAAGTGAAAGATTGTTGCATTACTTATTGTGATCAAGCAATGTGTTTATAGATATTCTAACTACGATTTTTCAGCAAAAGGATTAATGCAGGATACCATCCTAATAATTGTATTCCTTTACTTTTTAGATTAAATTCTAGAATAAAAACATAGTATACATTATGTTTTATTTTTTCTACATTTTAATTATGGTATAGCTATATCTACGTTTGTGTTAACATTTGAGTGTCTAAAAATAAGTTGAAAAAAAAACATATTTCCTTCTCTGAATGCCAGAAACAAGTTATTGCACCTCACTCTGGGAATTTGGGTGGGGACATGCAAATGAGCCCACAATGCATTGGATCGTTCCTATTATGAGTACTCCAGCAGTTGCAGCAAGGAGCTGCTAGATGGATGCTCCCCGCATGCTGTGCTGGAGTACTCCTATGAGGAAACAACCTCACACTTAAGTCCCAAAAATACAAACACTTTAAACTTGGCTCCTTTTAGGCATATGCTCGCTTGTGCATATTTTATCCTATGCTATTCTGTAAAGCTGTGTAATACCGCTAGCATATGCCTAAAAGGAACCATGTAAAGTGTCTTTTTTTTATTTTTTATTTATTATTATTATTTATTAAGAGTGATAATGCTTTGTGTACTCATTTGCATGTCCCTTCCCAGTTTCCCAGTGTGCAATGCAATATCTTTTATCCCTTGGAATTCTGAGCAGGAAAAATAGCTTAACTTATTTTTTAAAAAAAATCAAATGTGAAAACAAATGTACTATTGATTTATTGTATTCTATATGGTAGAGAGCTTCTATCACTCTTGCCTACCATAAGCTAAAATACTGCAGTGCACTCTGAGAAACTGGGCAGGGACATGCAAATGATTTCACAATGCATTTTCACTCCTTAATTCAGTACCACTGTGTTCATGGCTCTAGCATATGCATGCTGTATAACATCACATAGGATGACTCCTGCTATGACCATATATATGTATGTCCCTGCCCAGTTTCCCAGAGTCCAGTGCAATATCTGTATTTTTCTGAATTCTCAGCAGGAAATACTTTTGTTTTTTATTATTTTTTTAGACGTCCAAAAGTGAACACAAATGTAATATATATTGATGGGAGATTCAAGGTTTGCCAAGATTACAAATGGTGATTGTTTTGTGAACAAGTGAGGTTCTATCTATGAACTTCTCAAAAGAAAACAGCCATTGTGCCTATTCTTTCTTGCTTATCCTTAGTGAATCCAGCACAGTAAAAACTCACTAACTATTACTTAGTTCCAGGTTGACTTGACAAACCTAAATACTTCTCACATTTAATGAGGGAGAGTAAATGTATGAACTTGAGCAAGTACTCAAAAGACTTTTCTAGTTACATCTATGAACTTTTATTTTAAAATATACTTGTCTCTTATATGGTTAGTAGTAGCTGGCCAGTAGTCCAAATTAATTGTTTAATAAAGTGTTACCTTATTTATTAATGTAAACACTTCATGCTTCATAGATAATGAATTGGGCCCTCTCCTTTTTTACACTCCCTAGCAGTGGCGGTGACCAACCGCTAGATGGTGCTGACGATTATTTCAGTGCTGATATCATAGGGTTAGTAAACTGTTAGGGTAACCTTCTAAGGTTACAACTTCTCTAAAATATCGTCAGCGCCATCTATCAGCTTCATAAAGGGAAAGATCCATGTATTGCTGTCTTTCTTAAGGGAGTTAATCAGAACATCTAAAAAAAAAAATCTGTAGTAGTCTGATTTTAAAATCAAACCTGCACCACATGTAATCCAAGTGCTCATTACTCCATCTTAATTCAGTTCTCATACAGAGTCGGAATCTAATTTCTGAAATGTACACACATTTGTTAAGATGCTTTTTATCTGCACGAGCTGAGAGAGAACTAGTAACATAATTTTCTCTTCATCCTAAATCTGGAAAGGGTGAAGCATGCATGTGGTTATGCAGCTTTAGGCTGTCACCCTTTCACTGGCGGAGGAACTGCTTTGCTGGTCACTCTCCCAATGAAACGGGTAACATGATTATTTTCTTCAGTGCACTTCTTTATAGGCATTATTTTTTTCATTTTAATGTAAGAGAAGCATTAGAGTCAAATTTAAAGGCCGAAGACATGTTACTCCATGATATTGGGGCATTTTGCAAACTCCTATTTAAATTAGGGGGAGTGGGAAATAACAACATTATAAGTTGGCAAGTGGCAAATAGTAGTATTTCATTTTATTCATGGATTTCTATTTTCCTTTAAACAGAGAGACCGTCATATGCTCCTCCCCCAGCTCCTGCTCCCACAACAGTGAGTTACATTTGTTAAAATATTGAAATGTTTTATGTAATGGTATTATTTCTTACCTCTGCTCCAGGGGTCGCAAGTCCACGCAGGCTATTTAAATTAAACTGACATTTGTTATGCATTGTTTTCAGCTTTTAGTAATTCTAGGCGGTAGGTATACTACATAAATGTTTATTTTTAAAGGACCACTGTATGAAAGTATATATATTATTATTATTTTTTTTTTTTTTTAAGATATCCAGCTTGGCTATGGTGTCAGACTAGGAGGCCTCTATGTAAATCAATCTATGGTCATGTGTTAGCACACACTGTTTCTCCAGGCTCTTTGTGAGCCCAGAAACAGCTTTGTGCGCAGCCATACACACATCCCAATCATTTACATATACCCCTCCTAGAGTGACTAAACCGCAAAGCAGAATGTCTAGAGCTTGATAAGCACTGCAAGTGGAATAATAAAATGTTTAAAACCACTCTTATCCTACATGGGCAGTAAGCCTTTAAAAATATAAAAACCTTTCATACAGTCCTTTTAAGGCAAACAGTCTTGTTGAGAGAGGAGCACCAGGACCAAAGTCTGCTAAGATCAACAACCAAACTAGTATTCTTAATAATCAATATGTGAATGTTATGCAGTTACTCTCTGTCTAAGTACTTTCTATTAACATGGGGAAATAAAATACTTTTGAAACGAGCCTTTGGTTTGAGAGTAGGCGACAAAAAGCACTTAAGCAGATACAGCAGATTTAACACTTCCAGATAACATTTGGGTTTCACTTTAATTCAAGTATAGAAATAATTTATAATGGAGACCATAATAAGTCTAATATCCTAACCCCAAGAAATGGATGTGCTCTAATTTTAAACACATTTTTGTGACTTAAAATTAGATTTTTATTTATTTTATATGGGCAAAATCCTTCTCTTTCTGCTCTGTAAAATAAGATTTCCATGGCTCCTGATCATATAATTACATGCTTTGTGTTTGTCTGGTGTGTTCTGTCATCTTGTGTGTTTGTTGTATTTGTGTGTTGCTTTGTTCTCTAACTCTGCAAAGCTTTTTTGTGAGGGTGTAGATATTTTTACATTTATATCTGGGGACAGTACTGTTCAAAATGTGCCTCTTGTTAAAAAAAAATATCACTATTATTGCTTAATAATTACACACATGTTTACAATAGTAAAATACCATGATGGTGTCTACAAAATACATTGATTTATTACAAATGTAATTTTACACTTATTTCCCACAAGTGGCGTTATCAAATTCAGTTTTCTTCACCTGTACAAATATGTACTTGTTAATACTATTTAATGTGTACACGCTTATCACATGGAGGTCACAAGATATTCTTTAATCAGTTTTTTAGAAACAAATAATTTTTTGGCAGAACTTCTATAGGGACTGTTTATAACAAAAACTCTATAATTTATACAAATGGTTTTCTTATTTGTTTTTATCAGGTTGATAAAGATTTTACTGGGTCTTTGACCGAAGATTCTCGCTTGTTAACAAGTCATTTTTTAATTCTGCAGCTGCTTTTACATGCCATATGCAAACCATTTTCATTTTTTTTTCCTCTTATGTTTAGCCACATTTCTCATTCGTGTTTTTGTCTCATTTGTTTCCATTAGCAAATGCCCAGCACACCAGGGTTTGTGGGATACAATCCATACAGCCATCTTGCCTACAACAACTACAGGCTGGGAGGGAACCCAGGCAGCAACAGCAGGGCCACGGTAGGACAACCAACCGATATATCAAGTGTGGCGTAACAGCACAGCTGGAATGGGCTTCTGGGCACTCAGATGAGCTTTCATCACTCAGTGGTGAAACCTAAACGTGCTGTAGCTCCTAATAGTGTGCCTGAGAGTTCATTGTTGCCATGTGTCTTGCTGGAAAAAAATGTCCGCCTTCTATCTAAACAGTGCAATAAATTAACCTGTAAGGATATTCCTGCTTAATACAGGAGCACATTAATGCACAGGTCAACATGCTCAAGTAGAAATATCAATATATACTCTTTTTACTGCCATAATAACATCACAGCAGATGATTATTTCAGACCTGCTTGTAAGGGTCCAGCATAACTGATGTTGGGAGTGATTGATAAACTACAAGAGCAAATACAATGTCCCCACATATGCTTCTTTATTTAGTGTACTGTTGTTGGGGTTGTTATGTCAGGCCATTGCATAGTTACAGCTGAAATTTAAAGGAACATTTCCATGTCATTAAATCATAGGCTATTCGGAATTAAGGTAAAATGTATGCTTGTAGCCGTCTATAAAACAAAACAAAAACCTTTTGTTTTGAAATGCTTCCTGACCTTCATTGTGTGCAATTCTTTGTTCAATTTTCTTGGCACCCAATTTCTTGGTATCATAGAGCAGTGAATATTTGGGTGCAGGGTCTGGTCCGGTTTTTTTATGGTGTTTGGAATAACTAGTCTTAAATAATGAGCAAAATGTTTAATTTTTATCTTATATGCAGTTATTCTTTACTGCAGTGTTCCATTTACTGATCTTCTCTCACCAGCTCTTTCAGGAAGATGTGTTCTTGTAAACTAATGAGCTTTATTGGTCCTGGTAAATGCATTGTGTTCTCCGTGACATTTCCTTGTTCATATAGAATTTTCCTCTGCGTTCAGTCACAGCTCCCACCCCAACCAGGAGGGTAGCAGCCCCCAAAATGTTAATTTTTATTGTGTGAATGTACCATGTTGGATTTATTTCTTTTCTACAAATGGACTCTTAATAACCTAAATTAATCTTCGTTTTTCGGTGCATGACACCAAACGTCGTCATAACATCAGCAAGGAGTAGTGGCAGGGACAAAATGTAGCAATCTCCGTATTGGGCAGGTAAGGATGCCAGCAGTAAATACCTTGAACATGATGGATTACTGTTATATCAGCCTCCATGCACTAGCAGGGAGCAAAAAATAAAATTTTCCCTAAAGATGACTTTATGTTCTTGGCATACAGAGTTGCTAATGCTGTTCATTTTTTGCAATACTTCATTTGGAGTGCTTTTTCCTAAGCAGTGACATCATTATTTCTCAATATATGGAGCCTATTGTTCTTTTTCATCAGATTATAGCTGTGAATTGAAATCAGTGTCAAGTTGCTTAAGTAACATTTTTGGTCCTGTATTTACAACATGCTGTTTTGAGTCATCAGACGTGATAATGAGTGAAAGCTTTAGAAATGTAAAGTAAATACAACCTTCAATTTGTTGTTAATAGTTTGCACTTTTTTTTCTTTAATATGGCAGCCTTTGCCCTTTTATTCAACTGCTCTTTGAACAGGGGCCTTGTAAATGTTTGGGATTTCCACTATTTCCTTTTGAAAGGACCAGCAGATTGAACTACTTCCACTTCAGCATGCTTGCACAGAATAATTTAATAAAATAAAAAAAGCTAGTTTTTTTTTTCTTAAAACATTTTGCCTACTGTAAAATGTAGCTCTTAAAGCATATTTAAAATGTTAGAGTTATGTATAGAGCTCCAGATTTAAAAACAAATATGAACATGCCAGGATTTAATGGTTTTTGGTTCTCTTGTGTTGAAATGTACTCGTCGGTTTAGAAAACCCTTTCATTATGCATTTACACATAAATGTCAGTGCTTTCTTAAGGGCCACTGTGCAATGATTTGTGGTTTAAAGCTTTTGAGTCTAAGCGCATAATTAAGAGGGGTCATACAGCTTATTTTTAATAATAAATAAATAAATCTTCTGCTGGACTCTGGAGGCATCCATTATACACTGGTGGAATTTGTGTGTGTATGAGGAGCACTTACATTTTGGTAGAGCTGCGATTGCATTTATTGATGCAGACTGTCTGCTTTCAGGTCTATGAGGAGGAAAGGGTGTGGTGTGATACCATTTTCTAACTTCATGGTTTCTCTTCCCCCACCCTTTCATCTACTAATCGATAAGTACCTCTACCCCCATGATCCAGCTTTCACAAACTGATATAACCAACACAAAAAGCATTCCATTCCTCATAAACAGTCTTCAAAAGTTATGATGTTCTGTAAACAAATTTCACAAGCAAGTGCCCTCTTTAAGTACAGTGGTTCTTTAAATGTTTGGCATTTGTTTGTGAAGCATGTAACATTTGCAGTTGTGTAAACCATGGGCATAAAAAAATATTTCTGGGGAAAATTATAACTTTTGATGACTCTATATATGAATACAGGAATCCCTTTTGTCCTTGTTATATCCCGCTGGATCATGAGTGTGTGTTTATCAGTGGAGGAGGAAGAGACGTATCCCTTCCCCATGCAACAATCGCTCACACATCCATCCCACACTTAGATTTCATCAAAGTATTGTAGTTGTCTTCCAGGTCCAACAGATGCATTACAATTTTTTTTTATGTTTAACATGTAGACCATTATCCATTATATTGCATTGTGCATAATAATTACTCTAGATGTGAAATGGAGGTCCTTTTTTATATGAGTATCTTTGCATATTCTATATATGTATGATTTGAAACAGTATTGTCTGTGCTTCCGCCAAATAAGGCTTGTATAATGTGTTGTCTTTACATCGGGTTGATCTGTGCTAGCATATGAATAGGTAGGCTGAAGTCAATAAAGATTAGTTTTACCATTGCCTTGTGTAGTTTTCTCCCCCCCCCCCCCCCCCCCCCCTTATAATTTGTATGCTGATTCTTGGAGCATTTATCTGCTTTTATACATTTTTATGCTCATTTTGTAATGGGTAGTTGTTGTAAGCATGTTTTGTGCAGGTGATTGCAAAATTTGACTGTTGTCCAGCACAGCAGTTGCTGTGAATGTATGCTCTTTGTCAGCGATTTAAAATTAAACTGTAGTCCCATATTTACAGCAATGTATTAACTCATGCAGTTCATTGATCGTTGCCATTGCCTTGTTTGTGTAGTTGCTTTTGCAACAGAAATGTTCCTTATAGACCGGTTAACCTTCCATTAATCCAGTTGGAGGCACTGACACTTAAACCTGCCACATTTCATTAGAAACGGCTCCGTTATTCTTTGCATTCACGGTCTCTTCCAAAAATGTTGGCTCAGTCTGCAGCATGATGTGTAAAATTAAATTAAAGGTTGTATTTGTTTAAAATCACCTTCAGGTTTAGTTCTTCAAAATTATAGATTGTAAATATGGGAATGCAGTGATTTAAAAATTAATATACAGCAGAGTCTTACCAGTGTTTGCTTGCAAATATATATTTTATGTTTTTACAAGGATGGGTGATGTAGGCGGTTGTAAGCACCAATATATTGATAATATTGGTTTTTACAAATGACCGAAGAGCAAAGAGGTTCTGCTATCATGTTTTTAACCGTATCACTTTCTCTGTTTCTATTTTTAGGCTTCCTCAGGGATTACAATCCCAAAACCCCCAAAACCTCCAGATAAGCCTCTGATGCCTTATATGAGATACAGCAGGAAGGTGAGTGACGAGCTTGGGTTTAGGGAGATATAGCTTCCACCCGCCTAAACTTTACTTCATACCAAATCCCCCTCCTTTTTATGGCCCTAAATAATCACATGGAAAAAAGCATAGTATCAAGCCCAAATTTATTAATCGTTAAGCCACTACAATAAAATCCTCTCCACACCCCAATGTCTCTGAATAGGTCTGGGACCAAGTGAAGGCTTCCAACCCTGACCTTAAGTTGTGGGAGATTGGCAAGATCATTGGTGGGATGTGGCGTGACCTAACCGATGAGGAGAAGCAAGAGTACTTGAACGAATATGAAGCTGAAAAGGTATGAGGATCTAGTAGTCAAAAAATAATAATATATATATTAAAAAACAAACAAAAACAACCTAGAAATATATTTTAAAAAATCCATCCCAGTAGAGCCTCAGGTGCCACTCTTATTTTTCTCTGAAATGGGAGGGTTGCCAGTTCTGTTCACTAGGTCCCAGGCTGTAAATCATCAGCTTCAAGTATCCGGATCCATTGGGAGTGTAGTCGCTTTTCACAACATGCTTTCATTCCCTTCAGACCAAAACAGAGAGATGTAGTGGGTTAAAATATTGTGAAATACAGAGATATGAGCATCCTCAAACTTAAAAACCTATAGTTACTGTAGTTTTTTTCTGTTTTTCTTTGCCATCTCCCTTCCTTAAAAGTACTTGACAATTACATAGTTGGGGAACCCATCTGCATACCCAAACTGCAGTAGGAATATCCTTCTTGTCAGACCCATTGCTGGTCTGATGTTTATACGCCCCCTTTTTTTATTTATCCATTTTTTATCTTTATTTTTATATAATTTGGAGGGGGAGGGGAAAAGTATAGTTCATTTGTTAATGACTGCATTTCGTCTCCATAGCATCCGTCTACATATTCAGACAGCATTCACTAAGTGTCTTAAGACTCCACCTTCGGCTTGTAGGTACGACAAACATAATAATCCAAGGTCTTAAAACCACTTGCTATCTAGGCCAGTTATTTTGTCCAACCTCAGCTGGTGGAGTCTGGTCAACCACATTCACATTTTTCTGTTTTATTTGTAAAGCCTCCAGGGTATATTCTGTCCTGTTGAAGAAACCACCAAAGCTCATCACCCCTTTTATGTCTGTGTCCTTGGTAGTATTTTTATACATTCTCATGCAAACATATTTCTATTTGGTCCTGTGCCAATTCAACTAATGTAAACAGTCTTTTTACATTGGTTGATTTGGATGTTGTGATGCAAAACAATGCAAGTCACTGTCCACATAGTGAGATTAAAACTGGGACTGTTTTGTGTATAAAAACACATTTGTTCGAGTTCTTGGACACAAAAAATACTTGCATGCGTATCTAAGGACTTTTACAAACTTATATATAGTGATACATTTGAATAGAAATGAGCGCCTTTGTATATGAGTTGCAAAGCTTTCATCACGTTTTGAAGCTTATCGACTCCCAAAACAAAGATTTTTGTTTTAGAGTCTGCATATTTGTTCTCTTAAGAACAAATATGCCATGTTGTACTGGATAAATGTTTATTATATAGCAGCAATAGGCTGAACCACCAGACATAGGTCTTGTTCTGCTCCTGCTTCATGTAGTTGCGCCATGCTAAATCTCCAGTGCAGTAGTCTTCTCATTTTGGTGTAGATGTTATTCATGTCTGTGTAACACAAAATGGTGTTGCTGCTGGTTATATATCTGAAATTCTAATGTGTTTTTCTCTCTACAGATTGAATACAACGAGTCAATGAAAACCTACCACAACTCGCCTGCGTATCTGGCGTACATCAGTGCCAAAAGTAGAGCCGAGGCCGCTCTTGAGGAAGAAAGCCGCCAGCGCCAGTCTCGTATTGAGAAGGGAGAACCATATATGAGCATTCAGCCAGCTGAAGATCCTGATGGTTAGTAACACAATAGGGTGGTTGGAGTGAGCTTCTACCAGGTCAGGATTTCTCAATATTCCTATCTGAGCAGAGGTAACTCAATAGAAATGACTGAACCACTAGAGCTAGAAGACCATAGTACTATAGATGCATTAGGCTTTAATTTGTTTAATTGGTAAGCAATTGGCAAAAAAAAAAAAAAAAATCAGAATTTGCAGGAAAAACTTGGCTTTTGAAGCTTACATTAGTTTTGAAGACTCAAGCATGGTTACATCTCTCCACAAACTATTACATAGCCAGGATGTTGGAAATAAATCTGTTCAGGAGGCTTTCCTGACATGTCTGGAAGATCAGTATGTTTCACTACAGTTGCCATTATAGTGAAATGAGTAGATGAACACTCTTACCAGGACAGTCTCGCAAACAGATCTAGTCTCACATCTTTGAATAATAACTTGGAGAAGCATGGGTAAATGTGTTACATTTTACAAAAAGGTACTTACAGTTTTTTTAAATAACCTCACAAGCCCCTCTGCCACATTCCTCCAGTTTCATTATATAGTCTATTTGACATTTCAGCAATCCTACATTATACAGTCAAAAATGTATTTATGTTGTAATACTCTGAATTCTGTAGCCCATCACTGATACATCATTACATATCTGGTGGTTTCATATTTCTCAGGCTATTCTGGAAAAGGTTAGAGCTTTTTATTTTTCTCAAGTTGACATCTCTCCAACCAACCATTATTCTGGTAAAGTATTCCAGATTTTAAAAAAGCCTCCAAAGTAATACAGAATCAGAGAGTTTTTTTTATTCATTCATTCATTTATTTTTCTTACGTTAATGAATATAGAAAAAACAAAACCGGGGGTGCTCATTTGGAGAATTACCGAACGGTTAGTTCTATGGACACTCTGAGAGCAGCGTCTTTTAGCTCGCTTGTGCCTTTCATTGGTAGAAGTATGCTGTAGTATATCAGTCTAGTCTCATTCAATAGAGTGATCCATCCCCGAAATACCAGGCAAATCTGCCCTGAACATGAGAAATGACAAACTCCAGACGTACGTTCGTTCTTTATTGGGCATTGTCAGTAGGGTTTAGCTGAACTCCTATGGCACAGTGAGCAAGGAGTCCCCTATCGCCCCTAGGGAGACTAAGCCCAGAGGGTCACTAGAAAAACTAAATATCTATATCTGATCCTATTGTATTGGAAGCACAGTTCTGCAGTGGTTCAGTATACACACCGAAACATAAATGGATATAATTGAAACATATATCTATAGAGAAGCCTCTATGTTGATGCAGCTGACGTTATAATTCTGAGCCTGTACCTTGATTTTGTTTCGTCTTTTTAATTTGCCTCAGAATTCTAATGTGCCAGTGACGTAGACAATACAGAAAACTGAGCAGGCGGGCACACTCTCTCCCTCAATATGGACCAGTAAAAAATCTAATTGGTCTATTTTAAATCTTTTATATACATATTAATACATTACTTGTCAATCATATAAATGTAGCTTCTCTTTAAGTAGCTGTTTAGAATCTGTGTTTGGCTGGAGCACCCTCTAGTGGCCAGAGACCAGTACTTAAAGAAAATAAAGAGTTGGAGCATATGGGGAGAACATGATTTGTAAATGGCTGGCAAAGGAGCAAAAACTAATGACTATTCTAGGGACACCTTTAACAAGATTGTTTTTCCTAATGCATTGTACTAGCCGTTTCTTCCAAAAATAATCTTTCCTTAGATATTCAAAATTGTTTGTGCTGCATTATCATGGTAATCTGGTGCAGAGCATGTGTGGAACTCTTTGCTTTATAAAGGTGGAGGAAGGGATGTAACTACATAGTAATGGGGTAGGTTGTGCTTTTTTTATGTGTTTGCAAAAGCATTGTCACGTGGGAAAGCAGTTCGTTATTATTGGAGAGTAAGGCATTTGCATTTTAATGTGACTTCTAAAGTAGATAATATCTCTGCATTGATTTCAGTTTAAAAAATGGCTAGTAAAGGACTTTTACAAATACAACTTTATTTTGGGGTGATAGAGTACTTTTTTAGCTGTCTAAAAACGAAAACCGTTTTAGTATAAGAATATTTAATATTACAACACTTTTAGCTTGTAGCCTCCCATGCTTCCAGTGTCTGTAGCCCTCTCTATTTGCTGCACAAACTTTTGGAAGTAATTTGCTTTGTTATATTTTTCTTTTCTTTTTTTCTTTTCTTTTTTATATTGTGTGGTTTTAATAAAGTAACTGTCTTACATTGCCAGCCCCATGTCTCTGTTTTTCAGAGACTCGATTGTGTCACAGATCCTCCATTCATTGTGCAAGTAATTGTGTGTAGGTTGGAGGAGAAATCTCCCTGTAGACAGGTGTGGCTGAGTCTATATTATTAAGGCGGCTCTCTGAATTCAGTGACGTTTTTGAGTAGTAGGCCCTTTGCCAAGTTCTGCAGATCCCATTCTTGTTTTTCCAGATTAATCTGTGTGAAAAAATATAAGTTATTCTCTTCTTAAGTGTTACAGCATTTCTTCATAATCCAGTTTTAAAAACATATTTATTGCATTTGAAATTAATTCTAATATTTTAGGATATTCTGTAGTTTTAAGATAAAAGTACCAAATATTTTGTTTTAAAGAAATGCAAAATTCTAACCAGGCTTTTGTACAATGTTGACGTGGAACACACTCTCACCCTCCCTAAAATATTTTCTTTTGCACTCCTGTCAAGAATGCAGACCTAGGGCCATATTCAATCGATATTTCGGGAGATCCGGTAGCCCGTAAGTGAGGTCGCAAGTTAGTTTGCTTTTCAATTAGCGTCTTTTTGTGGGCTCAAAACTGTTTACACGTTACAGCCTTGAAAAAATTGTGATTATTAAACCCGTAATTTACAGCCTCCCGAAGCCTTTGATCTTTCACAAGAGTTACAATCGCTAAAATCGCTATTCAATTGCACAATTTCACCAAGCCCGCAAATGTTTTCACACACGTAAATGGCAAGAGGACGACAAAATCCCACGAGTGATAGAGAGCACCCGCAAGGGGGTTAAGCACCTATTGGTAAATGCAAATAAAACCTTAATACTGCACTGTAAATAACGGCAAAGTGATGACAGACATTAGAATTAATTGTACAACAGTCTCAAGCTCACAAATCGGCAGTATATAAAATGTTTTTTTTTTTTTTGTTTAATTTCAGTGTTAAATCGATCTTGGGTATCAATGAGTTATTACATATCAGGCCACCCATATAGACTAGAACAGTATTGGCATTGATTTTCATAATTCTTTATTTTGCGGCCTTGTGAGTCTGATCGCATATCAGACCCCCGAACCTAATTGATTGACATCTAACCTCCATGTTTTACTGCCGTAATAATGAGGGTCTTATTTTCTATTGGCTGATTCGAAATGGGAGGTTACAGGCTTGCTTAATTGATCATGTTCCTGCACTGGACTGCTAGAAACCAGTGCATGGTTTACGGTTTCGGCTTTGGGACAATAACTTGCAGCCTTGAGCAATTGAATAGCTCCGGAATCTGAGACAAACAGGAGCCCGCAACACACCCGCAGACTTACGGCTGTCTACGATAGAGTTGTGGGCTTGGAATTGAATGTGGCTCCTAGTTCACTTCATCTTTTAAACAACTTATATACGTTTCTTGTGTGTGTGTATATATGTATGTATATATATATATATATATATATATATATATATATATATATATATATATATAATTTTTTTTTTTTTTTTTTTGCTTGTATAGTATGAACGGACTAGAGAAATCACAGTTTGTCCTTTGCTGACTAAAACATATATTGTGCTTTCCAGATTACGACGATGGCTTCTCTATGAAGCACACAGCAGCTGCCCGTTTTCAGAGGAACCACCGCCTAATAAGCGAGATCTTGAGCGAGAGCGTGGTACCTGATGTCCGGTCTGTGGTTACAACAGCCAGAATGCAGGTTCTAAAAAGACAAGTTCAATCCTTGATGGTGCATCAGGTATTTGAATTACCCACCCATATCAAATTATGTAGTTGTATATAGCTGTTCATTTTAATTCATGCCATGCTTTTGTCCAGGGGTTAAAGGGATCATGAAGTCATAAATGTACTGTCCTTCCAAGGAATAGAGGTGTTCTTTGAATGATAAGCTAGTTAGTGAGGGTTAGTGATTTATAGACCTGTTTTAACTACCTTGATTTGTACTCTGTCACATTCACATTGACTGCTTTGGTCAGATTCACAATAATGCCAAGTAATTTTGAGATCTGTTATGTTACTTTTAAAAAAGTAGGCAAAGGTCCCAGTTATTGCAGAAATGAAAACTACACATATCGATAAATATACTTGTAATTGTTGTTTATATGATTGAGCTTGAACCTTTAATATTTTAAGCTTTAATTTTCAATTCAGGACCTCCCTCTCTATTACTTTATCAAGGAATGGTCAATATCGCTTACCATTTATTAAACTGGGTATGCTTATCATTTTCTTTTTTTTTAATACTCGCTCCCCATCTTGAGTTAATTAATGGCCCTTAATGTTATGTAATTTTATGCCTAAATACCTAACTTTCATGCTTAGTTATTTAAAGCTTCCCGTCATCATTTTAAACAAGGACTTAGTTATATTTATTTACATCTGCAATAACAAAACCTTTTCTGTGCCGCTTTAACAACATTATCGACATGCTCGAAATCTACTAGTATCCAAGCTTAATATAAAATGTGTAACTTAATACGGCTGCTGCACATCATGACACAGTAACGTTTCTGCTGGCCCCTCGGTTTTAGATCTGTTCTTTCATTGGTGGAGAATAATTGAGTTGTGAAAAGCCTGGCACTATTTCCAGAAATCATCGCTGTAAGGGAAGCCGCATTGTTATTGTATCTAAAAATCTGCGTCTTCTTCAGAGCGTGAATGAACAAGCATAGATTAGATAGAAACTCACCTCGCCCAACTCCTAGGGTGTGGTGAGATTGTGGGAATATCCCTGAACTTAAAGGGCCCAGTGTAAGCAATTTAATGTGATTTCATTTATTAATGTTCTATTTTTTTATTTAGTTTTTAGTTCACCATTAGCATTCCATTTGAAAACCGCATATACTTAATTTTTTTTCACCTCTGCACAAGGGGAATGAATCAAATGATATGTAAAAGGTCCACATGTATAGTCTTTATAGTCGTAACCTCTCCTGATTTGGAAATATATAGAAAGCACTAAAGGTAAATGTTCAGCAGTGTATCAGCGAATCTTACTAATGGAGTCTGACTACATCTGACTGGTGTGGGCAGAGCCAAACACACTTGGCTGGTACTGTTCTGTTCTACCAAATATTGATTTGCAAATGTAAATAATTTTATTAACAAGTATGTAAAAGCTGTTTTTACTAACCTTCCAGATAATCTCTACAAAGCTCCACCTCCTGTAACTCATGCACACAGTGTCTCTGTAGTACTAGCCAATCACAGACGACTGTCTAGTACATTTAGTAACCTAGAGACACTGTGTGCATGAGTTAGAGGGACAGATTTGGAAAGATTATTTTGATGGTAAAGTTAGTAAAACAGAGCTTGTTAATGATGATCACATATGCAAATACATATTTAGTATGTTTTCTAATATTTAATACAGGGGGAACCTTCCATGTCACTTTAAATTGGTACTATAGAAATCAATTATCTTATTTTAAGGAAATTACATTTTAGATGTTTGAATGCTATTTAATTCCCTCTGCATCAGCAAGTTCCACTACTTAGATTTTGGCTTATTTTTTCTTATGCGTAAACCTAATTTTATTATATGTCTGTTTGTTTGTTCATTTTGCTTTGACATCAGGTTATGCATGTAGGTTAACCTTCAAGATTTCAGAGATTTAAATTAAATTCTTCTCTTTATTTGCTCAAATAGCGCAAACTGGAGGCTGAGCTGCTGCAGATAGAGGATCGTCACCAAGACAAAAAGCGGAAATTCTTAGAAAGTACAGAATCCTTCAACAATGAGCTAAAACGGGTAAATATTGTTTTTTCTTGTTGCCAAGTTAAGGGTTACCATAGTTGCATTTTTTTGGTCATTAATTTAAAAGATCATATTTTAAACATTACAAAATATGTTTTCTTCTGTCCGATCAAATCCAAGTGATATATACATTTATAATAGGATGCAAGACTGATGAATTCCTGGACTTCAACAACTTGTCTTTTTATCCCACTTTCCTAATATAAACAATGTGATGCACTTAATTTATGAAAAATGTACATAAATAAAAGTGAAAACCGTTTTACTGTGAAGATTTTACAGTTTTGGAGAGTTACATAAACCCTTTTAAGGGATTCAGTAACTTGCACTAAAAAAGTAAAGGATCTAAAATTTTTCCAGGCTGGAAATATAGCTAAATCATAATCTCAAAATGTGTTTTTAAATCTTGTAGAAAAAGGTTGACTGAATCATTTTTATCTTCTGTTATTCTATATATTGCGTTTAAGTATAGGCATTATTTAAGACTCCCTTGTTCTTTTGTCCAGCTCTGCAGCTTGAAGGTGGAAGTGGATATGGATAAGATCGCTGCAGAAATCGCTCAGGCAGAGGAACAGGCTCGCAAACGGCAAGAGGAGCGTGAAAAGGAGGCAGCAGAGCAAGCTGAGCGAAACCAGGCAGCAGCAGCAGCGGCTGCTGCCGCCGCTGCAACAGCAGCAGCAGCAGCAGCGGCGGCGGCAGCAGCTGCAGCAGCTGAAGAGGAGCAAGAAGCTGCAAAATCTGAGGAAAAGAATGAGGATGAAGAGGCCCCAATGGAAACAGGTGTGTGGAGATGCATGAAATCAGGGGAAATCATGAGTATCTACTTTGTTCGCACGGACAAGTATATTTATAAATCTATATTTAAATCATGTGAGATAAAGCCATTGTTCCTTTACGGCACAAATACCATGCTCTAGTGTGTATGCTGTGGTGTCGCAAAACGACAGTTTCACCAGTCAGCTGAAAATTTCATTAAAGGCAATTTACCACATGCTATTCGTGATGTGTGAGAGCACAAAATCATACGTTAAATTTAATATTTTTCTTTCTTACAGTAATAACACTAACAAATTGTTTAACTGATCTGTTTAGGTCATTCCAGCTTGCCATAATCTGCACAGATTAATTTGTTCATGTTTTTTTCTTTTGCTCACCATGTGGAGCAGAACTGTGGGTCTGGGAGTGGGCAGTCCATGACACATGTAATCAGAGTTTTTTATTGTATTAGTGAAAAAGCACTTATTTTGAAAAAGGCATCTTATTTATATAAAAATGTGCTGAATTAAGTGGCCCTTTTAGGATGTACTGTTGCAGAATGTAATGATTTGTCTACACCAATCTGTACATTCTGATTCTATTGGATCCTATCTATCTTCTGTTTACTATTATTGGCTATTCTATAGTAATCTATTAATTTTGATGATATTATGCCTCATTTTCTGGTGAGTGGATACAGAAATGGATGTGGGTATATAAAACTATTATATATATATATATATATATATATATATATATATATATATATATATATATATATATATATATATATATATATATATATATATATTATATATAAACATTCACCCAGTAAGTATTGATAAGCCTGGGGCATTGTTTTCTGTGCATTGGCCTGGGTCTCAGCATGTCTTTTAAGCTGATCTTTTCGAAAACAAATAAAAACGTTTTCACATCTCTGGTCAGTGGAACAGAAAAGCTGAACGCTCAAAATGGCTAACTTCAATCTTATTTTACAAAATTATTTTACATTTTCTTGTAGAAAAATACAGTAACATTCAGTTGTTAAGATACTTATTATCTATCTATCTTATATTGTTCCCTAAATAGTTTATATTTTTCATAATCTTGTCTCATGACTATATGGGTATTGAAGTCTCAGGGATTTTATGGCCCAGTGCGCTATCGTTCTGTCGCCAAACATTATTTTGTTTTTCCCCTTGGCATCTTTGAGCGGCAGGCATGCAAAAATACTCAACAATTGCCACAGTGTTCAAGTATTTACACAACTAGCCCAAACTTGTAAGAATGACGTAAATGTCAGGGGAAACATGTTCTGACTTCCACTCCCTAATTAAGAAAATCCTTCTGCTGGCACTAGATAAAGACTCGGGACATA
>CM050174.1:36941980-37029480 GCA_027410445.1 Discoglossus pictus
CCCCCCTGCAGCACCACTCACCGGCCCAGCAACCAAAAACCCCCTGAAGCATTACTCACACCCCAGCTGCCCCAAAATCCCCCTGCAGCACCACTCACCCCCCCTAGCAGCCCCAAAAAAACCTGCAGCACCACTCACCCCCAAGCAGCCCCAAACCCCCCCTGCAGCACCACTTACCCCCCCAGCAGCCCCCCAAAAACCTGCAGCACCACTCACCCCCCCTAGGAGCCCCAAACCCCCCCTCCAGCACCACTCACCGGCCCAGCAGCCCAAAACCCCCTGCAGCACCACTCACCCCCCAGCAGCCCCAACCTCCCCCTGCAGCACCACTCACCCCCCAGCTGCCCCAAACTCCCCCTGCAGCACCATTCACCCCCCCCCCCCAGCAGCCCCCCCAAAAACTGCAGCACCACTCACCCCCCCCCCCTAGCAGCTCCAAAACACCCCTGTAGCACCACTCACCGGCCCAGCAGCCCAAAACCCACTGCAGCATTACTCACACCCCAGCTGCCCCAAAATCCTCCTGCAGCACCACTTAACCCCCCCCCAGCAGCCCCCAAAAAACCTGCAGCACCACTCACCCCCCCTAGCAGCCCCAAAAAAACCTGCAGCACCACTCACCCCCAAGCAGCCCCAAACCCCCCCTGCAGCACCACTCACCCCCCCCCCCCAGCAGCCCCAAAACACCCCTGCAGCACCACTCACCGGCCCAGCAGCCCAAAACCCCCTGAAGCATTACTCACACCCCAGCTGCCCCGAAATCCGCCTGCAGCACCACTCCCCCCCTAGCAGCCCCCCAAAAACCTGCAGCACCACTCACCCCCTAGCAGCGACCCCCCCCCCCTGCAGCACCACTCACCGGCCCAGCAGCCCAAAACCCCCTGAAGCATTACTCACACCCCAGCTGCCCCCAAATCCCCCTGCAGCACCACTCCACCCCCCTAGCAGCCCCAAAAAAACCTGCAGCACCACTCACCCCCAAGCAGCCCCAAACCCCCCCTGCAGCACCACTTACCCCCCCCAGCAGCCCCCCAAAAACCTGCAGCACCACTCACCCCCCCTAGCAGCCCCAAACCCCCCCTCCAGCACCACTCACCGGCCCAGCAGCCCAAAACCCCCTGCAGCACCACTCACCCCCCAGCAGCCCCAACCTCCCCCTGCAGCACCACTCACCCCCCAGCTGCCCCAAACTCCCCCTGCAGCACCATTCACCCCCAGCAGCACCACTCACCCCCAGCTGCCCCAAAACCTAACTGCAGCACCATTAACACCCCCCCCCCCACAGCAGCCCCAATCCTCACCTGCAGCAACACTTACCCCCCCAGCCCCCCCTCCCTGCAGCACCACTAACCCCCCAGCTGCCCCAAAACCCCCCTGCAGCACCACTCACTCCCCCCCCCCCAGCAGCACCACTCACCCCCTGCAGCACAATTCACCCCCCAGCAGCACCATTAACCCCCGGCACCACCATTCAGCCCCCGGCACCACCATTCAGCCCCCACAGTAGCACAATTCAGCCCCCTAGCAGCTCCAAAAACCCCTGTTCTGCACCACTCACCCCCCAAGAGCCCCCAAAAAACCCTGCAGCACCACTCACCCCCCCAGCAGCTCCAAAAAAACCCCCTCAGCACCACTCACCCCCTAGCAGCCCCAAACCCCCCTGCAACACCACTCACCCCCCCCCCCCTTTACTTGTTACATGACCCAGTAAGACCCAAAGTCCCTGATCCCCCTAAAAAGACACAACACAACTGTTGGAGGTACAACTGGCCGCAGCGAGTTTTATTATTATAATATGCAAACAGCATATGTAAATTCACTACAATGGGGGAGGAGCCCCGGGCTTGGCAGTAACCCCATCCCTTGAGCCCATGCTCAAGAGGTCAACCTCTGTGCCGTCGTCACTCCTTCCCAGGGGTAAGGACGCCCCCTTCTCACCATTGACCCGGGCAACTCCCCCACCCGCCACGGCAACTCCGGACGAATCCTCTACAGAGGCGCTCCCCCCCATTGCTAAGGCCCGCTGTACCCCTTCCTTAAACTTCAACAAAAGCAACTCCAAGCCTATTTCCATCAAATGTACTCCATCTTCCAATAAAAATGCATCCGCATTAGAGTCCTCCAGTTCGTGATGGCGCAGAGAGGACCATCCCATCTTTCTAATGAAGCTCGACATCAGCTTGTTCATTTTCTGCCTGGCCCTGTCCAGGCTACCCGGGTCCCTCGCATTTCTCCATGCCCTCCTTTTTACCATCTCCGACCATATAACGATTCCTGGGAACCTCTCTCTCCAGCCACTGATGTCGCGCTTCATATCCCTCACCAGCCTTTTGATAGGGATGTATCCCAAATCATTTCCTCCCACATGGAATAACACAATTTCCGGCCGACCAAAGTGCTGGGTGTACGAGTCCATCAACCCACTAGCTTGCCTCCACCTAATTTCTCTCGTACCAACCAGCGCACTGCTCCGAACCCATTAGGTATACTCAACTGCAGACCATCCTTCGAGTTCATGGCAAAACACTCCGCCCAGTATATGCAGGAGTGCCTAATCACCTAGAGTTGATTCCGAGGGTCTGCAATGGCATGTCAAACTTAGTAAGCAACTGAAGCCGGTCGAATGTATAACTTGAAAGGTCTCGATTGCCACCTTCCAATCCTCTTAAGCACCTCATCCGGAAGTCCCAAGCCCGCTGCTTCCGTTGCCGCACCTATGCGGAGTGAGTTCCAAATTCAGCCTCACATATTCCCAGCTTGCGCAAACAACTTTTGAAAACCTTAGAGAATTGGAAGCGCGACAAGGCGAGCCCGTCCAAGTGTATTAATAACGGCCCGGGCAAACCGGGTCCACACCGTCCACTGGGCAACAGTCCGTTCCTACCGGTCTCAGCATGATCTCCTTGCCATGATCCGCCTGGTCTGTCTTGGACCTCCTTAACCATAACACTAGCCTGTCACCTTCCACCCATACGTCCTCCACTTGCATGCCTCCCAGGCCGTGCTTGCTAGCCGCAACCAGTTCGCCTAACCTGAATGCTCCAAAGAAGGCTAGCGAAAAAACTGTCTGGAACAGCAGTGCCTCGTAGGCCGTGTGGCAAACCTCCTCCAGTGCCACAGAGATACGCAACAACCGCAAAATGTGACAGGGCGCCGCTTGTCTGTACCCGACTGACCCTTTGCTAGTCCCTTCAGGACCCTCCTTACCAGAAACTCCTGCCCAGATAGCTTGAACATAAAAGCTAACGCAGTTACTTGACTGGACACTGATGCCTCGACATACCGGCATCCCTACATTACAGTATGAACTACAGCAGTATGCTTAACCTCTGATCATCAGACTCCTCACTGCCTGCCGCCGCCACCAAGTAGGCCCCGCTTAAACCACACCTTCTTGTATGCCGACCATGTTGATGGCGCTAATGAATTCCTGATCAGCGACACTACCTCTCTGCTCTGAGCTCCCATAGTGTGAGCGGGAACTGCTTCCCCGTCGCTGCTTGGGGCGCCAGTTGTCTGAAGTGCCCCCACTGAAAACGAGACAGTGCGTCAGCTATACTGTTATCTATGCCCGGAACATGCTTAGCTCTAAAACATATGTTCAAACGTAGGCAGGCCAGGACTAAGTGTCGAAACAACCTGATGACCCGTATTAATGATGATGTGATGTCGCTCACCGTGTGGACCACTGCCATGTTGTTCGAGAAAAGATGATGTGCCTATCCTTAAGGTCTTCTCCATACATACTGAGACAACGATAGGAAATAGTTCCTGGAAGGCTAAAATTCTTGGTTAGGCCCGCCTCAATCCATTTTTTGGATGCACACCATTTGTCACGGAAATATGCACCAAATCCGTGAGTCCCCGATGCGTCGGTAAACAAGGCCAGCTGGATGTTAGACTGTCTACACTATTGAAGGATTCCAAGAACGCCACCCAAACCGCAGCGTCCTCTCTTATGGATGCCGTTATCCTTGCGAAGTGGTGTGCCTGCTTGATACCAACCATAGCTAGCGCGATACGACGACAAAAGATCCCTCCCATGGGAGCGATTCTACATGCGAACGAGAGATTTCACAAGAATAGACTGGAAAAGACACCCTCCTCGCCCCTGCATGTGCCGCCAACTGGCCTCTTAAATCGTTGACTTTTTCCAATGGTAAACTGCACTCCATCGTCAGGGAATTCATCAAGATGCCCACAAAGCTAAGGCAGGTGGTTGGACCCTCAGTCTTCTGGTCTGCCAACGGAACCCCAAAGGAATGCGCCACTCTGGAGAATGTGGCCAGCAGATGCGCCCACACTTCTTGTCCCTTGGACCCCCGAACAGGAAGTCATCCAAATAATGCACCATGCTATCATATCCTGACTCCTGGACTTTGAACTATCTCGGTCGCCGAGTCAAACGACGCGTATGAAACTGACGACAGATTCTTGTCGATAACATCAATGACTGATTGACCGTTCGAGTATGCCAGGTGATGTATCAGTCTAAACTTTTCAAGTTCTTTCTTCGGCACCACACCCAAAGGGGATATCCGTAAACAAGGTATAGGGGGTTCCGCAAACGGGCCTGCCATCCTGCCCAACTTGACTTCTTTTCTAGGAAACTTGGCCACTGATTTTAGGTTTTTTCTTTTGCCTTTCACCTTGTAACTTCCACGCTTTGCTTACCCACTCCGTCCTGGGCTGACCCGGTCCAATGGTTGCCTGATTACCTTTGATCACCCAATTGATCACCTGCGGTCGACATACCTCATCCATTTTTTAACCAACCTCTTGCTACCATCCGACCCGTGAGAAAGATGGCTGCGCCGCACCGCAAGGCTCCCCAACTATCATAACTTCCTCCATGACAGTGATATACAAACTGCGAGCTTCTTTGGCCCAAGAAAATCCTCACCACAAAGGGGGGCAAACAGTGTGCTTGTCGCACTGTAAACTACCTCCTTTTCATCTCTTGGTCATTCTTGGCCTTCACCTCACACAGTCACGTGCTCACCTTAAATTACAGGACCGGACCTCCGAGGTCAACCCACCTTGTCTGTTTTCCAACCACCCTCTCCCTACCGGCCTGAAGAGTCGGCTGTACAGAACCTCAAGGCTTCATACTTGTCACAGACCTCTTTCCATCACCGTGGTATACCGCCACATGGTCACTTGATTATCCTCTGGATCCCAAGACTGGGCATATGTTCACACGGGATCTCCAAACCAGCCATATGGTCACATGATCACCTTTTTGATCCCAAACCAGCCATATGGACACATGATCCCCTTTGGATCCCAATACCAGGCACCTGAGGCCACCACGCCTTGTCTGTATACCAACCACCCTCTCGCTACCGGCAAACCTGCGGGAAGGAGAGATGGCTGCACACCAACTGAAAGCTGCTCTGGAGACCTCTCGCCGATGACACACGCCAAGATCGACAATGCCTGCAGCCAGTTCACAAACGTCTTAGGAATCTTCCTGAAGCCTTTTCACTCAGGCTCTCCTAACACCGGCCCTCTGTCCTGGGTATCCCTGAATCTTGATGAGGGTAGCAATGAGAATATTTCGATAAATTCCCTCTTCCAAATCCGCTCCTTTACTTTTAGCGGCAGATGAGCACCTAAGCTATCCAAGCTGCATAACACAGTCGACCTAACTGAGCTGTCGGATATCTTGACTGCACCTAGCGCTGTTGCCGGGTCTGCCGGGGAAAACGGTGAGACTAACCCTGAAGCACCCGCCACCCGGGAGGCACAACTCTTCTCCTGTGCTACAGTACCTTGCCCTCCCCAGGCCTGCCTTGCCAAACCCGACACCCATTCTCCTAAATCTTCATTGTTCAAGTTAACATCATATGACCTCAAGAATCCCTTTAACCCAGCCAGAAATGTCTGTGACTGTACGTCCCTGCCACTACCAGTGTAGCCTAAAGTGCCCATGCCTGGCAGGCTCTTGATGTGGCCTCTGTTTGGCTGGACTGTTCCTGTCTCAGGATCTTAGTCGCCTGCTCTACATACTAGTTGCACATGATTCACTCTCCGAACTGGAGTCCATCCTGACGCGCCGATAGGACCTGCGGCTATGGGAGCGAGATCTGCCCATAGATGATCTGTCAAGGCAAAAAGAACCATGTGAGGGCTGTCCTTGCCTGCCATACCTGTTGCTTCCTTGTTCTCACGGGACGTGGGGATCGTCTCGTTTCATCTCTCCTCATGGTCTCCGCAACCATCTCTTTTTCCACTTTGTTTCTCTTTTTTCTCAGCTGCGACGATAGGGATGGCAGCAAGCCCTGCGAATTCAAGGTTGGCACGTTATCACCACTCCCGCTTCCTGCTAGCCCAACTCCAGGTTGAGGTGTTGGAGCCCTGGTGGCACTCCTTTTAATGTTACCCCTCTGGTTCCTATGAACCCTAGACTCGCTCTGCGGTGGCCGCATGGATAAAGAACCCCCGCTAGAGCGCCGTGGGGATTCGTACTGAGGGTTGCCGGCTGGCCTAGAGCCACTGCCTGCAGCATGGCTGCGTCTGGATCTCCTTACCTCCTCCCCCGGCTGGTTCTGAGGCCTAGAAAGCCCCTGCGTGATCCTGTGGGGAGGAATGCCGCTCCCAATGCTCTTGGGGAAAACAGCCACCACCGACTGCTCCCCCGCGGATAAAAGGGGTTCATCTCCCACAATAGAATCAGCCGCAGGTGCTGCAGCAGCCTGTCCACAGCCCAGACGGTCTTCCAACTATCTCATTCCATGGCTGATGGCTCTTGACCGCACCTCCTCCAAGATGCGCTCTAATCCCACTAACTCCCCTACATCCATACCCACAGAAATAGCACAAGACAGGACAATGAGGGATGATAAATGAAAACACACTCTCAAACACACCCTATTGCTAAGCCAGGGGATATAACTGGGTAAATAACCAGAGCTAGAAAACACAGCCTGCTAATCTACAGCTGCTACACAGAAAAACTGGAAAGAAATACCCAGCTGCTATATACTGCCCAGCCTACCTATATAATCTTATATGATATATGGGGGAACTGCTATAAGAGAAGAACACACCACAGACAGACAGACAGGACTGAGACACAGACACTTTTGGGAACAGAATCCACGCTGCCAAAGCTAAGGATGCTACCACACTACTGATGCATTTATATGTACATGCATCAAGCACCAGACTTTGTTAACCATCCACGCTGCTCCTGCGCTCCTGATGCTGCCTGCCTGCCTAAGGGGGCGGAGCAACCGCAACCTCTTGCGCGAGGCCCGCCCCCTCCGCCGGCACTTGGTTCCACCGAGTCAAGGGACCCCAACAGCGGATACCAGCTCACTGGTTCCGCCCTGGGGGTCCTTCATGTTGTCCCTGATCCAGTTGTCTCATTATTTAGAGGCTGAATATCCTTCCCCTGCCTGATCTTCATACAGCGGGGAGCAGAATTCCTAGTGAAGTTATGTGACCCTGCAGTATGAAGCTCCGGCAGGGGATGGATATCCAGCCTCTGACTAATGAGAGAACCGGACCAGGGACTACAGTGAGCAAGTAAGAAGAGGGGTCTGCTGGGTGTGGAGGGGGCTGCTGATGACACACACGGTCTGGCTGAACAGAGGCTGCGGACCGGTGATGGCCCACAGCCCGGGGGTTGGGGACCCCTGATTTAAACAATGAAATTAAAACATTTTTTGGAGGGGCACTGCTGCACTGGGGCCCCACCAGAGCAGCACCGAGTGCACAGATAATAGCTCTGCCTGTCCTGGAAGTAGTATTGAATTGCACCACTCAGGGCCACAGTTTTTTGTCTTTTACCCCTAGATTATATTTGGCTCCTACGCCCATGGTCTGAGTCATTTTCCCCCCCTCTACGGATGGGTGACAGTACACGTAGGATTTTGGAGGAATCTCAGCTCCTAAGGACTTATAAGTAACCCAACAGGTGCTGGCGTTTGATGAAGAAAAAATAGAATAGGTTAGCAAAAATGTATTGTAATGCCTCTACTGGACTCCCCCACTCCTCCCCGCCTGGTAGATGAGATATCCCCTCAGGCTCCAAGCTGTCACAAAGCTTTTGTCTTACACAGTTTCTCATGTAACAATAAACAGAGAATACGGAGGCGTCAGATTATAACTGATCATTTTTGCTTTCTTTCATTTCCTTTTTCAGCGAAAGTAGGACACATGTCTGGTCGGCCGCTGCATTTCCTGAGAGTTCACCGAAACTTTCATTTACCACCAGAATTTATGATTTTCTCAGAAAGATGCTGCTGACCCTGAAACAGATGGCTGACACATAGCAGGGGGACTGGAGTTAATATTCCTTTGTGGTGACCAAAAAGCCACAAAAGTGAGACATTTCAATATTATATGTGCAGCTAACGGAACATGGGAGGTTTCAACATTCTACTATGAATACAATATAACTGTATATTATTTACTTTGATGTACTTTATTTTATTAAAAATACAATTTGTTCCTGCATGGGTCTGCCCTCTGCAGCTCATGAAGTCATAGACACTTGCTGTGCAGTGTCTCATACTAGCCAATCAGAGACCATCTCTCAGCAACATTCTTCTTAGAGATGGTTACTTATTGGCTAATTTGAAACACTGCACTTCAGAGTCTGTTTCTTCATGAGCTGCAGAAGGAAGACGCCAGATTTTAGGCAGAAAAAAACAGAGCTTAAAAGGACTTTTTAATTAAATAAAGTACATAAAAGTAAACAGGTATATTATGTTTGTATTGAAACCTTCCATGTCCCTTTAACGTAATGGTTCTAATAAAAAGGAAATACTAAAATTGCACTTATATTATGAGGAGCAAATGCAATAATGTTGGGAAATAATAATAATAATTATTTCTCTCGGTGCATAACACCAATTTAAATGTATTTAATAAAGGACTAGAGAAATACAAAACAATAAATCTTTATTTATATTATTGGAGACAACGGCGGTTAAAAACTTCTTTAAAAATCAAGGGAATGGGGAATAATTCCTTAAAAACATTTAATATTGACTCCCTTATTGTGCACACTAGATCAATTGCTGAGAGATGAATACAGTATTATAATCTCTCCTGTTTTGTCTTTATAGGTGCTTAATATAAGTCTTTAGCTTGGCTTCCTTCCTTTTATATATAATTATATCTCAAAGAGATTATATTAAATATATATAGCCGGAATTGAGAGTCCTATAGGTAACCAGTCCATACATCAATGTGTGTAGTGCTTTATCATACCCTATTATATATCTATATAATATACTACAATATTAATATCTAATCTCATTCACAGGTCTATATATCGGGGATATCCCCTCTTGATTTTAGTGTGAGATATACAGCTCATTACCCAAGGGTATATATATATATATCTCTTCTTTTGGTGGTATCTTTTAGTCTTTTTATATTTGCCACTTGGACTAAATATACCACTTTGTGATATATATATTTTTTATATATTTGTACAGTGTATCACCATGGGTTAAGATGTATTCAGTATATCACCATGAGTTAAGATGTCATTTATATAGCTCTCCTGTGTATTTAGAGTACAATTGTAGCATATATATAAGGTATAACAGTGTTCCTAGCACTATACTAGGAGGTCAGTATTATCTCCATTAGGTTTATCTCCGTGTATAGGCTTTCTGTATTGGCTCAGTCCTTATATCCCAAATAGCATTAGTATTTCTATCCCTTTTGCAGAGTTTCTTGTTAGGTTGATCTTTGCTAATGGTTAGGACTCGGCATCGGGCTCTCCCGTGTGCCAGAGCTAAAGCACAACATATATCTCTGGTGAGGACTCAATAATCACGGAGCTGCATTCAGCTATACTGGAAGCGCTTGCTTATTTACAAAATTGGCGTCTGACGTCAGACGCTACCCTGACGTACGTTTCGTCACATGGGTGTGACTTTCTCAAAGGGGGAAGGCGATGTTCTCCACAGTGCCTCCTATTTATAGAAGGATCGGTAGTCATGGTTACCCTTTACCTTTTTATGCAAGTGAAGGGGTAACATGTATAAGTTGGTCTGACAAGTCTAGCAAGTTATATCTAAAGTCACTTCCTGATTCTTTTTGTCACATTTATATTGAGTGTCCCTGATAGGGGCCCTCGATATAAGTTTCTGAAGTTCATATATTTATTATTGTTATTAGTCTGCATGTGTTCTCATACTACAATCTAAACTGTAACAACATTATATCTTACATGTAAATCACGATATCATCATGGCTCCGCATATTTTAATTGGTATATATTAATGATAAGAAATAGATCATCATTTACTTTTATGTAGGGAATAGATCTCATATTCACCATTGCTTTACTCTAAAGGGATGTTTTTAATTGTTATTATAAAATCATGACAGGAACATTTCGGATTCTATCTACATTTTAATCATATTATAATGAGATTGGTACATGTCTCTTTGAGTTTTTAAGAGTACTTTGGGAGAATTATTCCCTTATTGCCTTATTGTACAGAGATATACCTTGCATGTAATTCTACTTTTATCCATTCAATAAATTTTCTAAATAATGTGAGATATACATTGTGTTAATATACTGTGGAATGTAGTTATATAACTACTATTGTGCTATATTTATATAACCTTCTGGCTATATGAGTTGTATATAAAAACCAAATCTTGTATCTACACCATCCTTGTGCAATCTTAAAGTGATTAAATAATACTATTTGTGATCAATCTTAGTGAACTATATTGTTTATCGTACACTGTACAGTGAAAAATTATTTTCATATAATATGAAAATGTCCATATTGGACATTGTATACTGTATATAATAAGTGCTATTGGTAAAATAATTAATTTAGTGAATATTTGGTTTGAATGAACTTATACGTAATGCCTCCTTCGCTTATATAAGTTGGAGGTTATGATGTATCTTTGCATAATATAAAAGAATCCAAGTAATTCTTCTATCATGACCTTTATTTCCATCATATTCTCAGAGTATATCTATTCCACTTTTCCTTATAAGAGCTCATAGAAATGCCTTGAAGGAAAACCCTTCATTCAGGCCTTTAGGTGTTTGGGCCTGTAGCTCATATATCCATTTTGATTCTCTTCTAAGTAGTATATCATCTAGGTTCCCTTTCCTTGGGCCCAATTTGGCTCCATCTATAATCAAGAATTTTAGAACAGATGTATCTTTCTGATGTTTTGATTTTACATGACGTGCTATTGGTGTATCATAATCATTTGTAATTGAGCAGATATGTTCTCCTATTCTACGTCTGAATTCTCTGCTCGTTTTTCCGACGTAGATTTTCGTACAAATGCATTGTACCACATAGATGACCCCTTTAGTTTTACAATTATAGAACTCTTTTATGGGGTATTTCTTGCCTGATGTTGGATGGACAAATTCCTTGCTAGGTTTTATAAATTTACAGTATTTACATCGTCCACATCTATAACAGCCAGTTAGGGGTTTCAGCCATGTTTTTTCCTTCTGTTTATTATGAGGAGCAGGAAGAAAGTAACGGATATGATTACATATATATATATATATATATATATATATATATATATATATATATATATGTGTATATATATATGTAGTTTAGTAGACTCTGTTGGTGCATTCAAGTCATAAGGTACAGAGCAAAGCAAGCAGAGCTGGTAAGTTACATGTGTGAGAGGAAGATTTCTAATACTAAACACGGGCCCCCCTCCAGATCTATATATATATATTTATTTATTTATTTATTTTAATATATATATATATATATATATATATATATATATATATTAATGTATATACACTTATTTTTTATATATATATATTTATTAATGTATTATATATATATATATATATATATATATATATATATATATATATATATATATGTAGCGGAACCCATCACTGTTTTACCCTGTTTTATGATTATTCTTGGTTAAAATATGATCCTACAATATGTATCCTGGTTGATGCTCTGCAGAATATTAGCCAGACTTTTGCAGACCTAGGCTAATAGATAATCCTGTTACAGAGATTCAAGAGATAAGAAAGTTGTAAAGGATCCTTGCATTTTCCAAAGTGTTTTAATTCTCTGATAAGAACAAAGAGGTGTAATTGAATCAGTGTCTGATTGTATCAAAGTTGCCAGGGAGGTGTGACCCCCCTATTGTTCTCTTTGTGTGTATTGTGTGTAGCCAAATATGGGCATGTGTATTGCCTGTGGCCAAAGAGATGTATATATAGTTCTGCAATAACAAAATAAAGTCAGTATTCATTTGACTCCCAAATTGTGTGTCGTCCAATATGGGAGGTCGGGGATGGTGAAACTGTAGTGCCTCGTGGGTATTTTATCGTATACCAGCGGAGATTTTGGACTGCGTGTCCCAGCTCCGTTACATTTGTTGGCAAGTGGTGGAATTGTTCCCACGGTCAGAAGGACAGCTACAGGAGACACCATTCCGTGGAGTACAGATTGAGGGCAACGCTAGTATCCGTACAGCGCCCCTGGCTACAGCAGGATGGAACCGGCTAGTTTTCGGACAGCGTTCCATGATGAGGATGAGAAGGAGGCCGCAGACTACAGGGAAACAGACAGAATGGAACTCTGGTATGATGCCCTGCAAGATGCCCAATGGCGGCGAGGTGAGAGTCTCCCCAGTGATGAGCAGCGGCTACAGAAGCGTGTGGCGATGCGGATGTATCTATTGGGAGAGCAGCCCCTGGATGAGTGGGTGACAAGACTAGAGACCCTGGTATGGCGAGAGATCTGGCTAGACAACGCATACCAGGCCCTCTGGTGGTATACCGTTCGACTTACCCCCTGGACGGCTGAACACGACTTACCGGAGGGGGATGATTATGATGGCCCGGGTTTATTATGGGATGCCTTGGAGGACGATATTGATCTTGGCAGCACGGAGGGGTCTAGGTTTTGGGACATCTACGACTACCGGATGGGCATGTATGTCTGGGATGATGAAGGCGAGGTGAGCAAAGACATGACCCACCTGGTAACGAGAGAGTGGGAGCTGGAGCAGGACTACCAACACCTGCTCAGCCTTGTGCAGCCCCAACCTACTCGACAAGCAGAACCAGACTTCATTGACTGGTCCTGGGATGACCTCCAGATGGCAGGTAGAGATGGGACCGAGGTCTCTCTACCGGCCCTCCAGGGGGCAGAAGGTGTCGTCCTTCCCCCTCAGCGGCAGTGTGAACCCCAGGGGGCAGGAGGTGTCGTCCTTCCCCCCCAGCGGCAGTGTGTACCTCAGGGAGCAGAAGGTGTCGACCTTCCTCCCCAGCAGCAGTGTGTACCCCAGGGGGCCGAAGGTGTCATCCTTTCCCCCCAGCAGCAGTGTGTACCCCAGGGAGCAGAAGGTGTCGTCCTTCCCCCTCAGCGGCAGTGTGAACCCCAGGGGGCAGAAGGTGTCGTCCTTTCCCCCCAGCGGCAGTGTGAACCCCAGGGGGCAGAAGGTGTCGTCCTTCCCCCTCAGCGGCAGTGTGTACCCCAGGGAGCTGAAGGTGTCGTCCTTCCTTCCCAGCGGCAGTGTGTACCCCAGGGAGCTGAAGGTGTCGGCCTTCCCCCCCAGCGTCAGTGTGTACCCCAGGGGGCCGAAGGTGTCGTCCTTCCCCCCCAGCGGCAGTGTGTACCCCAGGGAGCAGAAGGGGCCGTCCTTCCTCCCCAGCGGCAGTGTGAACCCCAGGGGGCAGAAGGTGTCGTCCTTCCCCCTCAGCGGCAGTGTGTACCCCAGGGAGCTGAAGGTGTCGTCCTTCCTTCCCAGCGGCAGTGTGTACCCCAGGGAGCTGAAGGTGTCGGCCTTCCCCCCCAGCGTCAGTGTGTACCCCAGGGAGCAGAAGGGGCCGTCCTTCCTCCCCAGCGGCAGTGTGAACCCCAGGGGGCAGAAGGTGTCGTCCTTTCCCCCCAGCGGCAGTGTGTACCCCAGGGGGCAGAAGGTGTCGTCCTTCCCCCCCAGCGGCAGTGTGTACCCCAGGGAGCAGAAGGTGTCGACCTTCCTCCACAGCGGCAGTGGATACCCCAGGGGGCCAAAGGTGTCGTCCTTCCCCCCCAGCGGCAGTGTGAAACACAGGGGGCAGAAGGTGTCATCCTTCCCCCCCAGCAACAGTTTACCCTAACCAGGGGAGACACCAATCTCCCAGACGGCGCAGATGGGACAGTGGTCTCTGCGCCCACAGCTTGTCCAGATCCCCAACTACCGTCACTGGGACAACCGGAGGAGGGGGTAAGTACAAATTCCCCTCCCCAGCTAACTTCTAATGTGGCCCCAGGGTTAACAGAGGAAATGTTAACCCCCACTGACGCCCACGTTTCCCTGGCTACTGAGCCGAAATATGTCCCAAGTACCCCAGCAGAAGAGCTGGCATCAGGGCAGAGTGCCGCTGGCCTCTGCCCCTCAAGTCCCCTCAGCGTGTTGCCCCATCACCACAGCAAAATATCCAGGTACCTGGTTAGACTTCCCCCCAAAGGGGAGATGTGTGACGAAGTGCCCTTCGCCACTTTGGCTTGGAGAGGACTGTTTGCCAGCCTCCTGCCCTGCGACTATGGCCCTGGTACACATTGCCCTTTGGAACCAGTGTTCGGCCATACCAGAGTGTAAGTCACTCATTCTGGCCCTTTACATACAGGGGGGTCATTCTGTACTTGCCCTGTGTGAACCATGATACCCCAGATAACTGTGCCATGAAGCCCATTCATATAATGAAAAACTATGGGAAAGACTTTAGCTACATGGCAATTGAACTGTGTGAAGAGGATCTGAGCGCTATTCGGTGGTTTTGTGCGCTCAGATCCCAGCTATCTGGGGATATGGGAAATGTGAGTAAATGTGAATTGCAGTAATGCTGATGGGTTGTCAAACTAGAGAATTGACCAACAAATACTTTTGTCCGGACATCCCCAGGCCGATCCGTTGGGATCAGACCGTGTATGCCGGCTTATGGTCACGGGGGAGGTGTGTAGCGGAACCCATCACTGTTTTACCCTGTTTTATGATTATTCTTGGTTAAAATATGATCCTACAATATGTATCCTGGTTGATGCTCTGCAGAATATTAGCCAGACTTTTGCAGACCTAGGCTAATAGATAATCCTGTTACAGAGATTCAAGAGATAAGAAAGTTGTAAAGGATCCTTGCATTTTCCAAAGTGTTTTAATTCTCTGATAAGAACAAAGAGGTGTAATTGAATCAGTGTCTGATTGTATCAAAGTTGCCAGGGAGGTGTGACCCCCCTATTGTTCTCTTTGTGTGTATTGTGTGTAGCCAAATATGGGCATGTGTATTGCCTGTGGCCAAAGAGATGTATATATAGTTCTGCAATAACAAAATAAAGTCAGTATTCATTTGACTCCCAAATTGTGTGTCGTCCAATATGGGAGGTCGGGGATGGTGAAACTGTAGTGCCTCGTGGGTATTTTATCGTATACCAGCGGAGATTTTGGACTGCGTGTCCCAGCTCCGTTACAATATATATATATAGTAAATAAATAGTACATTTGTGTTCACATTTGAATGTCTAAAACAAGTTAAAATACTTGTTTCATGCCCAGAATTCCAAGTAATACAGTTATTACACTGCATTCTGGGAACCTTGGCTGGGACTTGCAAATGTGCCCACAAAGGCTTTGCTATTCACTCAATGCATATAACCCCCCCCCCCCCCCAGGGCCCCTAGGCACACCATTACCCCTTCCAGGGCCCCTTGGCACACCATTACTCCTCTCCCCCTTTTCCTCATCTCCCCTTACCCCCTTCATCCTCATCTCCCATTCCCTATCACTTCCTTCTCCTCATCTCTCCCTTTCCCACCTCCCCTTTTCCTCATCCCCCCTTCCACTTCTTCTCCCCTTTCCAATCTCCCCATTCTCCTCATCTCCTCTTTCTCCCTTCTTCTCATTTCCCTTTCCCCATCTTCACCTTCTCCTCATCTCCCATTTCCCCTTCTCATCTCCCCCTTCTCCAATTCCCCATCTTCTCGTTCTTCTTATTTCTCTCTTCATCATCTCCACCATCTCCCCTTCCCCATCTCAACCTTCTTTTCATCTCCCCCTTCCCCATCTGCCACTTTTCCTCATCTCCCCCTTCCCTATGTCCCCCTTTTCCTCATCTCCCCTTCACCCTTCTCCTAATCTCCCCCTTCTCTTACTATATGTTGTCGATCCGGGTGTTCAGTGGCTTTGTTGCCTTCCTTTGCCGGTGTGTCATTAGTCTGGGGCAGGAAATCCTGTGTTATGATCCCCACAGTCAAAGGCTTTAGAATAGTTTATGAAGAAGAGGTAACTCTCTTGCTTTCTCTATTATCCTGCGGACATTGGCAATTTGATCTACTGTCTTACTTTCTATAATATCCAATGCATCTCTTCCTCTGCAGAACTGGCTTGCACATCTGGTAGTTCCCGGTCCAAATATTGTTGGAGTTGAGCTTGTAGGACCTTTAGCATTACCTTACTGGCATGTGAAATGAGTGCAATTACCCTTTGGCACTGCCTTTTTTGGGGTTAAGATGTAGACTGACCTTTTCCACTCTATTGGCCATTGTTGAGTTTTCCAAATGTGTTGGCATAAGGCAAGTAACATTTACAACATCTTCATGTAGGATAGTGAGTAGTTTAATTGGGATTCCATCAACTCCTGCAGCCTTATCAGCAAGACATCCTCCCACTCATGCCTCCTTCCCTCCTTTATACTGCTCATCTCTTCCCCTACTTTCTTTTCCTTTTTTCTCTTTTCCTTCTCTTCCCCTCCTTTCCCTTAATTGATTGTCTTCTCTCCATATTCTCCTCCTCCTCCTTTCTCCCTCTTGTATCTCTCTCTGCCCACTCAACATTCTCTATCTTTCCCTTCTCTACCCTCTTCTCTATCCCTTGTCTTTCCTCTTCCCTCTTTTCTCACTCTCTCCCCCTTTTGCCTCAATTTCTCTCTCCCCCATTCTCTCCCTCCCCTTTTCTCTCTTCTCCCCCTTCTCTCTGTTCCTTTCACCACCAGTTTCTCACATTATTATCTCCCCCCTTCTCTCTCCATCCCCTTGATTTTTGGCTACATTTGCCATTTACGGGTGTGAAAACAATTGCAGGCTTGAGGACTTGTAGCAATTGAAAAGCGATTTGCGATTGTAATATTTACGGGCTTAACAGATTAAAGGCTTTGCTGCGTTGGAGTTGATTATGACAACCGCAGGGATTTTCCGCCAGTAACCCGCAAATCGTTTGCGTGTAGCTAAAAGAGGCCAATTTAATAGCTGTAACTTTTGTGGGCTCCTTACTGGCTTCTGGAACTTCAAAACAGCAAATTTAATAGGGCCCATTGTGTTTAAACAACAATCAATTAGAGTTTAGAAGTTCGATATGTGATCAGGCTTGCAATGTAGAAATCAATAAAAATGAATGAAGAAACTGTGCTAGTCCATGTGGATGGCCTGATCTGTATTAACTCCTTGATTCCCGGGATTTATATAACGTGGAAATTGTAGATTTTGCAGATGTGCAATCTTGAGACTTTTGTGCAATACATTCTAATGTTTTTCATTGCTTTCCCAGTATTTTAAAGTACAGTAGTGAGTGTTAATTTGGTTTTGCAGTGTTACCAACAGGTGTTTAACCCACTTGCGAGCCCTATCTAGTTCTCGTAGGATTTTTTGATACATTTGCCAATTACGGGTTTGAAGGGAATTGCGGGCTTGTTGAATTGTTGGAATTAAATATGGATTTAGCATCTTTAGCACTGGTAACATTTACAGTCTTGAAACATCAATGGAGGAGATCTGACTGGGTTACATTTTTGACAACCGCAGAGATTTTGAGCCTGTAACTCGCAATTGGAATATGGGTAGCTCAAAGAAGCCAATTAAATTTCAGTAACATTTACAGGCTCCATTACGGGCTCATTTAACTACAATTAGGCCAATTAAATAGGGGCATTTGAGTGCTGTAAAAGTTAGCACTGCAGCATTTAAAAACAATGATAAAAAAGAGTGCAAATGAAACGTTTGTACAGCTTCTCCGCTTGATTTCGACTGTTCTATATAATGGCGCACAGCCTTATCCATAAGATAAGAGATGCTTACAATCTTTAAAATATATAGTAGCAATTTTGTGAATTTAATGTTTTTTTAATTCAGAAAAAAATGGTTATTTCTTGAGTTTTTTTATTTTTTTTTAATAAGAATATAATACGTTTTGTTGCAAGCCTTCTTTAGGCACAATGATAAGATGTGGGTGGCTGCTGTACCAGAGATGTGCTGATTAATCTCACCAGAATATCTGTGCTAAAGGAAGCAGACAATCAGATGCTTATGCAAAACATACAGAAATGTCTGAACACATTTACATAGGAAGTTTCTAGCGAAACCACAATATTATAATGTTATGTGCAATGGACGTGATTGCTTTCTGTATCTGATTGAAAGAAAAAAAACAAGTTAAAGGTTAAAATAATACATGCATAATTGTGCAGATCAAAAAGGCATACATTTAACGAACTTTTTTCAAGCTCAATTATTATGTTGCTATTTGACCACTGTTATTTTTTTAAAATTCTACTTGCCCCATTCTGCATCCTTAAAACCTATTCTGTGACTTGAAGGTCTCATGTGGATGGGACATCCTGGAAGGCAGCTGGATCCAGGACCGCCAAGTCAGGCAGATTGCTTCCGATCTCTTTGACTATATGCATTGAATATCTGTCTCTGTCTGTCTGTCAGATGCTGAAGACATAAAGGACCACTGTAGAGACAAGCCCAAACCTCTTAACAAACAATGCCATATCCTGATTGATTTTTATTATGACAAACTCAAGCTTACTAGGGTCCTAAGCAGCCAGCCATTGGCGGTGTTCAACCACACAATTTTGGTACCCGAGCAGCCAGCCATAATTTACAAACATAACACTGCAACCTTTTTCCATCTAAGGCCTCTGATGCCCAGGCAACAGACTTTAAAAAAGCCAAGATCCAGCCCCAGGTGCATCCAGAGCTGGTTCTTGGTTACTGAGCGGTGGGCCCAGTAAATGAAACAATGGCCAATAACAAAGACAGCAACTAATGAACAAGTTAAATAAAAGCCACACAATGAGGCCGCAGACGTTGAGACTCCTACGAACCAATCCTCTTAATCACATCTTCAGGAAGACCAAGTCTAGCAACTTCTGTGGCCATCCCAATCCTAAAAGAGTGTGATTCATAATCATCAGGCTGTAGCCCAACGGCACACAAACAAGTTTTGAGGATTTAAAAAAATGTAAATTTTGTAGAGTGGGAGCCATCATAAGGAAAGGCCTGTCAATAACAGGATGGAGAACAGAATATTCCCTCAGTGTGGACAGGTACATTGATGTGATGGACTAGTCACAGCATTTAGTGCCGTAGCTGGAACACCCATCCCACTCACAGACATTGCAGTTGAAGTCATCAAAACGAGTCACAGCAGCAAATGGTCAGATCTTAAAATGGAGCTGCAGCAAGTACCATGGTAAGAGAAATGAGACCCATACCTACTACCAGGAGCAGACCTGCTTCTTGTGATGTCTAGATCCGGACTTCTCTCTTCGATGTGGAGATCTGGAAACCAAATTACATATCTAGAATGTCTACTGTATTTACTATTGTGACTACAGTTTGACCAATACCTGGATCTAGCGGCTATATATATATATATATACCTGCTATGTCTCAACAAATGAGGGAGGCATACTGTGACAATTCGACGGAGCCTGCTGGTCACCACTGGAAACCCTTTTTTTGCTGGGCCCCATATTCCCTGTGAGCACCCCAGCACGAGCATAAAACAATTTTACAGGAAATTGTATTTTTGAAGACTGTGTTTATGTGTAGAAAGTTCCATAATGTCTGACTTTTGCACTTACTGATATCTTGGATTCTAATGGACAGTCGTTATTTTATATGACCGTTGAATGATGAGGTTTTTTTTTTTTTTTTCCTAATTAAAAAGGTGAAGGTCATGGCAAATGGCAATCTCAGTTCCTGGCAAATAGGGGAAGTAGTGGAGGCAGTGACAGATTTTATTTTCCTGGGATCCAGGATCTCTTCAGATGGTGACTGTAGTCATGAAATTAAAATATGTTTGCTACTGGGGAGTAAAGCTATGGCAAGCTTGGACAAGCTAGTAAAATGTAAAGACATTACACTAACAACAAAGGTCCACATAGTTAGAACTATGGTATTTCCAGTAGTAACATACGGATGTGAGAGCTGGACCATAAAGAAGTCTGAGCGCAGGAGAATTGATGCCTTTAAGAAGTTTTCGCCAACACCACAATTCAGAGTCCCTTGGACTGCAAGAAGATCCAATAAATCAGTACTTCAGGAAATCAAGACAAACTGTTCACTGGAAGATTTGATCATGAGGCTAAAGCTAAAATATCTTGCCCATTTGGCAGGATTCCCTGGAGAAGACTGATGCTGGGAAAGCTTGAAGGCACATAAAAAAGAGCGGAGATGGATAGATGAGGTCACTGAAGCAATGAACATGAACTTGATGGCGCTCAAAGGGGCAGTGACTGACAGATATACCTGGCGTGCTGTGGTCCCTAGGGTCACAGAGAGTTGGACATAGCTGAATGACTGTATGAACAACATAAAAATTAAAAAAATATATTTTACAACATTATCCTGCAAAGGTTATGTGCTTAGTCAGACTCAAGCATGACTTTTCTTTTCTTTGTAAAGTGATCCATTGATTAATATAGAAAACGAAATGAATTTCTACGAAAAAAATTAAGATTCAGTTAATTTTATTAAGATATCACTTTCATGTGCTCAAAGGGAATCCCCCATCAACAAATATCATTACATCTAGCTCCTTACTTTACTAAGTAAATCATTAATCATCAGCATCTCATTAACTGACTGTAATTTTTATGTCTTTAGTAAAATTTGTGAAATGTTTGCTAATTACTGCTCTGTGATGCTTTATAACCTATATATAATATAAATGCTTACAGGACAAATGTAAGCACCAGGTAAAGAAATATGTTTATACTGTATAAAGCAATACTTAACTCAAGAAATATGTGTTTATAAAATCAACAATAAAGTCATCTGTAAACAAAATTGCTTTAAAATGAATGTTAACCTGCCTGAGGTGCTGGGTCTGTCTCCATCTTCATCCCATCAAATTACTCGTACAGATTGTCTGGAAGCCATCTTTAATTATTCGGGGGTTATGTCTTAGCCATTTATTTCATGGGGGAAAAACCCTGATGACACTTATGACATCAGGTGGGGGATTGGTCACACATGCACACAGCACAGCTCCTTCTCTCCTCCACTCCTTATCTGGAGGAAGCAGAGCTGGACCACTGGACAGTGTTAGGAGCAGGGAGTAGTTGTTCTGTAGTTCAGTCGTTCCTGATGACCTCATGGACCATAACACACCCGGCACATCTTTATGTCCGTGGTCATGCTGATCCACTTAGTTTTCATGGCAGATATACTGGAGTGGGTTGTCAGTTCCTTCACCAGTGGGCCACAGCATACAAATCCTGGTATTCCTAGGTGGTGTCCCATTCAGAACTGACCATGCCCAACCCTGCTTGGCTTCAGGGTGGTGTGACCTCTTGGTTCCCTGACTGGAATTGAACCCAGGTCACAGCGGTGAAAGCAGACAAACACACCTATAAAATATAGTAGGGAAATATCATTAATTCCTTTATTAAATGGCCATTTATGTCACTGTTAGTGCTCTTCGTGGTGTGAAAGAGCCTAAGATTGTATGTAAAAACAGGGTAATTACACTACTAATAACAGCTAAGATACCTAAAGGCTGTTTACATAACAAAGTTTTTCCTGCCTACTCACTGTTGCAGGAGTAAAAACAGATTCTGGTGCCAGATGAACAGTGAGGACAGTGATTGATAACAGTTTCTCTCTGCACTCAGGAATGTACTGAACCTATAACTAACCTGTTTAGGTGACTCCTGCATTCCATGCTCTGCACATATAAACGTGGTGATGGTTAACCCTTTTTGTACTCACTACATGGAGCTGTAGCGTGTGTATGGCTGGGAGCATGTCAGTGACTTGTGTAACCACATTTGTGAGGATCCAAGAGTAGGGGCTATACAATCCCAGGGCCACCTGCTATAGACCACAGGTTAACTACCCACAAGGAACGTTTGGGTTCTTTGAAATCTCGGCACCAGCACCCTGATATCTGGCTTCTGTATCAGTCAGGGCTCTCCATCAGGAATCAGCCCTTCCAGGAGTCTCAGTAACCTTCCTGCGGTAGTGATCAGGACACTTTGAGGGTGGAGATAGGATCAGTATCGCAGCCACCAGGAGAACAGGAGAGACACACAATCTCCATATGTCTCCAGAAGTAAACTGTTTTATTTTTTTAAATGACAGCAATATGTATAGCAGTTAGATACAGAGGGGGTGTATGCAATGTAACCAAGGGGGTGACAGATAATTACAGGAGATGACCCTACATGGGGTCTAGCAGTAGCTTCCTCAGAGCAATAGGTTTAACCTCCAATACACATCCTGCTGTCTCTAGCACATAACAGATGTGATTAACTTTATCTGGCAAAAAATGGGACAAAAATAGATCATAATACAATAGGGGTGTTTATGCAGACAAATCCACTGCTGGAGCCAAGCAGTCTGTGCTTTTAAGGTGGCTCAATAGGCTAAAATCTAGGCCCTGGAAAGGGGTCCGTGATATTACTCCCCCCTTCCAGACAGCAGTTCTTATCTTATCCGATGATAGTCTTGAACTGCAGCCCCTAGACCCCATCCAAATAAAAAAATGTTGGCCGAAGTGGCCACTGCAGAAGTCCTAGTGCATGACCTCCTCCTGAAGGGGGTAGTAGGTCAGGAACATTTCCACATTCTCTCACCTCAATTTCTGTAGGGTCTTGGGAACATAATCTAGTTGTACAGTCCTTCCAGGGGGTGTCTGGGCTAGTAACCACTTCTCAGCCACCCCCTTTTCATTGACAACATCTGGGACCCCAGTCAGTCCTCAGGTTCCAAGGTGGCAACACAAGCCAACCCCATCTCTATTTCTTTCATAAACCCACCCCAAATTGCAGCCATCCATCTTGGGGACACATCCAGGGTCTCAGAAACTAGAATCCCATCCAGGAGCATACTGCTATCCCCATGGCCACAGGCAGGTAGTGGCTCTGGGGTATCCCATCTAGGGAGCAACTCAGGTGGAGGTAAACAATACTTCCCTGCCAGCACAACCTCCCCATGGTCAGTTATGAGATCATCTGGTACTGTGGGCCGCTTGCCCATATCTCTTAACTCTGAGGCTGCCAGGACTGAAGCGATCCTCGTCAACCCTGCTGGCAACTCTGCAGGGCTTGGGAGTGGAGCCTTAACTCGCTTCTTCGTCTGGGTCTCAGGGTCAGCGCCCTCACCTGAACTCCAACACTTATCTGGATCCACCTGATCCATGCTGGGCAAGAGCTTCAGGGTCTCAGGGGATGCCCCCTCTCCTGATAGCATCATGCCCGGATCTGGCATCACACTCTCCATGACTGTCGATCTTGGTGCCTGAACATCAGCGTTCTGTGGTTCTGGACAGTTAACAGTCGATGGGTAGTTGGGCAAACTCTCATGGCTTGCACCCTCCTCTGCCAACGGTTCAGTCTCCAGCTCCTCGCCCTTGGTTAGCGGCTGAAACTTTTGTGGTTGTTGGCCATCTCCCAGTGGCTGGTGCTGCTTTACACTGCTCCCCGATCTTGCATCTACCAGGGTCTGGACTGTTCTCCCGGCCTCCCTATCCTGGCGAGTTCCCAGAAGTCCCTCTGATCTCTCCGGTTCTGTAGTGGTCAGATCTCCAGGTCCCTTTTGGTTTGGCTTCCTCCAACTGTGTAGCCAACAGTCCATTTTCTCTGGCAATGTATCCTCTCCTAGCTCAGCTGGGGAAGTATGGGGTAGCTCCGAGTACTTGAGCCAGGTCTCACTTAGTGAAAAATGCACATATTTCAACATGCTTTCAGGAGATCTTTACAGTGATGTGGTCCAAATTGTACTGAGTAAAGTGGTCCCTTAAATTAGTATATTTCATAAACTTGGGTATTATAGCTATTTTTTTTTTTTTTGTCAGTCAGTCATGTTCAACTCTCTGTAACTTCATGGACCATAACACACCAGGCAAATATTAATGTTCTTGGTCCTGCTGATCCACTTGCTTTCATGGCAGAGATGCTGGAGTTCCTCTGCCAGTTGGGCAGAACCCTAGCTCATCCTTACACTGCTAATATATATATATATATATATATATATATATATACGGCGGTGTAAAAAAATATCTATCACTAAAGAGCTAGACAGGCAGTTTCTAGGATTCCTTTTTCTTCCTCCCATGATAACATACATCTCAGCACCAGTGGTGTAGGAACCCCCCGCCCCCGCACAAGAATGAATAGTGGACACAAAAAGAGAAAAATTAAACGTAAACATGCATCACCAGCGCTATGGAGCAGTATTTCTTTCCCATGAAAGCTTTAACCCATAATTTATCTGCACCGGCGTTAGATCTGCCCCTGCTTTCCATCCTGGGAGTGGAGATGAATTAACCCCCTCCCCCCCCATATATTTTTGGGCTCCTACGCCCATGCTCAGTACAAATTATAACTGCCTGCTGATATAGTAACCTCCTTAGAGGACAAGCGCCTCACAAAATACCGCTTTCTGTTAATAGGTGACCTGTCACCTGTCAAATAAATGAGTAATAAAGCTTGGTACCTCTTTCGACCATGGGACTCCCATACCACCTTGGTCATATAGCATCCATGTACTTATCTTTCCTCACGTGTTTTTTCATCCTTTTGAGATCTTCAATACAGTGCCTCCACCTCCCTTTGCCTAAATGGCATACATCTAAACACTAATATTAGTACGATATAGCTGTTTAATGCATTATACATATTCCTGCAAATGGCCGATAAAGCAACACATTAAATATGTAATTTGTGAATCATTGGAAATATGTTTTTTTAAAGTTGCCAATTTTTCTTGAATTGTGGCTCAATTTATTTTAATAATGTAAATTTGTAAATGGTTATCGCGTGATGCTGCTCTTCACCACTAGATGCTGCTGCTTTGCTTATAGGCCAGTGACGGTAAACCTATTTCACTTGAAGGGTTTTGTATGTGGCCCCTGAGTCCTTAAGGCCTCAATGTGCTTTAAACATTTTTATTTTACCAAAACACAGTTAAGGAATTAGGAAATTAATGAATTAGTAATCCAGGCATAGATAATGATCATAAATATTCAGGAGGGCAAGTGGGTATTATCTTCTTGTTTTAGAGAGATAAAAATGGACTGTGTATTGTTGGGCCTCGTCAGTACTTGGTTGGGAGACCACCTAGGAATACCAGGAGCAGTATGTTGTGTCCCACTGGAGAAGGAACTGGCAAACCACTCCATAATCTCTGCCATAAATACCAAGTGGATCAGCTTGGTGTGGTCATGGAGGGTCAGACATGACTGAGTGAAGCAAACAAACAATTGTTGATGAGTAATATCCTCTCCCACGCCAAAGAACAATCTGTGGGGCCACATGGGAACTGCCTGAGGACCACATGCTGCCCGGGACATAAAAGGTGTCTAACAGGAATATAACATACCTATCTCTTTACTTGTATACTTTATTAAGACGTGCTTATAAGCTCTGCTCCAAATCTTACAAAAGGATCCTAACCGGTTTCTTCCCTCTGCATCTCACGAATACAGTGTACTTCTAAGTACTGGGTCTGTACAGTCTCATAGCAACCAATCAATGGCAATATTCTGCAACATGCTGCTTGAGAGAGGTCATTGACAGGCTAATTTCGAACACTGCACTCCACAGTCTTTGTACTCATAAACTACAGAGGGCAGACCCAAACAGGTACACATTGAATGAGTCTTTATCTGTGTCTTTATGACAGTCTATATCTACCTCCATCCCAGCAATTGTTATTACAAGCCAAATCAAAACCAGCCAGAAAAAACTAGGGCAGCCTCCTGGGCAGATCCTCCTGAACATCTAGTATAGGGTATAGTATAGTTTTTTCTTCAAACACTGGTTTTATTGCTAATAAGTAACTAAATAAACAAATGAAACCCTACTTTATGAGCATGGCAGTGGCCCTTTAAGGATAATTGGTAGCCCAAGCAGGCTTTTAGCTTCTTATCTGCAATTAAGATCTATCTAACTTCTATGATCTAATACATTGTATTCACTTTGACTCATTCTCTCAGTTTGAAGTACAATGCATCATTTCATACTTACTGTTTTAAGTATGTTTTAAAGGGACATGGAAGCATTTTTTTTCTTTATTGCGCCAGAAAGAGAGTATCTGATAATGTGTCACAGTGTGTTTATTTTTTTAAATAAAGTTCTCAGAGCACAAAAACCTATTCAGAAGTTTTACTGCTCTTGGGGGGCTTGCCCTGTGCCAATAAAATCTAAAAAAGTATGCTCTCTACATTTTACTTAATATTTTTTTCATACCAAAATATCATTTTTGTAATGCTTAACAAATAATTGTTTATTATGGGGAGGAGGGGGGAGGAGACAAAGGGGATGGAGGGAGGAGGGGAAAGAGACACAGTTGAGGGAGGAGGGGAAAGAGACACAGGGGAGGGAGGAGGGGAAAGAGACACAGGGGAGGGAGGAGAGGAGGGGAAAGAGGCACAGGGAGGGAGGAAGGGGAAGAGACACAGGGGAGGGAGGGGAGGAGAGGAAAGAGACACACAGGAGTAGAGAAAGAGGGAAAGAGACACAGGGGAGTTGGGGTTGAGACACAAGGGATGGAGGGGAAAGAGACACAGGGGAGGGAGGAGGAGGAAATAAACACAGGAGAGGGATGAAGGGAGGGGAAAAAGACACAGGGGAGGGAGGGAGAAGGGGGGAAGAGACACAGGGAGGAGGAGGGGAAGAGACCCGAGGGAGGGGGGAAGGGACACAGCAAAGGGAGGGAGGAGGGGGGATAGAGACACAGGGGAGGGAGGGAGGAGGGGAAAGATACACTGGCAGGAGGTGATGAGGGGAAAGAGACAAAAGGGAGGGAGGGGGAAGAGACATGGGAGGGATAGGGGGAACAAGACACAAGGGAGGGAGAGGGGGAAGTGACACAGCTGAGGAAGGTGGGGGCAAGGGACACATGGGAGGGAGGTGAGGAGGGGAAAGAGACACAGGGGAGGGAAGAGGGGAGAAAGAGACACAGGAGATGGAGGGGAAAGAGACACAGGGGAGGGGGGAAAGAGACACACAGGAGGGAGAGGGGAGAGACACAGGTGAGGAAGATGGGGTGGAAGAGACATGACATTGTATACTGTCATTTATGATGGGTAAATGGCAAGTCTAATCAGAATGTTCTTAAAGGTCCACTGTACTTCCAGAAAAAAGACATTTGTACCAAACTAATAATATCAGCAGCTTTGTAAATCATGGAGATAAAACATATTTCAGAAAAGTATACATTTTTGAGGACTCTGATTTGAGTAAAGGAATCCATTTTGTGTTTGTTACATCACATCCATGAGGTTGTGTTTATTTTATCTGTCAGTGAAGGGAGGGGTGGGAAGGAGGGAACAGGGGTAAGTTAAAGGTCTTTGTTAGATAATTAGATACGACTGAAACCACATCCCTTCCCACGCATAGGCCCTGAAGCAGATAGGTTACATATGCTATTATATATGTTTGTATATATTGTACCCTCAATAGGGATGATAAGATATATTTTTCCTTTTGATGTGTTTTCTTTTTTGACTATTAACATTATGTGCAGTTTTTAAATATATTTTTTACATTATTATATTATAAGATATAATTTTTTTTTTTTTTGTATAGCTCTGGAAGATGCCTATATATCCAAACGGAGTTGCCGTTTTAAAAATGATATCCTTTATGAGTATATTTTTAACATCCCAAATAAATATTGTTTTGATATACTAGCTCTATCCGCTTTAGCTGATTGGGACCAGAGTTTCTCAATTTTCTGGAATGTCTCTGATTTGTTGCTAGGATCTGGAATGGGACCATTGTACAGATTAAGCCTCTTGATAGGCAGATCCCCCTACACCCCCTGAACATCTAATGTATGGTGGAAAGCGGTAGATCTGCTGGAAGCTACAATGCTAGTTTCAGTCTATTACTTGGATTGTTGACAATATGGGTGGAGTTGAAAGACACAATAAAAGTACACTATATATACCTAGTTGCTCACCCCTGTTAGTACATAATGATGAAAGGGGAACACACTGGATCAGCCAATTAATACTTAACTTTTAATGAGAGCATATTAAAAATATGTGACCCATAGGTAACAATTTGGAATGTGATTGCTTAATTCTGAACACAGCTACATCCCCAGTTATAAGAGGGTGTGCAGACTTATGCAACCACATTCTTTTTCTTTTTTTTTTTTCCTCCATTTTGTTTTTCAATTGAGTTGTACAGTTTATAGGTCACATTAAAGGTGGAAAAAGTTCTGAAATGATTTATCTTTGTCTCATTTTTTACAGCACAGAAACCTGACATTTTAACAGGGGTGTGTAGACTTTTTATATCCACTGTATATTTATGTTCTGTGTGTGTGTGAATATATTTATATATACACTGTGGCCCTCATTCAATTGCAATTTGGCCAATTGAATAGGGGTCTAAATTAGCACATAACATATTTTTTTAAAGAAGTTTTTAGTTAGTAAACATCTATCCAAAAGCAAGGTTTTCACTAACTAAAAACGTATTTAAAAAAAAATATGTTATGTGCTTATTTAGAGCACTATTCAATTGGCCAAATCGCAATTGAATGAGGGCCTGTATATATATATATATATATATATATATATATATATATATATATATATTACCTATATAGTTCTCAGCAATACGGGTTGTTGCTAACGCTTGTGGGCTCACGTAGCGAGCCCGCCACAACTGTGGCCCTCGCGAAGGCGTTCCTTGCGCTGATACAGATGAGCTCCATAGGCGCTCCTCCCTACAACCCCCTACAACTTTCGGACCGCAAATGTGGACCCTCGCGCGGCCAGGGGCCGTATTTGCGGAGGTCGAGGCTCCTACGTCGGCTGCCATGAGCTGAAGGCTCATTGCGGGCCGCAAATGTGGACCCTCAGGAAGCAAGGGCCTGCATTTCCGGAGGTGGAGGCTCTACGGCGCCTCACAACCGTTTACAAACGACCACACAAGCGGGACTTCGAAAAAAAACAACAAACACGCAAAGACTAACTACGTACTTACACAAAAAAATATACGAGCCACGGGACCTAGAAAAAATCCATTACGCAAAAATACGACCTTAACGGACAACCTGTGCACAGTGGAAAACATTAAAAAAACACAAAAAAAACACAAAAATAAAATAAAAACATTACCCACAGCAAGGGGGGAGGGGGGGGACTGTCTGGATGTCAGGTTACACCAGTGGCGGCTGGTGACTTTTCAAGTTGGAGGGGCGACAGGGCGAAACATAGCCACTACCCCTTTTTCAAACCACACCCATTTTTATAACTCCTCCCCCTGACGTCATAATGACCTTTATAAGCCCCGCCCAATGACCTTATGCTTGTAAAGCCCATTGAAATACATAATCTGCAATGCAGAAATGTCAAGAAGTAAAGTAACAATGTGTTAAATTCATTGGTATACAATATAGATTGAAAAAACTCATGTGACAAGACTACAGCAATATCATAATTGCACCTATACGTATTAACAGAAAAATTAAAGGAGTGACACCTACCATTAGTCGGCTCTTCTTCTCAGGGTATTCACGTTCATTAAGTTGACCAATGAGTAGAAACAAATCTGCAGCCACATAGGGTTTGCACCTGGGGTTGAAAGAAAACAAGCAAATCAATCATACCATTCAAGAACAAAACCATACTTAAAAAACATTAAACGACCAAGTGGAACCATATAGGCCCCAACCGTACCTTAAAAACCTTAAATAACAAATTGGGACCATATAGGCCCCAACCGTACCTTAAAAACCTTAAATTTCAAATTGGGACCAAAAAAATAAATAAATAATATATAAATATATATATATATTGATAGATATATATATATATATATATTGATAGATATATATAAAAATTTATATCAATATATCACAATAAATAAATATATATATATATATATATATATATATAAAAATTGATATCAATATATCACAATAAATAAATATATATATATATATATATCAAATTGATATATATATATATATATATATATATATATATATATTTATTTATTGTGATATATTGATATTAATTTTTATATATATATATATATATATATATATATCCAAATATATATATATATATATATATATAAAAAATACACATAAATATACATAAACATATACATACAACAATATATATTAATTGATATTTATTATTTGATTAATTGATGTTCTTTATTACTTGGTATATTATATTGTTCATGCATTTCTATTACACTTTATTTGTTATACATATTACAGTGCTATTTTTTGGCTATACATGTTACAGGATATTATCCTGTAACATGTATATCACATAAAATAGCCCTGTAATATGTATAATACATACAGGGTCAAACAAGTTCACACTAACCTTTTTTACCCTTACAGGCTTCCATACCTGCTTGCTGATTTGCTAATTTTTTGAAGACTCTCATTGGTTGAAATCGATGTCAATCAAAAATTTCAGCCAATCAGAGTCCTTCAAAAATTAGTATATATAGCAGACCGTGGGAAAAAAACAATTAATTGCGGGAGGGGCTCCTTGTAGGAGGAGCTCTTTTAGTGTGTTGTTTTTTTTTTTTTTAAGAGCGTCGGTTTTTTTTTTGTGGAGGCCTCTTTCAATGGGCCAGAATGGATGGATGGACAATGGCTTCAATCAAGATTGGATTATTTTTGATCATTGGCTTCAATCAACATGGATTATTTTATTTTGACCATTGGCTTCAATCAACATGGATTATTTTATTTTGACCATTGGCTTGATTCAACATGGATTATTTTATTTTGACCATTGGCTTCAATCAACATGGATTATTTTATTTGACCATTGGCTTCAATCAACATGGATTATTTATTTTTCATGACTATATCCAGAGAGGACAGAAGGCCAACGCTGGAGGGGTCAATTTTACAGGTAAGTATGTGCTGTTGTTTATTTTATTTTTTATTAATGTTTGTTTAAAGCTGTTTATTTTTGTATAAAATGTGTTACTAACTGTACTAACAATGTGTTAGCTTACTGTTTAATTGTAATAATGTTTTTACTGTATTTTTTTTTCCCTTCCCTTATTTTTATTTTATCTTTAGAAGTGACCGGCACATATACATGCCTGTTACTTCTAAAAATGGAATAAAAATAGGGGGGGGGGGGGGGTAGGTAGTTGGTTCATCCAGGGTGGGGTCGGTCACGGTCAGGCGCCCATCGGTCGCCCATAGGCCACGACCAGGGGTGGCACAGGCCTCATGGGGGTGAACATCCACCCCCATGTGGCCTGGTCAACCCCGCTCACTGCCCGAATACCCGGGGTAGCATAGGCCGCATCGGGGTGGTGCCGGGGGCCCGGTGGTGATCGAGCCTCGGGGGTGGCATAGGGCGGCAACATGGAGGTCATCAGGGGTGGCACAGGCCTCATCAAGGGGGTGATCCGATCACCCCCATGTGGGCCTGTGCCACCCCGCTCACCACCCGACTACCCCGATCCCGTGGCATAGCTAGGCTAGCATAGGGCAGGCCTGATCGGGGGTGGCACAGGCCACATGGGGGTGATGGCTGGGGTCGTCGGTGGTAGTTGGTGGGTGGCTGGGTAGGTGGCACTGGCAGGCCAGGCAGGCATAGTGGGGGACTGGGGGTAACTGGTCACCCCTAACTTTTATTAGGGGCTACTAGGGGTTTTGGTTTGGCCAGGGGCAGGGCAGGTGCCAGGCAGAGGCAGGTGTAGACTTACTGTGTTAGGCAGGCAGAGCAGATGAGTAGATTCAGCCAGGGAGGTCTCTCAGTCTCAGCGTGATCAGGGTCAGGAAACAGAAAGGGGGAAGGGACAGGGAACTGGTGGTTTTATTGACTGTATCAGTCAATCAAAATGTAAACTCGAGGCCCTATTTGCTGGCGGGCGCTCAGGGCTAACGGTCTGGGTGGGTTTAGATTGATCACTTAGTAACTGGACAGCCTTCCATCATTGATTGGTCAATGATGGAAGACTGTCATTTATTAATTGATACATTTATGACCGCCCATGCATATCGTCACTGTGATGGTGGGCGGCATGCATTAACGGTCAGGGGGCCAGGCCAGGACTCATTGAAGAGAGAGAAGAGTTTAAAGGTTAGTGTACACAGTGTATAACTATTGTAATTTGATCACACAGGGTGCAGGCAGGGGGCGATAGATACACAGCATTAGTTAATGTAGCGCAAGGGTTATTTTAAAGTGACAGTGTCCCTTTACTAACTTTACTTCATTTTTAATACTATTTAGACTTGAAATGATGATGTACACCTTATATTTATTTGTTTTTGGGTTATACTAATACATTGTTGTGTTTTTTTTATTGCAGGGTGAAGAAAATATTTGGGGGGGCGTTTGCCCTGACGCCCCAATGGACGGGCCGCCCCTGGGTTACACCTCGATTTCAGTACAATTTAAAAAGTTTACCCACACGAAAACCCCCTAAGCGAGAGGAAAAATGCCCACCAGAACAAACGAAAACGAGGCTAAGGACGTAAAATTACAAGACCTACTTGCAAAACTGAACCAACACTCAAGAACACTTCATGCGGCACGTAACACATATTATGCGGGAAGTACCGCACACAAAAAACGCCACCATATCACATGCAACTACTTTCCGCAAAATGGCGCCTGGAACGCGTATTGCGTTCTAACGGTTTCTACTTTAGATCAAAGTCTATAAATACTGCACACTTTCCAGAAATTTCTACATTTCTCCTCAGGTGATGAACAGTATGACTGGACATGTCACTGGTGGCGTTTCTTCTGAAGCAACTTCATTATCACTTTAGAAGTTTAAAATCTGCAAAGTACAACAAATAGTTAAGCTATAATACATTAATTAATTAATAAATCCATAATAAAATATATATATATATATATATATATATATATATATATATATATATATGTTTTAAAATATTGCCAACAACAACCGTATTCATGTATACTAACATTTCAAACACAGCTATATGTGTACGTGCCCTAAAATAAAAAAAAAGACAAATTAAAAAAATAAGAGAGCTTTTATTCATATCTATTTTACAACATAATTTATGCTTTTACCTAAAAAATATAGACACATATATATTTCTGCTGCATTTCAACATTTCACTTTTTTTGTCATTTCTCAACAGCGTCACTGATTAATTAAGTTTCACACGGACTGTCAAATCTGCAGAATTTTACACACGACAAAGAAAGAACAACAGGTAATATACAAAAATACATTTGCTTCACAAAAATACTATGCTCTTAGTAAAAAAAAAAAAAAATACAACTAAAAACCCATTTCTCTTTCTCTCGTTCAACAGACACTGCCTGAAGACTGTTACAGGAAGATTGGCAGCAGGGGACCCTCTGTCATTTATACACAACTAATAATTCAACAAAGTTATAGTATAACAAGTAAAAAAAAAAAAAACTATCCTGTTTGCGCCAATGTCAAAATGAAAAACAAACAAAACACAGAAGCCCCTAATGCCAATAATGGTGCATACAAAAGAGGATACTCCAACAAATGTTGTTAACACATACAAAATGGAAGAATTAATCCTATTTTCTCTGCACCAACCTCTAAGCCTAACCCATAACCTAAACCTCTAATCACAAAAGTGGCATACACAAAACAGGATAGTACAACAAATATTGCTAACATACAAACTTGAAGAATAAATCATGTTTTGTGTGCCCTAACCTATAAGCCTAAACCCAGAACCTAAACCTCTAATGACAACAGTGGTGTACAAAAAACAGGATAGTGCAACATATATTGTTAACACATACAAAATGCAAGAATAAATCCTGTTTTGTGTGCCCTAACCTATAAGCCTAACCCCAGAACCTAAACATATGTCAACAGTGGCGTATACAAAACAGGATAGTACAACAAATATTGTTAACACATACAAAATGCAAAAATAAATCTGGTTTTGTGTGCCCTAACCTATAAGCCTAACCCCAGAACCTAAACTTCTAATGACAACAGTGGTGTACACAAAACAGGATAGTACAAAAAAATATTGGTAACACATACAAAATGGAATTACAAATCCGCTTTGGTGTGCCCTAACCTATAAGCCTAAACCCAGAACCTAAACATCTAATGACAACAGTGGTGTACACGAAACACGATACTACAACAAATATTGTTACAAGATACAAAATGCAATTACAAATTATGTTTAATGTGACATAACCTATAAGCCCAACACCAGAACCTAAACATATCATGTCAACAGTGGTGTACACAAAACAGGATACTACAACAAAGATTTAAAACACATACAAAATGGAAGAACGAATCCTGTTTTCTCTGCACCAACCTCTAAGCCTAACCCATAACTTAAACTTATAATGACAACAATGGTGTACACAAAATAGGATAGTACAACAAATATTGTTAACTCATACAAAATTCAAGAATAAATCCTGTTTTGTGTGCCCTAACCTATAAGCCTAACCCCAGAACCTAAACTTCTAATGACAACAGTGGTGTACACAAAACAAGATAGTAAAACAAATATTGTTAACACATACAACATAGAAGAATAAATTATGTTTTCTATGCCCTAACCTATAAGCCTAACCACATAACCTAAACCTCTAATGCCAACAGTGCTGCACACAAAACAGGATAGTACAACACATGTTCATAAAATATAACACATGCAACCATCTATCCTGTTAAATATGCACCTCACTCTAAGCCTAACCCCATAACCTAAACCTCGCTGATTACATCCAAAATCAAAGTATAGATCCTGTTTTACATGCTCTTAGTACAAGAAAAAAAGTGTTACATTTTATTGCAATATTTGCATCTCTCTCTTTCAGTCTCAACAGACACCACCTGAAGACTCTCTGCATCGCTACAGAAATTTCCAACCAACAGATTTCAAGAAAAGAGGTACAGTATTACAAGGTAAACTACAAATAAAATACTGCTATTTACACATATAAAATAGAAGGACCGATCCTGTTTTTTGTCTGACTTTGTGGAAACGTAGTGCAACCTCACTAACACTATAAGTGTAACCCCATAACCCAAACCCCTAATAACAACTTTGCCACATGCAAAAAAATACCCTAAACCCTAATGCCAACAGTGTTGCACACAAAATACAAAAACAAAATGATGTTAACATAAACCCAATTTAACGATATATACGCTTTTTCCTGCACAAACTTTTAAGCCAAACTCCATACCTTAAACACGTAATGACAACAGTAGCACACAAAAATTCATATAAAACACATACAAAATAGAAGTAACTTTCATCTTTCATGTGCCACTTTCACAAAATACTTCAACCTAACTAAGGCCCTCATTCAATTGTTATTTGGCCAATTGATTAGTGGTCTAAATAAGCACATAGCATATTTTTTTAAAATAAGTTTTTAGTTAGTGAAAACCTTGCTTTTGAATAGATGTTTACTAACTAAAAACTTCTTAAAAAAAGTATGTTATGTGCTTATTTAGAGTCCTTTTCAATTGGCCAAATTGCAATTGAATGAGGGCCTAAGGGTCTCATTCAATTTCAATTAGGCCAATTGAATAGAGATTTATATAAGCACATAGCATATTTATTTTACAGAACTTTGTAGTTACTGAACTTCTATCCAAAAGTAAGGTCTTCACTAGCTAAAAACTAAAAGAAAAAATATATATACTCGCTGCTTATATAGATCCTTATTCAATTGCCAAAATTGCAATTGAATGAGGCCCTATGTTGCTAACTCAACCTCATAAACCTCATAATGGAAACAGTGCTATACACAAAACAGGATAGTAGAAAAAAAATATGCAGCTCAAAAAAAATAATAAAATAAGGAGAAAAATTCTAATATAATATTATTATTTACAGATTAATATGGCAGATACTGACAAGAAACAGGAAAAGATAAGATGTCAAACTAGAGAACATCAAAAAACATGGGCAGAGCATCAGACGCCGGAGCAGAAGGAAATTCGATGACAAAAAGAACGCAAGAGACTCGCAAGCAAAAGACTATCAGCTGACAAACTAACATCCAACCCCAAGAAGTCAACTAAAAAACAAAAACATTTAGAAAATGTTCCTGAACAATCAGATAAGATTTCTAATGATGATTTACAGAGTCACAATTGTTCTTTACTTAACTCTTTAACAATAGAGGTTCATAATTGTGGGAATATGAATATTGTCCGTCAGTTTTGTGGGGCTTATCATTTCAAACAGGAAAGACCCAGAGATGGCGAGTTTGTTAGTTGCTGGCAAAAAGGCAAGGTAAGTCTTCCACAAAGACAACAATTCCTAACATATTTACAAAGCATTATGACTGAACCTACTTTTCCAAACTACAAAAATTTTAAGACAAACCTAAGATCCTACAATAGTGCCATATCCTTTGCATCTATGGGTGCAACATTAGCTGCTAATGTACCAGGACATGGTCCTTACTGCTTTAAAGTACAAGGACAAATTTACCATCGGACTTCTCATTTACATCCAGAGGAAGGAGAGCAAAGAAAATTTGCTCAACTATATGTCCTAGATACAATGGAAGCTGTTGACCAAAGTATGCAGCTTCAAGAAAATAAAAAATGCTTACCCAGTGTTTTTATAGAGCTTGATAAAATTATGGACCAAAACCCATACTCTCAAGCCTATAAAAAATTGGCAGAAGTAGAAAAGGAACAACAAATTCATGCAGAAATACATCAATTGCCAAACCCAAAGGTCAATATGGTGCTTAAAAGAGATCGCCATACTGATAAACAACGTTATAACTTGCCAACAGCAAATGAGGTTGCAATGGTATTTCAAAATGACGAAGGAGAACCACCATTTCAGAGAGATATTAGAATATATCCCAGAAATGAGGAGCAACCTTTCATTAATATAAGTATCTTATGTACCAATTTGGATCCAATGACATATCCCATATTTTTCCCACATGGGGAAGCAGGTTGGCAACCAAAATTAACTATTGAGAGTTACCCAAATTGAAAAGTACAAGTGCAAAATAATATTTCCATGCTTGAATTTAAAGTGGCTCAAATTGCCATTCGAGATGGATTCAATACCATTTTATGTGGAGGAAAACTGACAGAACAATGGATTATTGATTCCAATTTGCAAGTTGAGGCTAATAATTTAAACTTCATAAAAACAAGATAAACTACGTGTAGAACAGTATTGTGGATTGATGGATTATGTCGCTGAGGTTGCTACAACCAGAGAGATGACACCTGGAAAATCCATCATTTTACCATCTTCTTTCCAGGGATCATCTCGCAATATGCGAGAAAAATACAATGATGCCCCTGGCTATTGTAACAAAATTTGGCAAACCAGATTTATTTATTACATTTACATGTAATCCACAATGGCCAGAGATTACACACAATCTGCTACTTGGACAAACTGCTTCCGATAGACCAGATTTAGTGGCAAGAGTCTTTAAAATCAAATTAAATAAATTAATACGTGACATAACCATAACTCAGTTATTTGGCAAATGTCTGACTTATGTTTATACCATCGAATTCCAAAAAAGAGGCCTTCCACATGCACATATTCATCTCATGTAGATGCTCGCTATGTAAATGCGCCCAAAGCAATGTGGCGTCTTCTAAAATTTGAAATGCATGATCGCTCACATGCAGTATATCGATTAGCTGTACATTTGCCTAAAAGACATTTAGTGTATTTCCATGTTGGAAATGAAACAACTGCTTTGGCACAAAGTGAGCATCGCCAAACTACACTAACTGCATGGTTTCAATTAATTTGTACTGACTTGGAGGCAAGGGAATTGTTGTATATTGACATTCCATACCATTATGTTTTCGTTAATGGATTTTGGAGCCCCTAGGTAGTGAAGTGGAGGATCCCCTGCGAGTGAGTACCCAAGGTATGCACGGACCCATTTTTGCCTTTTTTGTACATGTAAGTTCCCTTTCCTTTTGTAACCGTATTGTTCTAAGTGATTACCCCCTAGTAGCCAGTCTATGAACTGCAACATGGTGTCCCTCAAAGGGAAGCGCACCTGGGCGGCTGCCTAGTTGGCCTAATGGGTAATCCAGCCATGCTTATGATGCCCCTCATTTGGAATCCCTGCTCTCTATCCTACTCCTTATCTTATTCTGACTTGATAAAAAGAAATACAACTCTCCAAAGCTTCTCACCCTAACTATAGTTATCTGTGGAGAAGGACAGATAAAGTTGAGTGTGATTTTTCCCACTGGAACATATACTAAAAGGTGCAGTGTTTGAGCTCAGCTTGTAATAGATACTCTTAGCAAGATGGCATGCCACAAAAGGAGAGGTTTTCCAAGAAACAAACTCTGATAGTGCACCCAAGATTAAAAATAAAAATAAAAAAATGAATGTGTGGTTTACCATAGAGGAAATCATGTTTAGTGTTAAGTACTATGTTATAGAAGTTAGAGAGATGAACAAAATAAGTGTTTTTTTTTCACATAAAAACTGAAATCTTATGTTAAAGTCCATATGTAAAGGGAAAAGTGCACTTGTTTGTGAAGTAAATCATGGGCATAAAATTATTTTTAGGGAAATTAAAATTTTTGAGGACTCTCTGAATTTAGTTTTTTACATACTTCACAAACACAAAGACTTTCCGCAACTAATCAGTTCCTTTAAAGGTTCGCTGAAGTCATATAACTCCAGCCAGACACAAGCTTGGCAAGGTTTCCCTTAGGCACGCTTTAGTTGAGTCCCCAGAGTATGTTTGCAGGTTTCCCAGAGATGGGGTTTATCTTGATGCCATGGGATTAAGTCTGTTTTTATTCAGGAAGCAATTTTTAGGTTCAGGTGTGGGGAGCGGATTGCATCCTGGGCTTTAGCTTTCACTTGTGGTGGGCGCTTTGCTGCCAGGAGCCTAAGTTCTACCTAGTTCACTTAAGGTAAGAAGACGAAAGGATGCCTCTCGCTGGTCAATCCATGGGGGTTTTACCCGCAGCAAACACAGATGTATTTGTGGTGACCAGTTATATGTCTGTCATGTTGACTTGTTTAATAAAAGTGGCTTTGGCTTGATTTTTTCCAAAGGTGGTGTGGTTTATTGAATAAAGGGGCAAAGGAGGTGGTAAACTCCAGTGACTTTCTCTACCATGCTTGGTTAAGTGACCCCTGGAGGACAAAAAATAGACAGAAGGGGGCATGACCTGGCAGGAAGGGGGAACAAGAAGGAGGAGGGAGGAGCTGAGAGGTTATTTAAGGACTCCCATCAGCTCCCTGATTCCTTTTTGACTCCAGAACCTTCAACCCTCAGCAACCAAAGAGATACCAGCTATGATTGTGGAGTAAAGCATTACCTCTTCTCCTGAGCATATACAACACTTTGCTGCACATACTAGATGACAGCTGTTGACTCAAAACAGTATGCTTTTTATACATTTTTCTTATTTTTTAAAAATCTATTATCACCCTGTCTCCTCTAAAATCCAATCAATAAAAGACACATATTGGTGGGAGTATGCTATAAACCCCCAAATATAATTGAGGGTGATGAATTGCAATTATTGTTACAGATTGGAAGTGCAGCTAAGCATGGGCAAGTACTAATAATAGGAGATTTTAATTACCCTGAAATAAACTGGATAAATGAGACCAGCAGTTCATCTAAGGGGAGCAGGTTCTTGATTACACTCATGGATCATTATTTAGCCGAGGTTATACGAGAACCTACTAGAAATTGGGCTATCTTGGATTTAGTCATTACAAATAATAGTGATATAATATCAAATGTTAAAATAGGGGAACCCTTGGGGAACAGTGATCACAAAACAGTCTAATTTGAGATTGAATACAAAAAACAGAGTTTTAAGAGGCCAATACAAACTCTAAATTTTAAAGAGGCTAACTTTAATGGACTAAGGGCATCAATACAACGTATAGACTGTGATAAAGAACTTACAGGGAAAAATACTGAAAATAAATGGACAACGTTCAAATCCTTACTAAAAATATATAAACATTGGCATGTACCATGTGGAAATAAAATGAATATGAGTAAATCACATCCCATGTGGCTTAACAATGACTTAAAGATCATGATAAGGAAAAAAAAACATGCATTTAAATTATACAAGAAGGAGGGAACAGAGTCAGCTTTATGTGATTATAAGGAAATAAACAAGGCTTGCAAAAGGGCTATTAGACTGGCTAAAATAGAAAATGAGAAGTCAGTTGCAAAGGAGAGTAAGACTAAACCTAAAATATTTTTTAAGTATATTAATGGGAAGAAGGAGAGGAAGGAAGCTATAGGAACATTACAATGTGACACAGGCCGTCTGACAACTAGTGACCAGGAAAAGGCAGATGAGCTAAATAGGTTCTTTTCGTCGGTTTACACAAGGGAGGTACCAGTGATTGGGCCACTGCAACAAAATGGGGCTACACTACCTTCACCAAATAATTGGTTAATGCAGGAAGAGATCCAAAATAGGTTGGAGAAAGAAAATGTTAATAAAGCCCCAGGTCCAAATGGAATACATTTTCAGGGTACTAAGGGAACTGGGTTCTGTAATAGCCAAACCATTATATCTATTTTTTCAAGACTCACTCACTACAGGGTCTCTACCAGATGACTGGAGAAAAGCAGAGGTGATACCTCTATTTAAGGAGGGAGCAAGAGCAAATCTAGGGAACTATAGACCAGTAAGCCTCACATCTGTAGTTGGGAAGCTTTTAGAAGGGTTAATAAGGGACAGTATACATGAATATGTTTATTTGAACAGGATTATAAGTAGGAGTCAGCACAAATTTATGAAAGATAGGTCATGTCAAACAAATCTAATTTGTACCTATGAGGAGGTTATTAGGAACCTGGATCAGGGCAACTCAGTGGATGTAGTCGTTTTGGATTTTGCAAAGGCTTTTGATACAGTGCCACATGGGAGACTATTGAGCAAACTAAGGGATACAGGAATTACAGTAAATATCTGCTCATGGATTGAACCTGGCTAAAACAGAGAAGCAAAGGGTTGTTGTAAATGGAACATACACAGATTGGACTAATGTGGTAAGTGGGGTTCCTCAAGGTTCAGTATTAGGTCCTCTCCTTTTTAACACATTTATTAATGATGTATAAGTAGGACTCGAAAGTAATGTCTGCATTTTTGCTGATGACACTAAGTTGTGCAAGGTAATTAAATCGGAAAATGATATACTTTCCCTACAAAGGGATTTGCATAGATTAGAGAAATGGGCTGCTAAATGTCAGATGAGATTTAATACAAATAAATGTAAGGTTATGCATTTGGGAAGGAAAAATAGCCATGCCATTTATAATCTTAATGGAGAAAATCTAGGGGTATCTGATATTGAAAGGGATTCAGGAGTACTTGTGGACAACCGCCTAGGTAGCAGTGCTCAATGCCAAGCAGCAGCTGGGAAGGCAAATAAACTATTAGCATGTATTAAGAAGGGTATAGAAGCAAGGGAAGCAAATATAATTCTGCCACTATACAAATCCCTAGTACACCCTCATTTGGAATATGGAGTACAATTTTGGAAACCACTTCATAAAAAGTAAATTTCAGAGCTGGAAAAAGTACAGAGAAGGACAACAAAACTAATAAAGGGAATAGAGGGGCTAAGTTATGAAGAAAGACTAACCAAATTAAATATATACTTTTAAATGTGTTACAGACAATATAGGAGGAGCTTCTATCGCCACCCATATTTTTCAGCTATTTAAAAGGCGGGACCCACGCAATAATATAACACCTTTGTTTCTTATACTATAAAATTATTAATGTAGTTTAACAATTACCTGCAAGTAACTTATATGCAAGAGTTGGTATACATTCAGAACTCTTTTATTTTTTTAAAGCATAATGATAGTATTATTTATACCTTAGCTTCAGGAGAGATGACATTTAATGCTGTACTTACTAAAAGTGCTTTTGGTAAATTGCTGATCTCGGGGGAAAGAAAATTCAAAGTTCAGTAGTTTGTGGTGACAGAATTTACGTTATGAGAAGACATGAAAACATGTTTTTAGAAGCTGATTCCAGTCATCCCCTGACAACCCCCCGCTAGAAATACGTCTAGCGCCTTAGCCCTCCACTCATAGCTCTAAAATATTTGCCCAATGTCCCATAGTTCAAACCATTTCTTGTAGATGGATCGGGACCCCTGCATTATAGGGTTAATGTGGGGACACTGCTGGGGTCCCAATTCGGAACCCTGCAGCAAGGGGGGTTTGATTGGGAGCAGTGGGGGACTATGTAAGGGCTTTACAAGCCTTTGCGACACCACTTTGGTGGATGTAAGCCCAAGTTGGCTTTTTGCCAGTTACGGGCTTGACGGGAGGGATCCGAAGGGGGAATCGCAGCAATTGAATAGCGGTCTGCGATCCGGGGCTTGCGGCCTTGATATATGAAAGACTTTGGGGAAATTGCCTAGCGATTTCGGAAGGGATAGCCGGTCGCAGCACAAAACACGATCATGGCCTGCGATCTGACGGGAAATGAATAGCAACGTAGCTTGCGCTAACCCATTGCGACTACATTTTCAGAAATCGCAACAATATTATGAGGCCCTTTGTTAGTGTCCTCCACTTATTCTATCTACCCTCCATTAAGTGGGTCTCTCCCTTCACTGAGTGTCTGCCCTCATTTAACAGTTGTGTCTACCCTCCATTTAGTAAGTTTTTCCCTTTAATGAGTTTCTGCCCTCATTTGATAAGTGCACCCTCCACTCATTTAATGTCCCTTCCGTTTAGTGAGTCTTTCCCTTCATTGTTTGCCCCTTACGGAGTGTGTCTTCCACTCATTATATCTACCCTCAATTTAATGAGTCACTCCATGTAGTGAAAATCTTCTGTCATTATATCTACCTTTCAACTAGTGAGTCTCTCCCTTCATTGTCTGCCCTCATTTAGTAAATGTGCCCTCCACCCATTATATCTACCTTCAGGTTAATGAGTCTCCCTATTCAGTGAGAATCTTCTCTCATTTAATGATTGCTCCCTTTGCTCATTATATCTGCCCTCCATTTAACAAGGGATCCTTGATGGTCCTGTGGTTAGGATTCGGTGCTTTCACCACTGCAACCTGGGTTTGATTCCAAGTCAGAGAACCAGCCAAAACCCTGAAGCTGAGCAGGGTTGGGCCTGGTCAGTACTTGTGACCACCTAGGAATACCAGGTATGCTGTGGCCCACTGGAGAAGGAACTGGCAATCCATTCCAGTATCTTGGATATGAATACCAAGTGGATCAGCATGGTATGTTGCAGTCCATGATGTCATGGAGAGTCAGACACGACTGAATGGCACAAACACACCATTTAACAAGTCGCTACCTACAGTGAGTGTCTACCTCCATTTAATGAGTGCATCCAACACTCATTATATCTAAACTCAATTAAAAGAGTCTCTCCGTTCAGTGAGAATCTTCTCTCATGTAATGAATGTCCCATTCCCTCATTATATGTCTTGTCCATTTAGCGAGTCTCTCCCAACACTGACTGCCTTCCCTCATTGAGTGAGCGCACTCTTGGGCGAGTCTACCCGCCAGTGAGTGCGCTTCCCATGCACTAACCCACAGACATATGCTGGTAGTTTCTGATCCCTCTACAAGCCCCCCGCCCTCCCTTTGTTCTCACCACATCTTCACACACTCTGCTCATCTCTCTGTTTTCACTTCTCTTCTCTGTACCTGACACTTTTATATCTTTTTAAGTGGCTTTTTGTTTATTTCTGCTCTTCTTGTTCTCTGCTGTCACACAGGAAGACACCAAGAAGCTGCACGGATCAGCTTGTATGTTTTGTACATTATTATGTCAAAGATATAGCAGATCATTTTATATCATTGTAGAAAAGGGACCTGTTGCATAGTAGGGACCTATTTTAATTTAAATAATCACTAAAATCCTATATTTATTTAAAAAAACATATGATTTCGTAGAAAATCTTATATTTCACTAGCTCTGAATGTAACATGATCAAATATATCCATGGTCACACTGATCCACTTGGTTTAAATTTCAGAGATACCGCAGTGGGTTGTCAGTTCCTTCTCCAGTGGGCCACAGCATACAGCTCCTGGTATTCCTAGGTGGTCTCCCATCCAAGCACTGACCAGCCCCAACCCTGCTTGGCTTTAGGGTGGTGTGACCTCTTGATTCACTGACTGGAATCGAACCCAGGTCGCAGCGATGAAAGCACCGAATCCTAACCATTAGACCCCAGAGAACCCATTTACTTTATTTGATTAAGAAGCACTACAAAATACATTAAATAACAGAGAGGGAAGAGACACAGGGGAGGGAGAGATACACAGGGGAGGGGGTAGAGACACAGGAAGGGAGAAGGGGGAAAGAGACACAGGGGAGGGAGAGGGGGGAAAGAGACAAAGGGGAGGGAGAGGGGGGAAAGAGACACAGGAGAGGGAGGGGGGGGGGAGGAGTCATAGGGGAGAGATAGAAGGGGAAAGAGACACGGGGAGGGAGAGGGGGGAAAGAGACACGGGGAGGGAGAGGGGGGAAAGAGACACAGGGGAAGGAGAGGGGAAAAGAGACACAGGGGAGGGATAGAAGGGGAAAGAGACACAGGGAGGGAGAGGGGGGAAAGAGACACAGGGAGGGAGAGGGGGAAAGATACACAGGGGAGGGATAGAAGGGGAAAGAGACACAGAGAGGGAGAGAGGGGGAAAGAGACACAGGGGAGGGGGGGGGGGGGAAGAGAAAAATCAAATATTATCCCGTCATTTGTGACGGGTAATTGACTAGTACCAAATAATATTTATATACTTGATCTATCTGAATAAAGACATGTCATGTTTATTACTTGTTGCAAATGTAGATTGATCTATTTTGCATTTTTTGTGAATATTATTGTTTAGCTCCACTACCATAGTACAATGCTTGTGGGGAGGAAAGCTATGGTAAGTCTGGACAAGCTAAGTAAAAAGAAAGATATTAAACTATCAACAAAGGTCCGTATAGTTACAACTATGGTATTCCTAGTAATCCCATTCTAGATTGCTACCTTGTTGTGGTGAAGGGGCTTGTCTAGTTCTATGAAGCTGTGAGCTATAACATGTAGGGTTCCTCAAGATGGGCAGATCATAGCAGAGAGGTCAGACAAAAGGAACTTGCAACTCACTCCAGTATCTTTGCCAAGAAAACCATATGGATAAACACAACCAGAGACAAGGTGTACCTGGGTGCTGGGGTCCATATGGTCACAGAGAGTCGGACACGACTGAAGGCCTAAACAACAACAATTCCCAGTAGTAACATCCGGGTGTGAGAGCTGGACCATAAAGAAGTCTGAGCGCTTTCTAAAGTTGATGCCTTTGAATTGTGGTTTTGAAGAAAACTACTCAGAGTACCTTGGACTGCAAGAAGATCCAATCAATCAATACTACAGGAAATCAAGACAAACTGTCCACTCGAAGGTATGATCATGAGGCTGAAGACAGGATTCCCTAGAGAAGATTCCGATGTTGGTAAAAGCACACAAAGTAGGGGACGACAGAGGTGGAGATGGATAGATGAGGTCATTGACGCAATGAACATGAGCTTGAGGGAGCTCAGAGGCTCAGTAGCTGGCAGATGTGCCTGGCATGCTGCAGCCCATAAGGCTATGCAGAGTTGGACACAACTGAATGACTAAACAACAAAAAACTTAGTACATAAGCAATAGCCAAAAGGCTAAACTAGTCCATGGTTTTAAATTTAAAATATTTCACATTTTTAAGCCATCTGCACATAAAGGGACACAGTAAAGGTCTCAAGGTTAAATTTTTTTTTTTTTATAATAAATTACCTGAAAAGATGTCTATGTTCTGCTACTAATGATGCCTAATTAACTATTAAGTGATAGAAAATGTATAAATAAGAACAAGATGTTATACCCTTTCAGGATTTCTTGTTGTGGAGAATTGACTTGTCTACTTCAATTTAAACTGTGAACTATACTATATAGGGTCACTCAAAATGGGCAGGTCATAGCAGAGAAGCTATCTAACACTTCTTTGCTTTGTCCCTTTATAACATAATATTGTTATTGCCAAATACAGTGTGATGTAGTATCCTTGGTGGTCCAGTGGTTAGTAGTTGGTGCTTTCACTGCTGTGACCTGGGTTAAATTCCAGTCAGGGAACTGAGAGGTCAAACCACCCTGAAGCCAAGCAGTGCTGAGCATGGTCAATGCTTGGATGGGAGACAACCTAGGAATACCAAGAGCTGTATGCTGTGGCCCACTGGAGAAGGAACTGGCAACCCACTCCAGTATCTCTGCCATGAATACCAAGTTGATCAGCATGGTGTGTTGCAGTCCATGAGGTCACAGAGTGCCAGATACAACTGAACGACACACAGTATCCTAGATATAATATTTTCTAATAAAGCAAACTTGGATGGAATATAGGGACACTTATCTTATAAAGGGGGTCTCTAAAGAATAGTACCCCTTCTGGATCTCTACCTTGTCATGGTGAAAGGACTTCAACAAAGCTTTGAGCTATACCATGTAGATTCACTGAAGATGGGCAGGCAATAGCAGAGAGGTCAGAAAAATCGAGGACCACTGGAGAAGGAACTGGCAACCCACTCCAGTATTTTTGCTAAGAAAAGCTGAACAACAAAAGCAAAAGAACACTTGTTAAACATTTACAATGCATTCAAGCAATGAATTGCTATTTTTAAATAATCCCCCGCCCTCCAGATCTCTCAATCCCCTGAATGAAGTATTATGGCTGGAGTGGACCCACCTGGCCATGCAAGAAACAAAATAGAAGCCTGCAGGAAAGGAAAGCTGCTTATAAATGTATTTATTTTATTTTTGCCTCCTAAAAACATTTTACTATATTCTGTATCCTCAAAATCTAACATATATAATACATAGCTAGAAAAAGTGTCATAAAGATAATTCACTTATAAGGGCAAGGTATTGGGTACACCTTATGGGTAACTGCAAGGCAGGAAGTTGATTGGGAAACTTATTAGCAGCATTAAGAGACTAAACGTGATCAAGATAATAAGTGGAACAAGTTCTGACCGTCATGTGGACACAGCAGTGACATTAGGAGACAACAACTAGACCAATGGGTCAACCACAAAGGAACAGCTGAGCTTCTTAGAAAATCATGTAAGGAAAGGGTTTAAAGGGTCATCCTCCTGACTTCTATTGTACAACATGGTAAAACATTGGCTAAAACGACTGATAAAAAGGGGTGATGGTGCTTCCATTTCTTAAAAGTTATGTTTTAGCTAAAAATATTTATTTTTTAATTTATTTTATATTAGTATATATTGTTGTTGTTCAGTCTTGTCCGACTGTTCATGACTCTATGGACCACAGGACACCAGGCACATCTTTCATTATGTCTCTGGTTGTGCTTATCCATAGTGTAAGTTTATCTTGGTAAATATACCGGAGTGGGTTGTCAGTTACTTCTCCAGTGGTGCATACTTGTTGTGTGTTATAGAGTTTAAAATAACATATGGATTTGGTTTCCCTCATGGTCCAGTGGTTAGGATTTGGTGCTTTCACTGCTGTGACCTGGGTTCTATTCCAGTCAGGGAACCAAGAGGTCACACCACGCTGAAGCCAAGCAGGGTTGGGCCTGGTCAGTATTTGGATGGGATACCACAAGCTGTATGATGTGGCCCACTGGAGAAGGAACTGGCAACTCACTCCAGTATTTCTGCCACAGATACCAGCATGGAGTGTTATGGTCCATGAGGTCATGGAGAGTTGGACAAGACTGAACACACAACACATGGATTTGTTGCTTAAATAGTGCAAGTGTATAAGGACTTAAAATGTTAGACATTTGTCAAAATAAATAAAAATACTTTTTAATGTGTTTTCTTGAAAATAAACTCCAGAACCATCAATGTATTAGTTGTATTGAAATCCATTATCTTGCCGTTACTGTTTTTGCACATAATATGACCGTACTGTGTCTTAATGAGCTGCAGAGGGCAGAACAAATGGAGTTTTTAAGCACTTCTTAACAAAATAAAGGACATAAAAGTAAATAAATACCCAGGTATTGGGAATTGGCAGGGGAAAGTGTTGTATGTATTCAGTGCTGGCAGAGAACAAGCCAAAACATATTCAGAGCTGGTAGTAAATTAGGCAACAGGTACTCAGTGTTGGTCCAGGACTAAGCATTCTGGATTTAGTGTTGGTAGGAGACTAGCCAGGATGTATTCAGTGCATGTTAGGGCATTGAGGGACAGCTTCATTATAAAATATTTTTTAAATATATTTATTTTTTTATTTTAGAAGATAGGTTTCTACGAAATCTAAATATCTAAAATCCGATCAACCCTGTATCAATCCACAAAATAAAAAACATACAAATAAAAAAAATATAAAATATTTTTTTAAATTCAACCTAATACATTTATATATGTAACATTTCTGCTGATTATATTATCCGTTTCTTTTGCATACCCCCTCTTTCTTTTTTTCTCCATTCAAAGTATCAGAAATATTAAAAACCTGAAAATTAATAATTTAATAAATAAATAAATAATATACATCTATCTATCTATCTATCTATATCTATATATATATATAGCAAAAATGCATATTATTATTATCCTTTATTTATAACGCAACAACAGAGAGGTGCTACAGACACTGATCGTTTAGTATGGTAGATGAGTCTAGCGGATGCGTTTAATATGGATTGGAGAGGAGAGAGACGGGTGATAGGAACGCCAGCGAGGAGAGAGTTGCAGTAGTCAAGAGAGTTGCAGTAGTCAAGGCGAGATATGATGAAAGAGTGAATTTGAATTTTAGTTGTGTCTTGTGTAAAGTAGTGGCGTATTTTGGAGATTTTTTAAGGTGAAAGTGACAAGATTTTGTGAGTGATTGAATGTGAGGAATGAAAGAGAGGGACATCGGGCCTGGGAGGTGAGTGATGATGGTATTGTAAACAGTGAGAGGTAAGTGAGGAGTGGGAGCTGAGGAAGAGGGTGGAAAGACAAGGAGTTCTGTCTTAGACATGTTGAGTTTGAGTTGACGGGCAGACATCCATGAGGATATGCTAGAGAGGCAATTGGCAGCATGAGCTAGCAGAGAGGGGTATAGTTCGGGTGCAGAGATGTAGATTTGAGTGTCATTTGCATATAGATGATACTGAAATCCAAAAGATTTAATTAGGACACTGAGGGATGATGTGTAGATGGAGAATAGAAAAGGGCCTAGGACTGAACCTTGTCATACGCCGACAGTTAGAGGGCGAGGAGATGAAGAGGCGCCAGAGAAGTAGACTCTAAATGTTTGATTTTCTAGATAGGATGTGAACCAAGAGAGCAGGGTCACAGATGCCAAGAGAGTGGAGAGTTTGGATAACAAGAGAGTGAAAGGTGGAACTGATCATTCTCAGTTGCAGGGTCAAGGGAGTTCATAATGGATATAGGTTTAGGGAAGGGTGAAGGTAGGATGCTATTGGTATGTTGAGGGAAAGGTGTGATATGACTATGGCCACATTGAAAGGAGAGTTAATTTTGAATAATTTCAATTTTACTGTTAAAGTGGCTAGCAAAGTCTTCAGCCATAATACAGGAAGGGACGGGAGGTGGGGGGGGGGGGGGGGGCAGAGGAGAGTGTTGAAAGTGGAGAACAAACGTTTGGGGTTGGAGGCCAAATTTGATATTATTGTGGAGAAGTAACACTGTTTGACAAGATTGAGGGCATAGTGATAGGAGCGTAGGATAAACTTGTAGTTGAGGTGCAAGATTTTCTCCATAATCGGTCAGCAGTGCGGGAGCACTTCTGGATGTAGCGCATATAGTGTGACATGGTTGTAGGTGAGAGAGAGGGCGTCTAACAGTGGTTAAGGGGGCGTGTCAAGGGTGGAAGTTAGAGCCAAGTTGTATTGTGTAGTGTCAATATCAGGGCAAGTATGGGAAGAGAGAAGACTGAGAAGGGGTTACAGTAAATTGGAAAGATGTTGTTGGTTAAGTGCCTGCATGTTTCTGTGGGTTCTGGTAGCTGGGCGAGGAAAAGTGCAGATATTGGAAGGGGTAGGCTGTAAGTTAGGACATGGTGGTCAGAAAGAGGGAGTGGGGAGATGATAAGATTGGTGTAGAACTACCTATATTATCTTGAATTTTTTTTTTCATAACTGAGGAAGCCACAGAACGGGCGGTGAAACGCATCTTATCCTTTTTTTTTCATTTTCTATTCTGCATGTTGTATGAACTTGGAATAAAACCATCTCTACATATAGTTGGAGTAGAGTGTTTACGACAGAACCAGCAGTGGTATATTTACATATGACACTATCTGAAAAGTACACATCATCTCCGGGAGAAAAGTACAACAAGTGGTCCCAAACTACGATCAGTGGATCACAACTATCAGCAATTAAAATACCTCATAAATGTTGAGGTATATAAAGGCTCGCTTAGACGCTCCAGGCATAGGTGGAAAGAGGTGCATCATAAAACAAAAAAAGAAAATGTGGAACAAATGGACATTGCCAAAACTAAAAAAGAAGTGCTTCAGAGAAATGTTCAGGGGGTGGACAGGCTAAGAGAAGAACCCAGGATCGTCTTTCTGGGACACCCTCTTTAGGTCTGTCAGAGACACCTACGGGCCCTGGAGACTTCAAGGAGGAAGACATGGAGGCCACAGTATCGGATCTGGTGGATACTTACAAGTATGTTGGTCTTTCCCCAGATGACAATGACTGATGCACTCTTTTAAATGCCTCTCCCTAAATGTAAGGGGAATCAAAACATGGGCATGCAGGGTGGCCTGTTTTCATTATTTAAGTATGTTAAATTGTGATTTTTATTGTCTTCAAGAATGCTGGATTGAAAATGAGATGAGTTATGAACATTTTAAGAAAGGTTGGAATGGACCTTCTATCTGTCCTGGAGGGGCGGATAACAGGGCGGCAGGTGTGGCTGTCCTCTTCAGACCGGGATGGTCCATAGAGTGTTTTAATTAAATCATTCCGGGAAGAGTTCTATTAGTAAAAGCAATAGGTATTTTTTTATCTCTAAGAATTTTTTATATATATACCCCCCCCCCCCCCCCCCCCCCCCCAAAAAAAAATAGATATGATGTGTTTGAAATTATTAAGATGTTTTTACCAGATACAGAACCCACAATTTTATTAGGGGATGTTGTGGTAAAATACAGGTTTCATTCAATTTTTAAGTGTATATATAGATATATAGCATTTAGCACTTTTTGCAGCAAGTGTGATATTTGGCTAAGATGTAAGCTGTGAACCAGTAATTTTCCATTGTAAGATAAGGTATAAAATAGCTAAATCTGCATGTCCCATAATCTAGCAGTTTCAGCTAAAGCCATTTTTGGATGTTTTTTGTTGCTGATCCCCGTTTTGTCTAAATAAAATCTAATAATAAGAAAATCATCAGAGGCCTCTGTGTTTTGGGTATAATGACTGGCATTCGGAGTAAAACGTGGTTTGTGGGTATGTTTTTTTCACCAACAGGGATTTTAACTGTTTATTAGATTCAAGTGGGAGAAAGAGAAGACATTATTTTAGATAAAACCTCCAAATATTTAATTAACATGACCTCTGATTTTCCCCTAAAGGATTGATGGGAAGAGCTTCATCTAAATGAGCCAGGGTATACATGGGGAAATCAGAAGGTATGTTCTAGGATCCATTTTATTTGTCTTCTCTTTTTTTAGATGCTTTTAGTATAGATTTAATACCACATATAATATCAGACCATAATCCGTAAAAAGCTACTTTTAATTGTTCTGACATTGAAGATAAAGGTAAAGGATTATGGAAATTAAATATATATATTTTAGAAAATGAATAAGTTTTAAGACAATTTGGATGGTTTATAAATCCCTGCAAAAAAAACATTTTTTTTACAAAAAAGGTTTTTATTTTGGTAGGAAATGGTGAAAAGTGAATGTAAAAACATTTTTATTAAGTGAAGAAAAAGTTGGCCAGAAGAAAACGAGAACAGTATGAAATTTTCCAAAAAAGAAGACAATGGCTCTTTAAATTAACCTCCCTGGTGGTCTTATTATTTCAAACAATACAAACAAAAACAGGGCCCTCTTGCTGCACTATTCACCTCCCCAAAAATGCAGGTCCCCCTCAGGAGCATCATTCAACCCCTCAAAACCCCCAGGGACCCCTTGTGGTCCTTTAAACATAATGGTGGTTTAAATTCTTTACCAGACCTAGAAATTAGTTTGACACGTTCATTATTTCAGAGAACAAACTACAGGAGATATTTCTGCGTAAACTCAAAGTACAAAGATGATCAAGGGAACTTTTCTGAGAAACTTAAAAGCTTCTTTCAGGCCTAATCCAGGTCAGGCTAAAACTGGGACAAGGCCTCAGCTTTCATGTGGACAGACTCTCTGAATAAGGGCGGAAATAAGGCCACCAAAATTAATAAGGAGACATAAAGGACATAGAAAAGGTCCCTGTCATTGTAGAAATTAAGTTAGCATATAAATAAACGTACATTTAGAATAAAATGTAACATTAGAAGCATTAAAATACTTATTAGACGAATGTCTGATCTGTATAGTTTATTGTATCCATTTACTTCAGCTTCACATTAAATAAGACCAGTTAAAGCCAGTCTTGTGTTAGTTGGGCAATGTTATGTTAAGACATATCACTACAATTTAATTAAACTTTCAGTCATTTATTCAATAAATGTATCCTTATACATTAGCATCCATGCTGATTTCTGCATAAAAACAAAATCCATTAAAATGTAAAATATGAAGCTGAGAGACGCTAAATGTCATGGTTTTCTACGAGGTAGAGCATTCGCTAAGCATTGGTTCGATGAATATTTTAACTGTATCAATGTGAAGCTTAAGTAGCAGGTCTAGTATGGACAAGCCCTAAGAAAGAGATGAAAAATAGGAGAAAGGGGCTAGAAGAGAAAAGAGAGAGGAGGGAGAGAGAGGGATAGCGAGAGACAGAAAGAGTGAGCGAGAGAGACAGAATGACGGAGAGATAGACTGGAAATAGGAGAGAGGAGAGAAAATAGAGAGAGGTGTATATATATATATATATATATATATATATATATATATAGAGAGAGAGAGAGAGAGAGAAAGAGAGAGATGAGAAAGGAGAGAGGCAGAGTAGAGAGAGAGAGGAGAGAGGTGAAAGAGAGAGACAGGGGAGAAAGAGAGAGATGAGAGAGAGAGAGGAGGAGGAGAAAGAGGAGAGAGAGAGGAGAAAGAGAGAGGAGAGATAGAGAGAGTCGAGAGTGTGAGAGGGGGGAGAGAAAGAGGAGCGAGAGAGGAGAGAGAGAACAGGGAGAAATGAGAGAGAATCAGAGAGAGAGTGAGATAGAGAAAAAGAGAAAGAGAATAGAGAAATAACAGTGTGAAAGAAGATAGAGGGAGTTGAAGAATGAGGGAGAGAGAATAAAGAGAGAACAGGGTGAAAGGAGCAAGAGAGTGTGTCATAGCTGTAGCATGCCAAGGCACCAGCTGTGCAATACCTTACAGACTGATGCCCTCAGCCTTATAGGATAGGCTTATTGTGCAGGGGAAAGGGGCCCACTGAGATGGGTTAACATGGAGGACATTGTGATTTGTGTGTTATTCCTTGTTATGCCTGTTACAAGCATGGGATAGTTGAAATTGCCCGGGTACCACTAGGTCCATACTATGGTACCCATGTTTATAGTTGGGGTGTGCATAAGAACATGATAGGAGTAATGGGATGTATGTCTCTGTTGTGTTTTGGAGGGCTAGCACTTACATGGGAAATATTGTATATGAGCTATATTTCCTAGTACTGGACTAGTCCTTATTAACCAGATTAGGAAGATAACTGACCCCAGGAGTCACATGACACAAGTATATCTCTCTCCATTATCACAAGCCCTTAGCCTGGTGTCTCTATGCCTATTGTGTGTAATTACCCCCTACCAAGAATACAGCGGGGGAAAGGGAGAGCAATGGGTGATTCTCTTAGCCTGGCAGGCATGGGTGATAACGTGAGCTAGAACGTGATTTGGGTAACCATGGATGTCAATTTGAATTGATTGGCCTTTTGATGCTAAGAGTGCGGTATAAATATGTCTGACGGTTTCAGTAATATAACTGGTTCACATAATTAATGTGTGGATTTTGTTATTGATACTGGAGTCCTGATTGCTGGAGTAAGTTCTTTTCAGAACTTAGAAAGATCTTCATGCTATACGAGACCACAGACATCTCTCAGTCTGACCCAAGGGCTGACAGTTCTTCCTGCTGAACAGAGGTAAAACAAACTGGGCACACCTGTGGGGAGAGGTTTGGGCAAGAGGCTCTTATCATATCCCATTCAACGTACAGGTTGTCACAGAGAGAGATGGAGAATGAGGGAGAGAGAGATTGGTTCAAGAGAATTGAATAGAGGGGGAGACAGAGGAGAGATAGAATGGTGAGGTGAGAGGCAGAGAGAGGGAGTGAGAGAGATTGGGAATGAATGATAGAGACAGATAATTGAGAGAGAACAGGGTGAAAGGCAAGAAAGGGAGAGAGAGGAGATGGGGAGGGAAGAGAGGAAGAGAGGACGGAGTGAGGAGAGAGTCAGTGAGATAGAGGGAGAGAGAAGGAGAGGAAAGAAAGTGTGAGGAGAGAAAATTAGAGAGAGGAATATGGGGAGCGTGGGGAGCGAAATGAGACAGCAGTTTGGGGATGAGAGATGGAAAGAAGACAGTAGACAACATAGATATAGGGAAAATTAGAGAAATAGAAAGGGAGAGGAGAGTGAAGAAAAAAAGTGGAATGAAGAAAGAGAAGAGAGGGTGAAAATGGACATGGAGGGGAAACAGAGAGAGAGAGAGAGAGAGAAGAAGGGAGGGCAAAAGAGAATCAAAGAAAGAATGAGAAAGGAGAGACAGAAAGTGAGGAGACAAGCTGAAAGAGAGATAGAGAGATACATATTTATACTGATAAGCCTGAGTTGACATTTTGGTTGGAAGTTTATACTTCTTAATAAAATGACCAATAATATAGATTTTATCTGCACCAAAAGTTTTGATTATTTGTTTAAATCTAAAATTAATTCTTAAGTTGTGGTTAATCTTCTGAGCAGAGCAGTTCCTCTTTTTATGAAAGTCTTGAGCAAATTTGCACATAGCTCCAGGTGGTAAAGAGCACAGGTATAAACAGGAAAGACGTGCTGAGATTTATTAAAAGGCAAATGGGACACTGCCTAGGGGTTTTAGTCACAAGGGCACCAGTCTGGCTGGTCATATGATTATCTATAACAAAGAAACATTGCAAAATACAGCATGATAAGCGTGTTCAATACACTCTACTTATTGCAACTAAAAAGCCCACAGGTCCCTTTATGTTCTTCATTGGTGACTTCACAATGGTTTCCAACACTCTCCTGAAGACCCACCACCCAGGTCATGGTTTAGGTTTAACACTGGGTGAATGCAGATGAATAAATTAGTATTGAAGAGGCTGTGAAGGCTCTTATTGCACGAAAACCTAAATCATGGCCTGTGTAATGAGTCTTGAGGAGAGTGTTTAAACTGTTTTAGCGTCAATTATGTCCATGAATACTAGGATGGGACCATCTATTTAGCCTATATTTTAGGACTTACTTCCGTAGGAAAGCCAATATTTAATATTATTTAATTTAATATTATTATATTTAATTATCTGATTTGACTTGTTTTAGAAAATACATCCCTCCCTCTACTAATAGATAAAAAAAGAAACAATCATGTATCAGCTCTCACAGAGTGATGTAACAAACACAAAATGGATTCCTCTATTCATAACCAGTCTCTGATTTTCGCTAAAACTGTTTTTATGTTCATAACTTAAACCGTTGCTAATGTTGTTCCTGTATTACATACCACAGAAACAAGTGAAAATTACTTTCTTGAAGTACAATGGTCTATTAAATCAATTTCCTGTTAAAATACCTTTATTATTGAATTAGAGTAAATGTAAAATTTGTCTATATTGATATTTAATACTGAAGTTTGCACATTACACATTTAATATTACTGGTAAATTCTTAAAGGGACACTAAATTAGTCATAATTTGGATCACATCCACTGAGAAATCAAACCAAATAAAATCTGTGTTTACATGTGTAATAGTCTGCCCACTTGCAGCCAGTTAGGCTTCAGGGCTGTGTGTCTCATTCAAGTCAAAAGTAAGACTGCTTACATTCCCAGTTTGAATGGAACAGACCTATTTTTGTAAGTTCTTATGGCAGAAAATTCAGGTTTCTGTTCTCTTGTCTCTCTGGAATTTGAGCAATGCAGATCATGTCCATCTATGTAGAGATCAAAATATCTATCTGTGCAGGCATGGAATGCTGGACTCACCTAAACAGGACTGTTATGGATTAACTGGTCAATTCAGTCCTGAATCCGAGGAAAAACTGCTATCAATCACTTATACCTATAGACAATCACCACACCCAGCTTAGCTATCTGTTATTACACATGCGAAAGTCAGTAGGCAGGATACACTTTGTATGTAAACAGGATTAAAACCTTAGATTTTTTTGCTGTTATTAGTGTAATTTAAACAAACAGATCACTTTAACATAAAATCTTGTGCTCTTTCACACCATGAAGAGCTCTTATAGTGAGGTAAATGGGACGTTAAAGGCCACAACTAAGTTGCATACATTTTTTTTAAAGAAAATACGTTTATTTTAAATAGAGTATATAAATAGCAAGTGGGAGGAGCATTTCACAACTTCTACAGTAAAGTGATAATAGATAAAAATAGTTAATTTCCTATTCAAAGTAACTGTAGTATTGTTCAATTCACCTTCCTGCTAATAGAAAGTGAATAGTACATGGGAGGAGCGTGTTGTACTGTTTCACATCAATACACATTGCCTTGTCGTTCACTCATTCAGTCGTGTCCGACTTTCTGTGACCCTATGGATCACAGCACACCAGGCATTTTTGTTTGTCTCTGGTCATGCTTATCCATAAGGTTTTCTTGGCAGGTTACCAGTTGCTTCTCCTGTGGACCACAATTTGTCTGACCTCTCTGCTATGTCCTTGCCATGTTGGGTGACCCTACATGGTATAGCTTACAGCTTCATTGAGGTGCACAAGCCCCTTCACCACGTCCAGGTAGCAATCCAGAAGGGGGCACACTGCCTACACACTAGTTAAATATATTATTAAATGGAAAAAAAAATGCTTCTTTAACAAAAATAGGCAGTTTATTTGCTATTTCCATCTAGAATATAAGTAAAAAAAATACAGCGGTGACAAAAAGCTATTTATTTCTATATTTAGTATTTTTTATAAATAAATAAATACAGCTATGTATTAATTGACTATTCCATTCAACTATGCTAAAGAGAGAGCCACCATTTCTGCTTCTGCAGGTGGGAGTGGACTTGTATGCGGAGAACTACTTTAATTAATATGAGACATTCCCTAGTACCACTGCTTTCTTTAGGACTAATGGAAATCCAATCATTCCAGCTTAAAAATGGCAATGAAAGGACAAGTGAAGCTCTTATGAATGGCAATTAAAGGACAAGTGAAGCTATTATGAGTAACCCAGCTTGATAATGGTCAATATAGGTTTACTAGGAAATTGCAAAAATGACGGGAATAAAATTGTAAGGCTGGCAATGCTGTTTGCCAGACAATGTGAGGCTTTTGCTCCTCTGAGCACCTTCGGCGCTCATCACGAGCTTCTCCCCCCATACACTTCAACTTTCCTGCTTTGCCATGATCACCTTCGGCGCTCATTGCAAGCCTCTCCTCCCGGCTACTGTACGGTCTGCTGATTGCAGGTTTCGTTAACCTGCATGTTTTGTGCTTGGGAATGCCATGTGTCTCTTTCCACCATATCCCCTCTGTGCCTTTCCTATGTGTTTCTCCTCTGTGTCTCTGCTGAATGTTTGTGTGTTACGCACTGAATTACATTTGTTTTATTTTCAAAGTCCACCATTTTTTCTTCGAATTTGCCAATTTTCCATTGCCGAAAAACAGCAAATATGGCTCAAATTCGCTAGCAACCTCAGTCCCAGGCTTCCTAGCTCTCCCCCTGTGCTGTGTGTGAGTGTGTTTTTTTTATTTTTTATTATTTTGCATGTTTTTGGGGGGTTTTCAAGTCATCTTGAGGCCTGCAATGAGCGCCTTCGGTGCTCACTGCAGCCTAAATCCTGCATTGCTCATAGCAAAGCATGCAATGAGCGCCTTTGGCGCTCATTGCAGCTTAAGTCCACCGTGCGCCAACTGCTCGCTTCGCAAATCGAGGGCCGCAAGTGCGTTAACGAATATTGCAAACGTCACCAGCATCGTAAGATCCACAACTATACATGTGATAGTGTTTAAAATAGCTAAATACAGCTTTAAATATATAACTATTATTATTTCTTATTTGCCTATTATATTCAACTGTGCTTTAATAGCTACAGGCATTTGTTTTTATTCCTAACAAGACTGGACAAATTGGAAGAAATCGGCATGTAAGTCAGATCTTTACTCAGTTCTGCATAATGACTACAGTGGGAAAACCCTCTTCCTCAGCCACCAAACCAACTGGTCCAATATGGAAATGGCCATTGCACAAGCAGTCTCAGAAATATACATTTTCAGATCTTTCCTGTTTAGGGTTTACAGTTTGAGTTAGATTTCGAGGTAAGGGTTAGATTTAGGGGTTAGGGTTAGAGGTTATGGTTAAGATTAGGGTTTACAGTTAGGGGTTAGGGTTAGATTTAGGGTTAGAGGTTAAGGTTTAGAGTTAGGGTTGGATTTAGCAGTGAGGGTTAGATTTAGCAGTTAGGGGCTGGGGTTAGGGTTAAAGGTTAGGGTTTACAGTTAGGGTAATAGGTTAGGGTTAGATTTAGTAGTTAATGGTTAGGGTCGTATTTAGGGGTTAGGGTCAGATTTAGGGGTTAGGGTTAATAGATTAGTTGGAACATAAGGAATGAAGATCATCATGTAGAGCTTTCTATATCACCAGGCCAAGTGCAGGGCGCAGAGGACAGGTGTGATGTGGCAGGAACGAGGTTGGTTTGTTAATAACCTCACCAAAGTGTTTTGCACATCTGTAACCTTTTTTAATTTAATTAAACGTAATTAAATTTAATTAATTGGATTAAACTTTTATACAAAATAAAATAATTCCCTTTAAGTAATAAATAAATAAACTAAATCCAATTGCTTAAGCAGTACAGTGGTCATTATTATATGGCTTCCTCTCAGTACATAAGTAACGTCCGGTCATGTGATCCATGGCGCACAGAGGCTCCGTCCACTTCCCCTTTTTTAACAGATGCTCATTTGATTTCCTTATAAGCCGCACCGAGTCTGGGGGCATTTCCCGGCCCCTCTATCATCTTTGCGGGAGAACTTTCATATACAGGATAAGAATTTTCCACCGATGACCACATTTCTCCATTTAGGTTGTTTTTGTCTAAAAAACATAAAACACGTGTTTTTCTATAGACATGATGTGACTCACAGAAGACATTTACGTAGAAAAGTGGGTGTGGGTAGTATTCCTGAAAAATAATCATAAAAGTTAAAGGGCTGATATGAAAATGCCAGCATTAGATGTCAGTACAAACCACTTTTACTGTAATAAATAGATTTTTGGTGATAAACTTACATTGAGATATATATATATATATATATATATATATATATATATATATATGTATTTATATATTTGCTGCTTCTCTTTATCTGTTTAGAGCTTAGCTCAGAACTGGCAATGTTAACATAATATGAGGATGAGGAGCTTGTGGTGTAATTATAAGAAGCGAAAAGTAAATAAGAACTTTCAGAAGAAATGTTGGTACAAAACATTAAAATGATTCTAATTACTCCTGGTAATGAAGTAGTGATGACTCAGTGTGTAAAATAGGGAAATATGTTTAGGGTGGTTTTATGGTGCGAGATTCCGTTTAAAGGGATACTGAAAGTATTTAGTGATCTTATTGTTAATCATTTGTAGAGAGCTAGTGAACTATGTATACATATATGTATTTATGTATTTATATTAATACATATAAATATATATATATATATATATATATATATATATATATATCCCCCTCTGGAACGCTACCTTGTTGTGCTAGAGGAGCTTGTGTACAATATATATATATATATATATATATATATATATATATATATTGTTGTGTATCATACCAGAGTGTAAACCTATAAATTACATGATTTCCTGTAGAGCAGAGCGGCGTGTGGCTATATGTGACCCATGTGCTCTAACAGATGTTTGTGTTGTTTCCAGTGCAGATGTTACTTCCTTAGTGAGGCTTCAGATTACAAATATTATCATCAATATTAGAAAATAGAGATCCTGTTACAAAACTTCATATACTCTATCTGTCTGACTGTCTCTCTCTCTCTCTCTCTCTAATACTCACCACTCATGTACAATTCACCACCTTCTAAGTTTATATGAGTGGTACCTATTAAAAAAGTCTGAAGCTTAAAGATAAATATTAAGTAACAGTCTCTATGAATAATTATATACCACTTGGCTCTAAAAAAAGAGTTAACAGGCTTAAAATGTGTCTTTTCCTATTATACATGTAAAATGTATATTATATATATATATATATACACTAGTGACTTGCCCGTCAAAAAATGACGGCAATAAGATTGTAAGGCAGGTAATGTTGTTTGTGTGTGAAATTAATTTTGTTGGTGTTTTAAGATCCTTCGGCACTCATTGCGAGGCTCTTGATTGTTTGTGTGCTATGAGCAGCGTTGGTGTTTTTTTTTGGTATGGCAATGAATAATTAATAAAATAAGAAATTAATATACTGGTACTTTACCTATTGTGAAGTACCGTATATACTCGAGTATAAGCCAAGTTTTTTAGCCCTTTTTTTAAGGCAAAAAAGGCCCCCCTCGGCTTATATTCGAGTGACTCTCTCCCCCCCCCGTGTCTCTCTAACCCCCCCATGTCTCTCTAAACCCCCCGTGTCTCTCTAACCCCCCAATGTCTCTCTAAACACCCCCCCCCTTTGTGTCTCTAGCCCCCCGTGTGTCTCTAACCCCCCCGTGTGTCTCTCTACCCCCATGTCTCTTTCCCTCCCCACTCCTCAACCTAAACCCCCCTCAACCCCCCTCCTCCACCTAAACCCCCCAAAATACCTCCCCCTCTCCCCTCACTTACCTGCTTGTGCTCCGGCCTCCGCTACTTGACCCGGCGCCGGCGCGCATGTGACGTCACATGCACGCCGCGTCATTAGCATATACCGGGTTCCGGCACCCGGTATATGCTAATGACACGGCGCGAATGTGACGTCACATGCGCGCCGGGTCAAGGAGCGGAGGCCGGAGCACAAGCAGGTAAGTGAGGGGAGAGGGGGAAGGTATTTAGGTGTGTTTAGGTGGAGGAGGGGGGTTGAGGGGGGTTTAGGTTGAGGAGGGGGGTTGAGGAGGGGGTTGGGGTTGAGGGGGATTGAGAGGGGGTTGAGGTTGAGGATGAGGATGGGGGGTTGAGGATGAGGATGGGGGGTTGAGGATGAGGATGGGGGGTTGAGGATGAGGATGGGGGGGTTGAGGAGTGGGTTGAGGATGGGGGGTTGAGGGGGAAGGTTGAGGAGGGGGTTGAGGATGGCGGTTTGAGGAGGGAGGTTGAGGAGGCGGTTGAGTAGGGAGCTTGAGGATGAGGAGGGAGGATGAGGAGGGGGGTTAAGGATGAGGAGGGAGGTTGAGGATGAGGAGGGAGGTTGAGGAGGAGGGGTTGAGGAGGGGGGTTGAGGATGGGGAGGTTGAGGAGAGAGGATGAGGATGGGGGGTTGAGTTTGAGGTTGAGGAAGGGGTTGAGGATGGGGGGTTGAGGAGGGAGGTTGAGGATGAGGAGGGAGGTTGAGGATGAGAAGGAGGGGTTGAGGATGAGAAGGAGGGGTTGAGGAGGGGGGTTGAGGTTGAAGAGAGGGGTTGAGGATGGGGGGTGAGGAGGGAGGATGAGGAGGGAGGTTGAGGAGGGGGTTGAGGATGAGGAGGAGGTTGAGGATGAGGAGGGAGGTTGAGGATGAGGAGGGAGGTTGAGGAGGGAGGTTGAGGAGGGAGGTTGAGGATGAGGAGGGAGGTTGAGGATGAGGAGGGAGGTTGAGGATGAGGAGGGAGGTTGAGGATGAGGAGGGAGGTTTAGGATGAGGAGGTAGGTTAAGGATGAGGAGGGAGGTTGAGGAGTGGGGTTGAGGAGGGTGATAAGGGAGGGGGGAAGAGACACAAGGGAAGGGAGAGGGGAGAAGAGACACAGGGAAGGGAGAGGGGAGAAGAGACACGGAGAGAGAGGGGGACACAGAGGGCACTAGAGGGACACAGGGGGCAGCACATTTCCCACCCTCGGCTTATACTCGAGTCACTAATTTTACCCAGTATTTTGTGGTAAAATGGGTGCCTCGGCTTATACTCAGGTAGGCTTATACTCAAGTATATACGGTAATATATGCAGGAAGCATTGTGTTGAAGAGCTGGCAATCTGTTTTCATGTTGCTTCAGCATCAGTGTTGTGGAGCTGCTGTGTAAGCATCATGAATGTGTGCAGTGTGTAGTGTAATAGTGTGCGTGCCCGAGGCAAATCCGTTAGCGTAGCTGTGTACTTCCGGATTGCATAAGTTAGTGTTCTAAAATGGCGGCTAATGTGTGGTATGCGGCTGTGACTGATTTAGCGTCCTTGTTTTCGGATGTCGTCCAACTTTGTCGGAAAATCTTTAGGTGTTTGGTTGTGTTTTGCGTGTTTAGGGTCCTTTAGCCTCGTTTTCGTTTTGTTCAACGGACATTTTTTTTCTTTGGACTTAAATCGAGGTGTAATTTGACTTGCAAAGGTCCTGGGTGCCACCCCCCCTTGCTGTGGGTATGCTTTTTTATGTGTTTGTTGTGTGTATTTATTGTGTTTGTAATGTTTTTGGGGTCGCGTGTGTTGCGTCCTTGTTTTTGGATCTCGTACATCTTCTTTGGAAAATCCGTAGGTGTTTTAGGGGGTTTTGCGTCTTAAGAGTGCTGTAGCCTCATTTTCGTTTTTTTCCGCAGCAATTTTTTCTGTTGCTTAGGGGATTTTTGGGTGTCTAAACTTTTATTTGGAGTTAAATTGACGTGTAACTTCAGTTTTCGAGGTCCTGGGTGCCCCCCCCCCCTTGCTGTAGGTAAGCCTTTTATGTATTTGTTGTGTGTATTTATTGTGTTTTTCATGTTTTGATGTGCGCGTGTTTCGCGTGTTTTTTGCGAGGTTGTAACGCGTCTCGTATTTTTGTTTCTTTACTCCGTAAATTTTGCGAGGTCCGCAGTTGCTGGCAAGGAGCGCCTTTGCAACGGCCGCATGCTCACAACTATATATGTGATATATTGATATACTTTTTATTGGACAAACATTTCCTGCCTGACTAAATATATAGCAGAAAACACTGTAACAACATAATGCTAATTTTTATCTTATTTATTGGAATTTTCTTGTATTATTGAAATTCATAGAATACACACCCAGGTCCTTTCTAAACAATTTGAGAGTAGACATTTTGCCTGTGCTACTTTTACTAAATTCAGATTGGATAGTTTTCATGCAAAAAAAGTACAGTGTTGTTCCTGTTTGTTGAATGATAGAAACATTGGGAACACCATGACTCATAAAAACGTTTAAAAATTCCCTTGTTGCTTTGTTAAGGTGATTCCTGGGTGAATTCCTGGGTGAGCTTTAATTGAATTAATACACTGAATAAATTCCCCTTAAATTGACAAGTAGTCTCACCAATGTAAATTTTCCTGCATGTTAATTTATTAATATTTCCATTACATTTACTATTGTCTGTCAATGTAATAAATAAGGAGCACCATTTATTTGGTATTTTCATAAATGTAGTGGCTTTATATGATCCACAAACATAAGTTCCACTTGAGCTTTATGAATATTTTATAAAAGGACCAACGCACAGTGAAAAAAGCATTATGCTTGAAACTTTTTTACAAAGAGCATATAGTCACTCAGTTTTTAATTAGAAAACAATCTGATGCCTCTGCAGATGCCTGGAGTTACCCATGATACATTGGTGGAAGTTGTGTGTGAGATGAGCATTTAGATTCCTGGAGAGCTAATGTTGTATTCAGTGATGCAGGTGTCTACTTCTGGACGAATGAGGCAGGTGTGGTGCCAATCTCAATCATATCAAGTTACAAACAAAGCCTCTGGACTTCTGCCTGTTCTCTCCTTCCCATCCTCCCTCCATAAAACGGAACCAGTATCCATTGGTTATCTGGCCTGCCACCTGCCTTTGAAATTGATTTTGGCCAAGACCCTATAGTAACAAATGCTACATGAGCCTTCAATCGTTCCCATCATCAGAGTCTTCTCTAGGGAATCCTGTCTTCTATCATTATATGTCCAAAATATTTGAGCTTTAGCCTCATGATCAAACCTTCCAGTCAACAGTTTGTCTTGATTTCCTGTAGGGCTGATTGATTCAATCTTCTTGCAGTCCAATGGACTCTAAACAGACTTCTCCAACACCACAATTCAAAGGCGTCAGACAAATTCTACAGCGCTCAGACTTCTTTATGGTCCAGCTCTCACATCTGAATTTTACATCTGGAAATATCTTCATCTTTTTAACGTTGAGCAGCAGACCAGCTTTTGTACTCTCTTCTTTCACCTTCATCATTTGTCCTTTCATTCCTCCTCTCTTTTATCAATCAGAGTTGTATCATTGTATCTGAGGCTGTTGATATTTCTTCCAGCAATATTAATATAGGGCTTTGCCAAGTGAAATGTTTGTGCCAAAAGGACATCCTTTGAGGTTTGAAGGAAAGATTCCACCTTAAAGAAAGAAAAGGGTTCTTCACAGTAAGGGAATTTAAACTGTGGAATTTTCTACCAATGGAGGTTATGACAGTGGATTTAATAAATAACTTTAAAAAGGAATTGGACACATTTTTTAATAAAAAGGCATCATTGCACGGCACGAAAGTGGCGGGTTGGACGATGTCTGCAATAAGCATTTATTGCGGGTCTTGCAATGAACACTCATTGCAGGGCTTGCGATGAGCGCCAAAAGGAGCTCAGAGCGAGGCATGGAAATTAGATGGTGGGAGAGGCTCACAATGAGCGCTGAAGGCGCTCATCGCGAGGCACACAAATTAGAGGGGGAAGGGCCTTGCATAGTGTGTTATTGCCATCATTTTTGACGGGCAAGTCGCTAGTTAACAACTAATCCACATATTTTAAGGATCAGTGGAGATCTGAAGTTGATGGACTAATAGTCTTTCTTCAAACTCAATGCTATGTATCTATGTAATTTGTATTTGTCCAGCCTGGTGTTACGCGTGATATGTTTTCAATACCATAGGCTCCTAGGGAGAAAGCGCAATCCATCAGCCTTACCTGAAACAATGGTGCAGTTAAGGTATTCTAACTGTTGGATGAGCCTCTTATAGGAAATTTAATCCTAGGTATTTAAATCGTGAAATTATTCAAATTTGACTGATAGACCAGTCAAAATTAAAATACCTATTGAATGTACCCTTATAATATTGTTTTAAAATATTAACCTTTATTGGTGTGTGGATTAATATTAAATTATAAAATAAAAATAAAACATAATCGTCAATTAATATCAATTTATTTAAATGACTCTGATGACATATTGTGGTGCCCTATATTTTTAAGTTTCTACCCTGAGTCTTTGAATTCTAAAGTGTCTTCTCTTTAACCGATAAGTCTCTCTTTGGTCTTTCTTTCAGTACTATATTGAAATATCACCCTCCAGATGAAATAATAAACTGATATTTTCAAAACTGTAATAGTGTTGTGTTGTCTTTTATTCAACTCAAGATGTCTCTTAGTTAATTTGTTACTTGTGTCTTTTATTACAGATCATTTGACATGGTGTTGTAATTGATACTATTAATGTTTTGGTAGACACAATATAACAAATTGCAAGTCTGCAACTTTCTTTATTTAGTAACCTCTGATAACACCGACCTGATAGCGCCAGTAGAAACGCGCGTCGGGAGCGTCCTGATGAAGCGGTAGCCCCAGCCTTTGTATCTCCTGATACTCTCTTAAACACTGTAGCGCATTAGCTGTGCCTATAATTCTGGTTAGATTTTTATCTTATAGTGCTGCTCCAGTTTCATTAAGTCATCTATAGCTGAGGGTATATTAACATAACATAGTGGTTTTGAGCATTAGATGCTACTAAAGAAGTCTACCGCTTCATCAGGACGCTCCCGACGCGCGTTTCTGTCGATGCTATCAGGTTGATGTCATCAGGGGTTACTGAATAAAGTAAGTTGCAGACTTGCAATTTGTTATATTGTGTCTATTATTATTATTATTATTATTATTGTTTATTTGTAACGCGCCAACATATTCCGTAGCGCTATACATAAGTTAAGTTACAGGCAATGACAAGTTCAAGATTCACACATTGCAAAGAATGGACAGCCCTGTCTTTAAGCTTGGAATCCGGTGTCCATAGCACTTTCCATAAAGCACTGCGCAGGATTGAAACTCGCAGATTTACAATCTAAATTGTAATCTCGCAGATTTACAATCTAAATCTACCAAAATATTAATAGTATCAATTACAACACCATGTCAAATGATCTGTAATAAAAGACAAGAGTAACAAATTAACTAAGAGACATCTTGAGTTGAATAAAAGACAACACAACACTATTACAGTTTTGAAAATATCAGTTTATTATTTCATCTGGAGGGTGATATTTCACTATAGTACTGAAAGAAAGACAAAGAGAGACTTGTCAGGTAAAGAGAAGACACTATAGAATTAAAAGACTCAGGGTAGAAACTTAATAACATAGGGCACCACAATATGTCATCAGAGTCAGTTAAATAAATTGATATTAATCAACGATTATGTTTTATTTTCTATTTTCTAATTTCATTTTTAATTCACATACCAATAAAGGTTATATTTTTAAAACAATACCATAAGGGCACATTCAATAGGTATTTATATCCTGGAGAGGTGTAATGCATACTTCAATGTATAAACCAGATTGTGTGCTATAACAAACTTGAGGCTCTCCTTATCCATGGTCAGATATTTAAGTGGGAGTTGTTATTTTATTATTGTCTTGATGAGCAAGCCAGAATCAAAAGTACCACCAGTTATTTCCCAATTTATAGGAATAATAAAATTACCTGTTAGAGTTAATTGCTCCTTGTCTCATATTTTTACAGCTATTAATGAGAGCCGAATGTGAATGGAATTAAAAAATGTCAACCCTTGCCATCTCATTTGCATGCCACTTCCCAGAAGCCTTAGCTGTAGTTTCTATACTATGCAATTTTGTGCGAATACAGGACTGCTAAACTTGGTCAAAATAGTCGTTTTCTTTGTTGCTTTATTAATAGTGGAACAATTTAGTCATTTACTTTTAAAATGTATACATCATTGTCTGCTGATGCCATTATTCAAACTTGAACATTAAAAACACCCAATGAGACAGCTTATAAGAGTTTTCATATATGATTAGAATACTGTCATTGACAGAACACTCCTCCTTTCCGGTGAATGTTCAGAGTACTAGACCTCAGCAATAGTGGGCTCTATCCAGTGGTGTGTTACTGCCTAGGCCAATGAGGCCCAGGGCTAAGAGAGATTTATTTTTCTGTTTTCCCATAGACATACTCAATGAAAACTGTTTCCATGTTAAATGTGCAAGAGGCACAAAACTGCATGTGTGGTTCTATATATATAGATATATATATGATTTATATATCTTTAGATATTTATAATTATATACATAAACCTACACAGACACGTTTCAGTGCATTTCCACTCTGTATCCCAGGAACTGAGGACATACAGATCTCTCAAGCATTAAACATTATGATCACTAGGGTGTGACACAGAATTAATGTGAAAGTGACAACATCATGTTCACACCATCTGAGTGCCCCATGACTGTCACTTCATGGTAATGCACTTACAGTTGTGCTCAAAAGCTTGCATGCCCTGGCAGAAATTGTGAAATCTTGGCATTTATTTTGAAAATATGTCTGATCATGCAAGCAAAATGTCTTTTACTGAAGGATAGTGATCATATGAAGCCATTTATTATCACATAGTTGTTTGGCTCCTTTTTAAATCATAATGATAACAGATGCCAAAATTTCAGATAACAATTTCTGCCAGGCTATGCAAACTTTTGTGCACAAGTATATATCATCTCAATATATAGTCCTACAAACTTTTAAAATGATATATAAGGACTATCCTGGTCCAGTCCAAACCTGCTATGCTCTACTTTTGAGCACAGTGATGTGGTTCCATGTAGGCCCATGTGGACCAGGCCTATGGGCATGGGTGTAGGAACTGGGGGGAGGGGGATGAGAAGGACAGCTGTATCCCCCCAGAATTATTTTGGTTCCTACACCCCTGCCTATGTGCCAGTTTTAAGACTCTATTGTTCTATCCTGCTGTGAGTCTTTGGTCTGCTTCTTACACTGCTCCCACTGCTGTCTCCTACATTTCTGCTAACTTCTGATGGCTTCTGCCTGCATCAACTACTCTGCTCAAGTCCCAGCATTTACTTCCATCTTGTGTGCAGGTTCCTGCCTTCAGTTCAAAGTCCCCTCCTGAGGACATCTATTCCCTGTCTCCGCTGCTACATAGTCATCTGCTGCATTGCCAGTCTGCTTCTAAGCCTGCTTGTCTCTTAGCTGACTGGTACAGCTCTTGTCTGTGCTTCTACTGTTTAGTCCAGCACATGGGCTGATCCAAATATGGCCTTTTAGAATTAAAGTTACACACCAAGGTTTGCTTGTCCGGTTTATCATTTTAAAAAAAAAATCCTTGAGGCAACCACATCTATGAAAGGTCCAAATTTCTGTTCAAAATTCAATGTCCCTGGGGGCGTGTCTAGCCAAGTGAAGGGAACAGACGTGCAGACAAGCTGCTCTGCAGGAATAAAGGCTAAAAACGGTTAATTGCATCCAAATCTGGTGCAAAACTCCGCCAAAGTAATTTTATTCTAACCTAGGAGAGGCGGAGGATTAGAAAGATACTTTAAACAAGTAAATTGAGCCGTCCGACATCTCCACAAGGTCGGGGCCTGTCTCACCCTGCATCCCGTGGTGATGGCTCCCTGTTTCCCCCAGCACAGGTAGAGTGCCTCGACAGGGTAGTGTCGCCGAGGAGACGAGGTACGGAGCTGATCGGATCCAGAGGACGGGTTTCACCGCAGTGAGGAGGTTCACAAAGGCGAAGGTGAACGGGTGACCACGGGAGGGTTCAGGACATTCCGGGCTTCTCCTGCAGTGGACGTGAAGGAGACACCTCCTACATCCCTGGTCATCGATCTGCGCTACAACAGAGAATCACAAGCAGCAGAGTGACACTAGCCAGGGGAAGACGTTGAGCTGGTAGGGGCAAAGGCATAGAGAGAGGGATAACAGGAGAATAGCAGCCATCTTCCTCCACGTGGTGGAGACACCACCATTAGCCCTACTCCGGCAGAAGGTCTCCAACGGTCAGTGGTGTGGGCCTGGGAGAGGCAGGGTGACTTCAGGGTCTGAAGTTGCACAAGAGGAGGGGGGACACGCTTTATTCCCTCTCAATGGAATTTCCCGCCAAGTGTGAGGTGGCCATTTTAGGCTTCTTCACAACTCATAGAATCACCACCATTGAAACATATGCTAATTGTACCCCTGCTATACTGCCATCCCCCAAGGGGCCACCAAAGGGACCAGACACTGGGGCTTGCAAGGAAAGAAAATAAAAAAGAGAGGAAAACAAAAGAGGGGAAAGAAAAAGGGATTTATTTCTGGATCTGCATCTTTTGCCTTCATTGAGAGGATATGGAAGACTTCTGTTAACATCACTAATAAGAATTAACCTTTAGTCTGCTGTTGATATAGACTCTGCAAGTAAATACATCTGGATAATGATGTGACAGAATATTTCCCCTCTATAAAGAATTCATTTTGTATATGTACATTCTGGCCCAATTGACTGGTTATTGGATTTTCAAGGCTCCTAAATCCATGAAAGCAGGGTCAATGTTGGTGTAACCCAGAAAGATAATCAGGGCCATTGCCCATATATATATATATGTATAGACTTACTCCAGGCAATCAAACCTTTGCTGTATAAAAAAAACATCAGTATTCCAACCCCCCCCCCCCCCCCCACTTCCAATACATCTGCAACTAACATAGGCACAAGATCAACAAGGACATGAAAGGTCTGGCCTAATGAATGTATACAATGCCCCCACACCTCCTGACTGGAGAGCGATTAAAGAATAACAACATGCATCCATAAAATACCAGCAATTCCACAGCGATATTTCTCTTGACATCCACAGTACTGAGCTGTGAATGCTCTCACTCTAGGAGACCTGACGACTGACCAGGGCGTCCTTCTAGTTTAACATTGCCTCTGATTCCTGGATTTGGTGACTTTTGTTTTCATCTCCTATCTTTTTAAGCTTGCCTTTACAAATCCCTTCTACTACAACGGGGAAGCAGAGGAAAAGCGTCCCCTTACAGGGAATAAGGGAGCATTTCAAATCTGCTACAGTGAGGGGCTCCCCTCCTAACGAAGATTCTATGGAGCAGTCAGGCTCCTCGGAGTCAAAGAGGGAACGAATTAGCCCAAGTGGGGGTATAATTCTGTCTGCAAGATCCATAGTGGACATTGAGGCTCTATTGAGAAATCATCTTTCACTGACACTTAAAGACATCAAAAAGGACTTCCATGAGCTGGGTCAGAGAACACACAATCTGGAACAAGTTGCCGATCAAATTATACACAAGATACTGACAGAATTGATATCACTGACCATATTATATCTCTGGAATCCAAGTTGGAAGACTTGGTGAACAGAACTAGAAGACATAATTTTAGAATTCGGGGGATGCCCAAAGGGGTCTCGGATCTACACTCCTACCTCAGAGCGGTGTTTGGTACCATTCTCCCGAATATTTTGGATAAAGACTTAGAAATAGATAGGGTCCGTAGAGCCCTTGGAGGCCCAGGGAATTCAGCTCTCCTGAAGGACGCCCCGGTCAGAGTTCTAGACGCATGATTTTAATGGGTTCCCAGAAGATACTACATCTTCTTGGTCCGGATGGAGCTTGATTACAAATCTATGCCAATTTGGTCCCTTTGACACTGGCCAAGAGGAGGGCACTGAGACCGGCCCTGGAGTTGCTAATGGCACACAAGATTCAGTATAGATGGGGATTCCCATTTTGGCTAACTTTCCAATATAAAGAATAGTTCCATTCTGAATTTACCCTGGAGGGTGGATACAAGTTGCTGTCCAAACTACAACTATGGAGGGGAGACCCGGTCCCCACAGCGCATAACACAGTACAGAGGGAAAGGCCCTGGCTTCAATGGCAAGAAACTCAAGCTAACAGAAAGCAGAAGAGGCCGTCCACCCAATAGTTGGCAAAAGGAGCTATCTCGAGTTCAAGTGGGGTCCCTAAAATAGAAGTTTAAAATGCTATAATTATGGATAGTTCTGCATAAGAGTATTTAGATTAAGGCCTATTAAACACTGATAGTCAAGAACAAGGCCTAAATAATAGACTTATGATGACTTTGATCTTAGCACTGTTGGGATCTCAGGGTAGATCCAAGGATCTTCAAGCAAATTTTAGAATCTTGCATGTTGATTATGTCTTTGTAAATAAGGGGGGGGGGGGGTAGAATGTTCTTCCTCATTCTAGGGTTAAGAAGGGGGTCTATATCTCTCTTCCCCTAGGCACCTTAGGTGCAAATATAGTTTACTGGTGTGGAGTTTTTTCTTTACATTTGTAAATGTTTACATGTTTACTCTTTGCTATGTTTTTCTTTAGATGGCTGGTTTCTAATTTCCTTGCTTTGTTCCGCCTCTCATTGGGGGCTGTGCCCTGCTCTGTGGCTGGTTTTCATCTGGATTCGGAGGCCCTCCTGGTGGAGGTGAGATGGGGACCATTAGAGGGGGAAATATGACAATACACAGGGTTCCACATCAACAATTTGGCTATGGGTAGTACAGAATATGTAGTATTAACACATAACGTTAAGGGATTCAAAACTCCTTTTAAACGTTGCAAGGCTTTGATAGCTTATAAAGAATTCAGACCCTCTGTGATATTCCTCCAGGAGACCCATTTTCAAACAAGGTAAGGGCAGCGATACTGCTGCATAATAATTTTCCTTTTGCATTAGAAGCAAAGTGGTTGGATTATAAAAATAACCACATTATTCTAGTTGGAAAGGTGCATGACCTCCATATAACTCTTGCTACTTTATATGCAGCACCTAAGAATCCACACAATAGTTTAATACACTTGCTTGAAGCCCTGAGAGATATCAAGCAAGGCCAGGTCATACTGGGAGGGGACTTTAATTTTATAATGAATAACACTCTGGATAAATCTCTTAAGGTAGGGGGTGAGAGGTTTTCTAATAAAATGAAGAGGATCACAGCCCTACTGAGGTAGCTGGACTTGGTAGAAATTTGGAGGGAATCGCACCCGCTTGATCAGGAATATACTTTCTTCTAGCATTTTCACAACACTTATTCTAGATTAAATTACATTTTTGTAAATTCAGGATTGACTGATGGGGCTAAAATAGCTGAAATAGCCACATGCCCATGTTCGGATCATGACATAGTAAAAGTGGTGCTTGACCTGCATACCAATATCAAACGTCAATACAAATGGAGAATCAACAAATTTCTACTATCCTTCCCTTCCCACAGTGACCAAATTGCTAAGAAATTGGAATTATATTTTGAGACAAATGCTCAACTGGGCGTGGGAGTTGGCTGGGTCTGGGCAGCGCATAAGGCGTACATGAGAGTGGTTTGTATAAAGTTGGCTGCCAGGTATAAGAGGACATTACAAGACAAAGAGTCAAAGCTAATGGAAGAGCTGGATAAGTTGAAAAAAAGTGATCAAAAGAAGCACACGGTTGACATTGACCCACAGAAGTGTATAGGTCTGACAGTGTATGACTACAAGCCTGAGGGGAGGTGAAGCAACACAACAGACCGTCTATACTCCTCACCAAGACCCCCTCTTTACAAAACAGAATCACCATAATCTGAGATGTAAGAGTTCCTAAAAGCCCACCTCAAAGGGACACTGGCATAAGCAAAAGTGACGATAACATACGCCATAGGATATGGCTAGAGTGGCCACTCGCAAGAGCACTAAGAGTATACAATCTTATTACGCTCCAAAGGTCTCTCCACCTTCTAAGCAAAAGGACCAAGGGTCAGTAAAAACTCCCACCCTAACAGCCATGGAACACTCAGCCCCAAGCACCAAGAGCAATATTCAGGATCTGAAAGACCTGATATTATCATTCCGCGAAGAAGTCAAAGCTGAGATCCAAAAGGTGGCAGCTGACCTATCAGCCGAAATAATAAAAGTGGATTCCAAGACGGTTACACTAGAGGGAAAATATAATGACCTCAAAGAGGCACACAGCAAGCTGGAGGCTGATATCACGGCCCTGAGAGAGGAACAACTATCTCAGCAGTCTGTTCAAGAGGACCTAGAGAATCGCTCAAGGAGGCAGAACGTCAGACTACGTAATGTCCCGGAGTCGGTGACGGATCTCCATCTATATTTGCTGGAGATGTGTGAACTCCTCCTACCAGACATGAACTCTGGACAATACCGTCTAGACCGGGTGCACAGAGCACTGGGTGGCAGGTCCACGATGCCAGATCGTCCCAGAGACATTATTGCCCGCTTCCACTATTATACAACAAAAGACCTTTTTATGAAAGCCTCTAGAGCAGGAATCCCGGCCATTGACGGGCAGCAGCCCAGCATATTCTCAGATATTTCTCAACTTACGCTAGCCAAAAGGAGGAAGATGAGACCCGTCCTGGACAGTGTTCTCTCACATGGGTGGAAATACTCTTGGGGCTTCCCGTTTCGACTGTCCATTGCAAGAGATGGCAAATTTTTCCACATAAAATCCCTGGAGGAAGGAATCAACCTGCTATCCTCATGGGACATTCATATGCCAGAGGCCGCCAAAGACCCATCAGGCACCCGCCCAGTACGAGAAAGAAGCCGCGACTCCAAGTTCCGACATAGAACCCCGAACCTTCTGACCGGCAGACCTCCAGACAGAGGGACCAAAAGACACAGAGAGGCTTCAAACCTCTAAGACCGTTTTGTTTCTTTATTGTACAGTATATATTATCTTGTCCAACACCTTTTTTGGTACTCTGTTTTACACTTAAGACAACTGCTTAGAATTTCATAGTTAATGCTAGCTACAGACAAGAGTCGTCACACTCTTATAGAAAGATTTATGTGACTCATTGTGTCCCTTATGGGCTTTTCACCTTTGTTAAGTTCACACGAAGGGCGAATCCACTCAGTGTTCCCATGTAACACTACTGGATTCACCAAGTGGTTAAGGAAGCCAGAAGTTGCTCTCCTGTAGGTAGTTTTTTTTTCCTACCACCAAAGTTACTTAGTTAAGTGCTGTTAATTTACAACAGCTGCTATTCACTATTACCTAGCATAGGTGAGTCTAGACTGTCCAAATATTAGTCTAGATTTACTTAGAGAGCTAGAAGTTCCTTCTTTTTCCTTTCTTATTTATTTTTCTTATTTTTACTTATTCTTCTCTTTCCCTTGCTCCTCCCCTTTTAAGATAATGTTCTAACAATAACTTAAAGACTCTTAAGAGATAAGATCAACAACGTATCAGCTACTAGCCAGACCGTACAAGTAAAATCTTTTCTGTATAGGACTAGAGATCAGCAAGCTTTAAGTTAGGATAGCTAACGCCAGCTCTCACTATCTAACGTACCATTTTTCGCTGTGCTCCAATCCCCGCAGGAGGTAGGTCTATTTGGATCTGGCAAGGCTCCGGTGTGGTCCCAGCAGGAGGTCCACGGTCCTAAGGAAGCTCTCAGGGAAAGTTCAGCGTCTAACCCCACACCTGTGCGGTGCCTGAGCCTGAGGCTACGGTGAGTCATGAGCATTAACATCATTACACACAACACTCAAGGCTTAAACGAACCAGTTAAGAGAGGTATAGCCCTGAAAGACTACACAAGTCTGGGGGCAGACGTAATAATGCTGCAGGAAACACACTTTAAGAAAGCAGCGGTCCCAAAGTACTGGGGGAAGGCATTTAAACAAACCTTTCACTCGACAGCGAGTGAAAAGAAAAGAGGGGTGTCAATCCTATTTCACAATAAACTTAACTTCCGCCATACTCGCACACAAAAAGACGCTGAAGGGAGATACCTAGCAGTCCACGGCACTATCCAGGAACACAAAGTTTCTTTCCTCAACCTGTATGCCCCAAACACTGACCAAGCAAAATTTTTCCATAAGATATCTAATCTAATTACAAACTGGGAAAACTCAATCTGGATAATAGGAGGGGATATGAATGCCGTCCTAGATCCGAGTAAAGATAGATCACCTCCCCCCGCGCCATATTCCACCCCCACTGCAACCAATGCATTTAAATCGATCTTAAGTTCTAACTGCATGGTAGACTCATGGAGAATAATGAACCCGCTAGACAGGGAATATACCTTCTACTCCGCAAAACACCAATCTCATTTACGCATAGATTACCTCCTAATCCAACAACATATGACAAACAGCCTAACGACAGCCTCCATTCACTCTATCTCCTGGTCGGACCACGAGCTGGTTAAAATTGCCCTTTCGGGCATCGCACCAAAAGGTCGGTCTCCCAACTGGTTCCTTAATCCTCACCTCTTAAATGACGTAGAAATTAACAAAATAATAAAAATAAACAAAGCAATTATTGAGTTCTTCAAATTAAACATGGAGGGAGAAGTAGACAAAGCAGGAGTATGGGCAGCACATAAAGCGGTGATCAGGGGAATCTGCATACAGCTAGGGGCGGCAGCCAAGAAAGCAGACCGAGCTCAGATTTCAAAATTGAATTTAGAGATTTCGGATTTACAAGCAAAGTTCGCTAAACATAACAATGTACAAATCTATACCAAAATTCTTGGGCTCAAACAAAAATTAAACAAGGTAATGAGAAAAAAAATGGTATCCATTCTGCAAAGAACGCAAGCTAAATTCTTCCGCTGCACAAATAAACCGGACAGTATGCTAGCCAGGCGACTTAAGGCACAGAGAGCTGACACATATATACCTAAAATCACCGACGCAGCAAATAACCCCGTATTCAAACCAGATCTCATAGCCGGAACATTCCAAAAGTTTTACACAGAACTATACACTGCCCCGACCCGCTCTGGGACCCAACCTCACAAGAAACGTATAGAGGAATTTCTCGCCTCTATCAACCTCCCCCAAATTAAAGCAAATGAAGCTGAAGCCCTAGCACGCCCCATCTCCTCTGAAGAAATAAAAAAAGCAATTAACGACTCCAAAGCGCATAGGGCCCCTGGCCCGGATGGATTCACAAACTATTACTATAAACACTGTATGGTATCCTTACTACCTCACGTCCAGAGGTTATTTAACAGGTTTTTAACAGGAGAACAAATGAGACCAGAATTCCTGGAAGCAAAAATTATAGTCATCCCCAAGGAGGGCAAGGACCGTACCCAATGCAGTAGCTATATGCCTATATCCCTGATTAACACAGACGTTAAACTATATTAAAAAATCATAGCAAACAGACTTGCCCCACTTCTGCCCGATGTGATCCATCCGGACCAGGTAGGCTTCATTGCGGGGAGGGAAGCCCCCGATAATACAAGGAGAATAATAAATTTAATTGACATGGCCCACAAAGTAAAAGTGCCTTTAATGTTGGTATCATTAGACGCAGAAAAGGCATTTGACCGTATAGACTGGCCCTTAATGGAGGCGACGCTCTTAAAAATGGGACTAGGAGAGGGATTCTTAAAAGGGGTCATGGCCCTATATAAATCCCCAAAAGCGTTTATTTCATATCAAGGATTTAGATCCCTCCCGATCAATATCTTCAGAGGTACAAGACAGGGGTGTCCTCTATCTCCACTACTGTTTGCACTTTGCATAGAACCCTTAGCTGCAGCCATTAGGGATCACCCAAGTGTTAGAGGGTTGCAAGTGGGTAGAAAAGAATACAAAATAAGTCTCTTTGCAGATGATATCATGACTACGTTATCTGATCCATTAATCAGCCTCCCTAATCTTTTGCAGCTCCTTGCGAAATTTGACCAGATATCAGGCTTCAAAATCAATGCAAACAAGAGTATAGCTCTCAATATCACCCTACCTGAAGCGCTAGTAGAATCCATAAAACACAATTTCCCCATCAAGTGGGCTCCTACATTTATAACATACCTGGGCATCAATATCCCAAAGTCACTAAATCAAATATATGAGGTTAATTTCCCACGCCTATTCAAAAGAATAAGAGCAAACATAACCAACTGGTCCTCTCTTAATATTTCCTGGTTAGGGAGGATTAATGCAGTTAAAATGAATGTCATCCCCAAATACCTATATCAACGATTCCGACACCGATTAATGTTAAGGAAATTAAATTAATACAAAAAACTCTGAATAACTTTACATGGCGTAACAAAAAACCCAGAATTAATGAAGCCACGTTGACTGCCCCAAAACAAAAAGGTGGGTTGGGGTTCCCAGATTTACTTAGATTTTACAGAGCTGCAAGATTAGCACAAATGACTAATTGGCATACAAAAGAGAACTACCCTGTTTGGGTGGAAATTGAGAGTCATGTTTTGGGAGATAACCATCTAATCCTTCCCCAAATCTTATGGTTGAGCCTACACCACAAATTACAACTTGATAAGCTGTCATCCTATATAGACAACTCCATAAAGATCTGGCGAGAGAGTAACAGGAAATCCAACCTCTTGAAAGAAGGTTCAGGATTGACACCCCTCTGGTCCCCACACAAAGACTATCGCTTTGACAGACTAACCCAAATGAGCTGGTGGATAGACAATAAACTAGCGGTGGTAGCGGACATGTGGGATATAAATAGAGAATTCCCCTTACCAATTTCCGTTAACGCGATCAATGCACCCCCCAAAGAATGGCTCAATCTGATAGGGGTTGACGAGGTGCTCACACACACAAATAAGTTAAATAGTCTTAGGGACAGATCGGTAACTGAACGATGCTTCCTCAACAACCCAGGGGGGAAAGGTAACATTTCCACCTTCTACAAAATACTCTCTGACACCAAACTCCCGCCAAACTCCCCTACCAAATAGCTTGGGAAACAGACTTACAGGTTACGTTAGAAGAAAAGGAATGGGGTAAGATATTAAAACAAGCAAACAATGTCTCTCTCAACATAACACTTAAGAAGAACGCCTATAAAACAATAATGAGGTGGTACCTCACTCCGACTAGGCTGCACCGTGCAAATCCCGCGTACCCCGCCAGGTGCCCTAGAGGGTGCCCCAATGAAGGCACCATGCTACACATGCTCTGGGAATGCCCCAAAATTCGCCAAACATGGGATTTTACCTATGACACTTTAGAAAAACTACGGGGGAAACGTCTAGCGCAGAACCCAAATGAAGCCCTACTGGGTCTTCCGATCAGGGGTCTTTCAAAAAATGAGCAGTTCTTGACCAGTCAAGTGTTTCTAGCAGCCAGATATGTTATCGCAAAACTCTGGAAAGCCACTTCTCCATCGTACACTGAGGTGAGGCAAAAAATAGGATACATACAAAACATGAGCTCACTATCGGCCGAAGTTGACGGGAAATACGGACGCTGGGCCTCCTGCTGGGACATCTGGACGCTGCGGGATCCTCTCAGAGGTTAGTTCTATTTCTAAAACTCTCACTCATCTTTTAGTAAAGGCACAAATTCTGCACAAAACGACACAAAGGGCCGCTAGGGTAGGACCCTTCTAGGTCCTCAGGTACTGTTTCTAGGCTGGTCCAAGTTTGAATGTTACGTATGCTATGTTTTGAAATCTATTTGTAAGGGAACTCTGAAACAAACTACTCGACTGTTTGCAATTTTCTATTACTTCAAACGTTATATGTTTATTTATGTTGTTTTTTTCAATTTATAAACAAAATAAAGGAAAAAATTGAATAAAAAAAAAAAAAAGAAGCACACGGTTAAATTAAGACAACAAATAGACAAATTAAGGGCAGATTTGAACGTGATTTTGGTGGAAAGAACGGAGAAGGCATGTAGACGTACAGGTCATACATTTTTCACCATGGCAAATAAAGCGGGATCCTTTTTGGCTAGACAAGTAAGGGCTAAAGTGATGCAAACCAAAATTAGTAGCATTAAGACAGATAGGGGCTTGGTCAGTCTAATCCTTCTAAAATTTAGGAGGCGTTTGTCAAATTCTATCAAAAACTTTACTCTTATTCCAAATCGCCATCGTGCCTTTCTGACCTCATGCGATCTTCCTAAGATAGAAGATTCAGAATTAGACAATATTAAATCCATTATTAAAGTGGAGGAAATTAAGAAAGTGATTCAAGGGCTTAAGGTGGGTAAAGCTCCTGAGCCTGATGGCTTCTCAAATGCATCCTACAAGAAATGTCAAGCACTACTTACACTTCACTTAGCCAACCTTTTAATTCAGTGCTGGGGGGTAATCCGCTACCGCCAGAGATGAACCAAAAGAAGGGAAAGACAGCATGGAAATTAAAAATTACAGACCAATTTCCCTTTTGAATGGAGACATAAAACTATTGGCAAAATTATGGTGGACAGATTTGCAACCTTCCTTCCCTGGTTGATACATAATGACCAGGAGGGGTCCATCCCACATAGGCAGGTTAGGGACAATCTAAGAAAAGTCATTAATATAATTCACCAAGCAAAGTCTTCCAAAACACTGTTATATCTTTTAGCCTTGGACGTCAAAAAGGCGTTCGACACGGTAGACTGGAACTACCTGCAAGCGGTTTTGGGCAAATTTGGCATTCAAGGGCAATTCCTAAATCTAATCATAATATGTTATAATAACCCCAAGGCACATGTGAAGCTTCCGGGTCCAATTAAACCAACAATTTAAATTTTTTGCCCTTTAGGGGCACCGGGCAGGGCACAGGCCATCCGAGCAGAGTCTGTAGTAAAGGGTTTACAGTTTGGACATCATCATTATAAAATCTCACTGTTCACAGATGATATCCTGTGTACTCTAACAGACCCAGCCAACTCCTTATGTTCACTTATGGGCATTGTTCAATAATTTTTCCTCATTTCGGGTCTATGTACAAATGTAGATAAGACAGAGGCAATGCCCATTGCCAAGCCTGACTGCCTGAAACATACATTGAAAGAACAGTTTTGTTTTAAATTGGTTTCCAGGCATACTCAATATTCAGGCCTCAAAATCCCCCTTCTTTGGTATCTTTATATAAGGAAAATTACCATCCAATCCTGAAATCCTTAAGTCAAGATCTGACAAAATGGTGCAAATACCCAATATCTTGGCTAGGTAGAATAAATTCCTTTAAAATGAATGTGCTTCCTAGGCTCCTGTACCTTTTCCCGTCCCTTCCTCTGCCTATCAATTTAACTGAACTAGTGGCTTTTCAACAGAAGTCTCCGAATTTATATGGCTTAACAAACCAGCGAGAAGCAATAAGATATAAATGTTTAAACATGAATCAAAAGAAGGGCTATCTCTCCCGGATTTAAGAAAATATTATAGGGCAGTCCAACTCTCTTTTATACCTATTATCCATTCTGCACAACATCAGCCTGCATGGGTTTTTTTGCAAAATCTCTTGCTGGCACCGTTCACATGGGACACTCTGATTTGGCTTGATAATAATCCAGATTGGGTTTATAAGATGAGACACCCAGTTATACATAATAAATTACAATGCTGGAAGTGGGCGGGTAGTCACTCAACCCTGTTCTCATACCCTTCATATCTAAAGCCTACTCTTATTCATTCACATGCTCCCTAAGGTCTCCGTAGAGTTTCAATGCTTTGGTGGAAATCGAAGGGGCTGGACAGGCTGGGGACATGGATAAATGATGGCAAACTGTTGAACAATAAGGAGATCACTGACACCTTCAACCTACCTCTACACGAACATTATACACTGTGTAGCCTTAAACACTTTATTGACTCTGTGGTTAGAGCCCAGGGCCTCCCCAGGGGAACCTGGTTATCTCAGATCTGTCTCAGGAATCCCACGGCCAAGGGGATAATAAGTGGCAGTGACAGAGAGTTGGGACGTGGAGAAGTGGGAAGTCTCCTGGGGAAATATCTATAGGGATTCTCTTAACCATAACATTCTTGAAACACCCGTAAAGGTGATGCATCGTACTTACCTTACCCTGGAAAGAATAGAGAAATGGAAACGCTCAGCGAATCCAAACTGCTTTAGGGACTGTAGTTTCATTGTCTCTTTTATTCATGTGTGGTGGGAGTCTCAGAGTCAGACGAATATGGGAAGAGATTTCTCTATTGGCTTCCGACCTATTTACTACCCTAAAACGGGAGACTATTGAAACTTGCTTGTTGGGGTTGCGGTGAACTCGCTTTCACAAGCTCAAAATAAACTTTTAGTAGTTTTGTACTTAGCTACTAAAAATCCTATAGCTAAACAGTGGAAGCAGTGGGACCTGAGTCTTCAATTAATCATAAATAAAATAAACTCTATAGCTACAAATTAAAGAATTACACACTCATTAGATGACTGAATGAATCGCTTCACTGAAGAGTGGGGTCTTTGGTTGGAATATAGAGAGCGGCAGACCATATAAGAATCATCAATATATGCCAACACAGGTTGGGGAAGGGGGGGTGGATCCAGGTGTAGACCGGCTTCAATAGGATGCACGGAGGCCCGGAGTGTGTGAGGACTGGCAAGATTACCAAATTTTTGGACGTAAGTAATTATGGTGACCTGTGATGTTTAATTTTTTCTTGTTGATTAGTTGAAGGGATAAAAGGAAAAAACGGATCTAAGATGGTTCCCATACAAACTAAGATTTGTTTCACGATAGGGGTAGTTTATGCACCTTCAGTGGAATTTTACATGGGATCCTGGATGTAGACAATTGGGGACCATGTTGGTCAATAGATGGAAAATTGGCAAATTCAGGATTGAAGCTAATGGGTTAAAGTTTTGGATAGAAGAAAAATATGCACCAAATATGTATGTAATATTGATGTTAACTAGGTATATGTTATATCTCATGTAGTGTGTAACCTGATTTCCATCTAATAAAAAACTAATGAATAGAAAAAAAATTAAATGTCCCTGACACCAATCCTATATTTAATCAGTGTACACGTGAAGGCTAAAATATCAGTGCTTTTATTAATAGTGGAAAGTTCATTAGTTTACAAGGACAAAACCTCCTACGAAGAATACACTGAGATGAGAAAACTAAACCCTGTAGTAAAGACATATTTCATCTAAATGTTTAGATAAACAATAATACAGAAAACAAATTGACTGATGTCCTTTAAGAGAAAAGCAAAATAAAATATTTATGTCTTAATAAATTTAATTAGACAGCCTTACTATATTTATTTCATGTGGCTATGAGCCCTCTCCCAGCTCTCTTTGTTATGGTGTAGTCCCAAGTGCTTCATTAGACTTATGCTGATTTGTGTGACATTTTAAAAAACACAAAGTTTTATTCATAATTAACACTTGTTATTATTTATTTTATTAAATTACATTTAAGGTTCACATAAATGTTTTATTTCATGTTTAATTATTAAAAACTGACTCCATGGAGTTGTTCTCCTTTTTTCTGGTTAAGTAACCTTTATTGTGTGAAAGGGAATCTCCCATCAAACCCAAGAGTCAATAAGACTCCTGACCACAGCCAGTGACTCACAAAAATATTTCAATGAAAACAATTGTTTAAAATTAACATTATGTTTATCAGTATTGATCTACATCACCAAATCAAGTACTGAGAAACAAGTGACATTTTTTTTAATTTTTAGAATTTATGCCTATTTATTTGTTTTAGAAGTGTAATTTTGTTTTTCATTTTTAGACTATTTATATTTTGTGAATTGATGAATATTTAATTGTTTTACATAAGTAAAAACAACTTTTTGAATGTTTTGAATTGATGTATATTTAATTGTTTTATAAGTGTAATTTTTTTTTTACATTTTTTGAATTGATAAATATTTAATTGTTTTATAAGTTAATTTTTTTTTCTGGGGGAGGGATTTTTAGAATTGATGCTTATGTAACTGTTTTGCAAGAGTGAAAACAATTTTAGAATTTTTAGAATCGAGGGTTAAAAATTAAAAGCAACCTGCAAATATCTATTTGATGCAACAAAAATCTTTTTTTTTTACCTCCAGACACACTTACTACAAAAATAATTATAAAAAAAAAATACTTTTAATTAATTCAAATGAAAGGCTGCCACAATAATGAGGAATTCCTAAAAGCATTAAATGGAAGTTCAACTTTCAGAAGGATCTCTCTCCCAGAAGAAATATACTGTAAAGAAATAGGTGCATAATAGTTAATAAAGTATTAACTGTTTTTTTTATATAAATGCAATAAATATGGAACTTCACTGATTCTTTAGATTATTGCACAAGTTCCTCCCATCCTCGGTTTGAGAAACTGATTTAATTTTCCCAGCCGATTAAGAGCTGTACAGAGTCAAACCAGTCAGAGTTTGAATCTGTACTCCACCCCTCTCCAGACTCAGCTATGAGTCTGAAGAGGGGTGGAGCTATGAAAAGTGTGTGCACCATAACATATTAAATTAATAAAGTTTAAATCACTCTTATTTAATGCAAGAAGACTTTTTGTAATGTAATTTTTTTAAACGCACAACCAAAATGTGAGGGTTTCATATATCTTTAATTACAGTTACATTTTTTTCAGCCAAAAGATACTTCATTAGAATCAAAAGGGGACACTGGGAAAATTGGATATACATTATACTAGCCTTTTTTCTCTACAGTAAATAATTCCTAAGAAATAAAGCATTGTTTTTGTGTCTAACATGCTGATTGGCAGAGTTCTTGATAACGAGAGAGGGGTTCTAAAAGAATGACAACATTAAGGGCATTACTTTGGCACAGATAAGTGAATTTTCCAGCAATGGTGCATGTTAGAAAATCAAGGCTAATCACATATATAGCTGTCAGTGTATGTAACGTTTGTGATGTTGGTCAAGCTGTTGCGACCTAAAGGGCCACAACTGCGAGACTCGCAAAGCGAAGCGAGCCGTTAACCGCGAGGCCTGCGACACAGGCGCTCATCGCCAGCGACGCAGGCCCCTTGCCTCCAGATCCCCCTGCCCCAGGCACTGCGAGGCCCGTGGGACCGCTCCCCTTGCCCCAGGCCCCCTGTCACCAGCTCCCCAGGCACTGCTAGGGCCGTGGGACGGCTCACCCTGCCCTCGGCCCCCTGCCATTAGTTCCCCCAGCCCCAGGCACTGCGAAGCCCGCATGGCTCCCCCTTTGCCCCAGCTCACCCTGCCCTAGCTCCCCCTAACCTAGCTCCCCCTGCCTCAGGTTCCCAGGCCCTGCGAGGCCCGTACGGCTCCCCCTGCCACATGCCTGGTTGGTGCCTGCCAGTAGCTTGCGGCCCGTACCTGGTTCCGAGGCTGCCAGCAGTGCTGCACTCATTCATGAGCGGATTGATCCAGGAAAATAGTTCCGGCCGGAGGACGGGAGCCGCAGAGGCGAAGCCAGTGAAGGTGACAAAGAAAGAAGACAGGAAAGTGAGGAAGAAAGAAGAGATGAGGGCGTCAGAAGACACAAGGTAGGGAAAGAAGTTGGGAAGGAGACACAAGGGAGAGAGAGGAGGGGGAAATGAGATACAAGGGAGAGGAGGAAGGAAAGGAGACACAAGGGGGAGATGAGAGGGGAAATGACATACAAGGGAGGGAGAGGAGAGGGAAAGGAGAAACAAGGGAGGGGAGAAGGGGGAACTTCGACACAAGAGAGGGAGAAAGGGAAAGGAGACACAGGGGAGGGAGAGGGGTGGAAGTAGACACAAGGGAGGGAGGGGGGAAAGAGACACAGGGCAGGGAGGATGGGGAAGAGACACAGGGGAGGGAGAGGAGAGGAAGACACACAGGGGAGGGAGATGGGGGAAGGAGACACAAGGGAGGGAGAGGGGGGAAGGAGACACAAGGGAGGGAGAAAGGGGAAGGAGTCACAAGGGAGGGAGAGGGGGGAAAGAGACACATGGGTAGAGAGACAGGGGAGGGAGAGGAGGGGAAATGAGACACAAGGGAAGGAGAGGAGGGGGAATTAAGACACAGGGGTGGGAGAGGAAGGGTAAAAAGAGACACAAGGGAGGGAGAGATGGGGAAATGGAGACACAAGGTAGGGAGAGGAGGGGGAAAAGGAGACACAAGGGAGGGATAGGGGGAAAGGAGACACAAGGGAGGGAAAGGAGGGGGAAAATGAAACACGGGAGGGAGGAGGGGGAAAGAGACACAGGAGGGATAGCGGGAAGAGACACAGGGGAGGGATAGGTGGGGTAGAGACAGAGGGGGGCGAGACAGGGGAGGGAGAGGAGAGAAAGACACACATGGGAGGGAGATGGGGGAGGAGACACAAGGGAGGGAGAGGAGCGGGGAAGAGACACATGGGGGGAGAGACACAGTGGGGGGAGAGACACAGGGGAGGGAGAGGAGGGGTTAAATGAGACACAAGGGATGGAGAGGAGGGGGAAATGAGACACAGGGGAGGGAGAGGAGGGGGACAAGGAGACACAAAGGAGGGAGAAGAGGGGGAAATGTAGACATAAGGGAGGGAGAGGAGGGAAAAGGAGATACAAGGGAGGGAGAGGAGAGGGAAAAGGAGACAAAAGGGAGGTAGAGGAGGGGGGAAAAGGAGACACAAGGAAAGGAGAGAAGGGGGAAAAGGGGACAAAGGAGCGCCAAAGGGGCTTGCAATGAAAGTCAAATGTGATCACATTGGGTGGCAAACAGCATTGCTAGGCTTACATTTTATTCCCGTCATTTTTGACGGGGAAGTAGCTAGTACAATATATAGCCAAGGAGTTACATGCAGATGATATAACGAATAAGATGAGGGGTCATAAGCAAATGTTATTTGGAACAAAAAGGAAGAGTCATACAGACATGTTATACTGAACAAAAGGGGGAGTCATAAGGAAATGTTATATGGAACAATAGGAGGAGTTATACAGAGATGTTATATTGACCAAAAGGTGGAGTCATAGGGAGATGTTATATGGAACAACAGGAGGAGTTATACTGAGATGTTATATGGAACAACAGGAGGAATTATAGGAAGATGTTATATGGAGCAACAGGAGGAGTTATAGGGAGATGTTATATGGAACAACAGGAGGAGTTATAGGGAGATGTTATATGGAACAACAGGAGGAGTCATAGGGACATGTTATATGGAACAACAGGAGGAGTTATAGGGAGATGTTATATGGAACAACAGGAGGAGTCATATAGAGATGTTATATGGAACAACAGGAGGAGTCAAAGGGAGATGTTATATGGAACAACAGGAAGAGTCATAAAGAGATGTTATATGGAACAACAGGAGTAGTCATAGGGAGATTGTATATGGAACAACAAGAGGAGTTATAGGGGGATGTTATTTGGAACAACAGGAGGAGTCATAGGGAGATGTCATATGGAACAACAAGAGGAGTCATAGGGAGATATATATGGAACAACAAGAGGAGTCATAGGGAGATGTTATATGGAACAACAGGATGAGTTATAGGGAGATGTTATATGGAACAACAAGAGGAGTTATAGGGAGATGTTATATGGAACAACAGGAGGAGTCATAGGGAGATGTTATATGGAACAACAAGAGGAGTTATAGGGAGATGTTATATGGAACAACAAGAGGAGTCATAGGGAGATGTTATATGGAACAATAGGAGGAGTCATAGGGAGATGTTATATGGAACAACAGGAGGAGTCATAGGGAGATGTTATATGGAACAACAAGAGGAGTCATAGGGAGATGTTATATGGAACAATAGGAGGAGTCATAGGGAGATGTTATATGGAACAATAGGAGGAGTCATAGGGAGATGTTATATGGAACAATAGGATTAGTCATAGGGAGATGTTATATGGAACAACATGAGGAGTCATAGGGATATGTTATATGGAACAACAAGAGGAGTTATAGGGAGATGTTATATGGAACAATAAGAGGAGTCATAGGGAGATGTTATATGGAACAACAAGAGGAGTCATAGGGAGATGTTATATGGAACAACAAGAGGAGTCATAGGGAGACATTATATGGAACAACAAGAGGAGTCATAGGGAGTCATGTTGAACTGTAGGATGAGAAATGGATAAAAGTTTTATACAGTGAGAAGGGGTATTATAGATCAACTAGGGTTTTTAGGAAGGGGTCTTATGGATCAACTATGGATTACTATGGATCTAATGGAAACATTGTCAGAGTTA
>CM050174.1:37034480-37066980 GCA_027410445.1 Discoglossus pictus
AGAATGTGGCAGAGAGATGGTCACTGATTGGTTAGTATGAGACACTACACACCCAGTACTACAGAGTTTGTGTCTTCATGAGCTGCAGAGGGCGGACCCATACAGGGACTATTTGTTTGATTTTAGGCAGTAAAGTACATACAAGTTTATAAAAGTAAATATATACACAGGGATATTACATACATGGGTCCCCTGGTGGTCCACCCTGAAGCTGGGCAGGGTTGGGCCTGGTCAGTACTTGGATGGGACACAACCTAGAAATACCAGGAGTTGTATAATGTAGAGAAGGAACTGGCAACCCACTGTAGTATCTCTGCCAAGTGGATCAGTATGGTGTGTTACAATCCATGAAGTCACAGAGAGTCGAACATGACTGAACAATGTAAACAAGGAAGTGCTGACAAATAATAATATTTTTACATATTTCACTGTTTAAAAGAGTTTATTTTTAAACTCAGTTAATCCTCAAATGGTTCTAGCGAACGCTGCAAGGACCACAAATCACAAGCACCCTGTACATGTCAATTCTCCTTGTTTCCAACAAAATATTGCAACTAAATTATTTTATAGCCTCAAAAGAACCAAAAAAGTAAAAGGGAGCTTGTAATTTATGGTCCCCTTCAAGACCTGAGAGCTTGCCCTATTAAGCAATGCAGACTCAAGATAAGAGTCAAAGCCACATTGAAAAACAATTACAAAACAATGAATTTAGTTCAAATTAATATTTTGACACATATTCCACTTGATTATGACGGCTCTACATGATGATACGAGCGGATGAGGCCACAAGGAAGAAGAACTTGATTTGATAATAACCAAAATGTAAAATAATAAAAAAATACAGCCTATAATTTGTATCTATTATATTAAGTGTTGTTTCAATGGCAGCAGACATTTGCTTTTGTTCCTATCAGGCATAGAAACTTGAGAGGAATGTTTGATGCAGGTAAAATCTCTATCCAGTTCTATTGAAAGACTACTACGGTGAACAGCTACTTGAAATTGTATTTTAAGAAAATTTAGCTTTTGAAACTTGCACTTGAACTTTAGAAATGTAGCTTACAGCAAATATGAAGGAAACTCTGTCCAGGAGGCTGTTCAAAAATGTTTGCTGACGGGTATAGGCTTGGTCACTGCAGGGAAGGAGGCAAATAAAGACTCCTAGGAAGATCCTCTCCCATTCTCTGAATACCTGGTCGGGTGGAGAAAAATAGATCTGCTGAAGGCTGAAATACTAAAGTTTAAATGTAACTTTTAAAACCTTTTTTAAATGTTTGTCTTAAAATACATATTTTTTTTAATTAATATTATTATTAATATTATCAATAATAATAATAAGAATCATCCCCACTACAGTCCCTGCAAGGACCAAAGTGTATTAATGGAAGCAACATGTTAAGGGGACCATCTAGATTATCTAAAATTATCCTCCCCAAAGAAATCATGTCTTACTGTTCTCTCTCATGAGAGCTGCCATCTTTCACAGTTGGGATTTAAAGCCAAGACTAGGGGGAAGGCTTCACACTACAAGAGCTGCTGCTAACAATCAGGCAGTGACATGCTGTGTGTCAGAACAGTATGGGACACTGGTAGTCTACATGCAAAAGAACAAGATGGCACCCTACATGGGAGAGAACAAGAAGAAAGTGGAAAATAAAGAAAGGGAGACTATTTTATTCTAGGAGCTATGTGTGAGTGGAGAGTCCCTTTTAGAGCTAAGCCCAAATTCTGACCATGTGTTATGTCGTCTCCAGGTTCAGTGATGCCCATTTGGTCCGCTTTGATCTTCCTAATTATACTGCAGGTGAGTAACAATACACCATTTCATCCCTGATTGTATCTTTCTTGCTTAGATAATTAAGGTTGAAAAATACACAAGTCCGCCAAGTTCAGCCTTTTCAGATGTCCAGCTGTTTAAGAATAACTTAACTAACAACTTGACTTTGGACTGATAAACCCTATTTTAAGCATTTATTCTACATTTTGGCTTTTTATCACCTAAGTTCTTCATTTTTACTTATCTTTTTTTACCATAACATCCTACCTCCTCCCTTTCCCTCTTTGATCAACTGGTATATGTTTCTCTCCCCCCTCTTCCTTTGTATTCATGTATCACATAGCAAAATTATCATTTGATCTCCGCCACTCACCCATCCCCACCCTGAATTGTTACACTTTGTGGTGGAAAGTTATTTTTATTCAAAGCCTTTCTTGGGGCTACACCCAAGTTTGGATGATACCCGAACCATACATCCTCTGTAATTCATTTTTTTTACATTATTTTTTAGTTAAGAATAGTCTTTCATTGCACTATATAATTTTAATTGGGCTCTTACGGCAAAAATAAATACATGGATATATTCCAACAATGTATGTGGATACCCAATTTTCACATTGCATCCAAACAATGTTGCAATCTCCACGAAGACTTTATTTCCCATTATATTATTAATAAATTAATTAAAGTTTTGACATTGCAATTAAAACATTTTTGCAACTTTCACTAAAGTTCTATTGTGTATTATACAAAATTCCCCTTCTGGATCGCTACCTTGTCGTGGTGAAGGGACTTGTGTTCCTCAATGAAGCTGTGAGCTGTACCACGTAGGATCACCCAAGATGGTCATGTCAGAGCAGAGAGTTCATACAAATCTGGATCCATTTGAGAAGGAACTGAACAACTGAACGACTTAACAAAAAATACCAAATAAGTTACACAGCTTTAGACCTATGATGTCTTTCCCAAGCCATCAATAAGTCTTTCTTCAATCTAATAGTATTTTAGGCTTTCTTTATCAGTGTGAAACGAGAAGGATTAGCATAAACCCTACATAGTGGGACATTATCTTCCTGAGAAGTGAATTGATTGCCTGATATACGTTTAGTATGTTGCTTCTACAGAGGCTGAAGCAACATGCGAAACGTATGTCAGGTGATTAGTTTTGCAATGTGAAAACTTTAACTAATGTTGCTATGCTAGAAAGGTGTATCCAAATATATTGTGGGAATGTATCCATTTATTAAGAACCTTTAATCTATAACATTACTAATAATAGAAATGTATTTCTCTGTCACAAATATTTGCTCGCCCTAATGTATGAGCCCTACATAGTGTGACATAATCTTCCTGAGAAGCAAACTGATTGTCTAATATACATTTTGCATGTGGCTTCTAAAGAGGGGGAAGCAACAAGAGAAATGTATATCAGGCGATTTGTTTTGGAATGTGAAAACTTTAACTAATGTTGCTATGCTAGAAAGGAATATCCAAATATATTGTGGGAATGTATCAGTTTACAGTCAGGTCCATAAATATTGGGATATGGACACAATTCTAATCTTTTTGGCTCTATACACCACCACAATGGATTTGAAATGAAACTAACAAGATGTGCTTTACCTGCAGACTTCCAGCTTTAATTTGAGGGTATTTACATCCATATCAGGTGAACGGTGTAGGAATTACAAAAGTTTGTATATGTGCCTCCCACTTTTTAAGGGACCAAAAGTAATGGGACAATTGGCTGCTCAGCTGTTTCATGGCCAGGTGTGTGTTATTCCCTCATTATCCCATTTACAAAGAGCAGATAAAAGGTCCAGAGTTCATTTCAAGTGTGCTATTTGCATTTGTTGCTGTTAACTCTCAATATGAGATCCAAAGAGCTGTCACTATCAGTGAAGCAAGCCATCATTAGGCTGAAAAAACAAACCCATCAGAGAGATAGCAAAAACATTAGGTGTGGCCAAAAGAACTGTTTGGAACATCCTTAAAAAGAAAGAACGCACCAGTGAGCTCAGCAACACCAAAAGACCCGGAAGACCACGGAAAACAACTGGGGTGGATGACCGAAGAATTATTTCCCTGGTGAAGAAAACACCCTTCACAACAGTTGGCCAGATCAAGAACACTCTCCAGGAGGTAGGTGTATGTGTGTCAAAGTCAACAATCAAGAGAAGACTTCACCAGAGTGAATACAGAGGGTTCACCACAAGATTTAAACCATTGGTGAGCCTCAAAAACAGGAAGGCCAGATTAGAGTTTGCCAAACAACATCTATAAAAGCCTTCACAGTTCTGTAACAACATGATGGGAAGAGAAGAGTATGGAGAAGGAAAAGTAATGCTCATGATCCAAAGCATACCACCTCATCAGTGAAGCATGGTGGTGTAGTGTCATGGCGTGGGCATGTATGGCTGCCAATGGAACTGGTTCTCTTGTATTTATTGATGATGTGACTGCTGACAAAAGCAGCAGGATGAATTCTGAAGTGTTTCGGGCAATATTATCTGCTCATATTCAGCCAAATGCTTCAGAACTCATTGGACGGCGCTTCACAGTGCAGATGGACAATGACCCGAAGCATACTGCAAAAGCAACCAAAGAGTTTTTTAAGGGAAAGAAGTGGAATGTTATGCAATGGCCAAGTCAATCACTTGACCTGAATCCGATTGAGCATGCATTTCACTTGCTGAAGACAAAACTGAAGGGAAAATGCCCCAAGAACAAGCAGGAACTGAAGACAGTTGCAATAGAGGTCTGGCAGAGCATCACCAGGGATGAAACCTAGTGTCTGGTGATGTCAATGCGTTCCAGACTTCAGGCTGTAATTGACTGCAAAGGATTTGCAACCAAGTATTAAAAAGTCAAAGTTTGATTTATGACTGGTAATCTGTTCCATTACTTTTGGTCCCTTAAAAAGTGGGAGGCACATATACAAACTGTTGTAATTCCTACACCGTTCACCTGATTTGGATGTAAATACCCTCAAATTAAAGCTGAAAGTGTGCAGTTAAAGCACATCTTGTTTGTTTAATTTCAAATCCATTGTGGTGGTGTATAGAGCCAAAAAGATTATAATTGTGTCGATGTCCCTATATTTATGGACCTGACTGTATTTACAACATTTTAACTATAACATTACTAATAAGTACTGTCAAGAATACTTTCTCATACTAATGTATAAGTCCGACATAGTGTGACATAATCTTCCTGAGACAGTCACAAGCGAACTTATCGCCTGATATACATTTCACATGTTGCTTCTAAAGAAGCTGAAGCAACATGCAAAATGTAAATCAGGTAATTAGTGTTGCAATGTGAATACTTTAACTAATGTTGCCATACTACGAATAAGTATGCAGAAATATTGTGGGGGTGTATCCATTTATTGGCGACCTTTGAACTATAAAATTACTAATAAGAGAAATGTATTTCTATGTCAAAAAATATTAATTCACTCTAACATAAGCCCTCCAGAGTGTGACATGATCTTCCAGAGAACTTATCGCCTGATATACGTTTCGCATGTTGCTTCTACAATGGCTGAAATGTGAAATGTATGTGAAACATATGTTAGGTTGATAAGTATTGCAATGTGAAAACTTTAACTACAGTTGCCATGTTATGGAATGAGTATCCAGATATATTGTGGAAATCTATCTATCTATCTATCTATCTATCTATCTATCTATCTATCTCTTTTCTATTTTGTTGTGATCAGCAAAATCATTAAGGTACACCATCGCCAAAGCAGATAGCTGGTCTTGCCTTAAAGAGCAACACATTGTACTAGCCTTTTCCACTACACCATTTATTGGTGACAATTAATGATATTGTGAATTGTTAGTCACAGAGGTGCTGTTACTTCACATTGATTTTTCCCTCTACTCTGCCCCATACCCTCTAGCAATTAATGTTTTTAATCATCGATATACATTTTATGGCGTTAAATGTGACTGAAAAAATAGTACCGGTAATATATTTTAATACTAGAGTTAGACGTCTTTCTGAGAATAGGTATAATATATTTTCATCCAATCTTGTTTATATCTGTTATCCATATAAGTATAAGATAGGGACCTGTTGCTCTTTTCTTTCTCTTTTTTCTGTTTATACTTTAATTAACACGTTCCTATAATGTGAGGGCATGCACTCCCTGCCTGTAAGATTCAGGCACACCTGTCTGCACCTGTTTGAAGCAAATAATGTATATAATGTACTGTGGTTTGCTGCCCTTTCACTTCAGGAACTGCAGGTGAGACAGGATGTGGGGTTGGGGTGAAGCAATGAGCAAAATCTGCAAATTACAGAGGATATATAATGAATGAAGCAGATTTTATTCTTCAGATAAACCCTGCAAGAAATACAAAACCACAAAGACCTCTTTTACAAACATAACTAGAGCTTCCAGAAAAGCACTACAACTACAGCCTCAAAATATCATTTTTTGCACATTAATTGTAATTGTTACAACATCTGTAGTATCATGTAGAGTAGTTGAAATAAAAAAGAAAATGGGTATGCTCTTTTCATAGTCCATTTAAATACGATGGGCCGTATTCTATTGGACAATTCGTAAATTTATACACACTTAAAATCACTCTTAATATTGGCAAATATTCTATTAGCTACTCACAATCCGATTACGAGTTCCCCGCCCACAATCAGTATGGGCCAGCGAAAGTTGCGAAACCAGCCTTAGAACTCCATTGGTTTTAGCACGGCTCAAATATTATGGGCTCTAAATAATTAAAGTTACACAAAATTGATATATTAGACCTGTAGCTCGCAAAAAAAATATCACGTTTCTGTCAAAAATATTACGAGCACTAAATAGGACTCACAAGGGCTTTTTCAAACACTTATTCGAGCTGTAACAGCAATTAAGCACTCAATACTGTACTATAAAAGCATGAGAAGACATGGAAAGACATTAGGATGAATTACACAACAGTCTCAAACCAACAAATATGCAATAAAAAAAAATGTAATGTTATTTCTGAGTAATATCGATCCTGGGACTCAAGGGGTTAAAACATATCATGAAACCCAATGCATTTTATAGAGTGTTTGATTGTGAGCCTGACCGTCAAATATTATTTATTGCCGCTAATTAATTTGTAGCCTCCAAATGAAGATTTCATGTAACTTCCATGTCTTACTGACGTAATGATGACAGTCTCATTTACTATTGGCTGTGTCTAAGAAGTAAATTACGGGCTTGCTTAAATATTGTCAGATCATATGATCACGTCCCCTGAAATACGACTTAAAAAGGCAGGGATTACGATCTCATCCTTAAGGAGATAAATTGCGAGCTGGAGACAATAGAATACATACATACATCAGAATAAAATAATAATAGAGAATAAAGATAGAGAATAAGAATAAAACCTGATTAACTCAAGTGTGCTAAAGCATTGAGAATCAGAGAGATATTGAAATCCTGGACTGTTAGTGGCTCTCGCTGCTTCAAATACTCATATTTTTCTTAACTGCAATAATAAATTCCATATAGTTTTTTCTCTTGAGATTAGAAAGTTTAAACAACATGTGCAATGAGCTAACGAAACCTCACAGGTCTCTTATTTACAGAACTGTATAAACTTCAAAGTACCCTATAGTATGTGAACCAAGCAGATCGCTCTTCACTGTCTATATCTTCACTCCTACGCATCCCTTCTAGCCTCATTAGTCCTTTTTCACATGTGCAGAATTTTCTACACCTCGCAAGCATTTCATTACAGTGTGTACACAGCAAAGGAAATGTAAAACATACATGGAAATAATTATATTTACAGTTGGTTGTTATTACATTTTTTGAGTAGCCTGTTAGATAATGGAGTTTTTTTTTTTTAGCATAAACTACAGTAAAAGATCTTCATTAATATGATTAATTATTTAATTGGATGATAATCCACAAGAGCTTGTCTAGTTGGATAAATAATAAAAACAATTCACATGTTAAGTGTTAAAGCATTATCAGTATACTAATCTATATTAAACATGCATGCTCAACTGGGCATGTTCTTGTAAAAGATAATGAATGACATTAGACAAAATGATTAGGAGAGAGGGAGGATCTTTTTGTGCAATCTCCATCTTTTCCTCTGCTGTACCCTATCTTTCCCTCACCTGTATCTTCTATTCTTCCTCTCCTGTATCTCCATCTCTTTCTCTCCTGTATCTCCATCTCTTTCTCTCCTGTATCTCCATCTCTTCTGCTCCTATATCCCCCATTACTTCCTCTCCTGTATCTCCATATCTTCCTCTCCTGTATCTCCATATCTTCCTCTCCTGTATCTCCATATCTTCCTCTCCTGTATCCTCCATCTCTTTCTCTCCTGTATCCTCCATCTCTTCCTTTCCCATAACCCCCAATGTATTCCTCTCCTGTATCCCTCATCTCTTCCTCTCCTGTATTCTCCATCTGTTTCATACCTGTATCCTCGTCTCTTCCTCTCCCATATCCCCATCTCTTCCTCTTTTGTATCCCCATCAGTTACTCTCCTGTATCCCTTGTGTCTTCCTTTCCTGTATCCTCCATCTCTTCCTCTCCTGTATTCTCCATCTGTTTCATACCTGTATCCCCATCTCTTCCTCTCGTGTATCCCCATCAGTTACTCTCCTGTATCCCTTGTGTCTTCCTTTCCTGTATCCTCCATCTCTTCCTCTCCTGTATTCTCCATCTGTTTCATACCTGTATCCCCATCTCTTCCTCTCGTGTATCCCCATCAGTTACTCTCCTGTATCCCTTGTGTCTTCCTTTCCTGTATCCTACATCTCTTCCTCTCCTGTATCCTCCATCTATTTCATACCTGTATCCTCATCTCTTCCTCTCCCATATCCCCATCTCTTCCTCTTGTGTATCCCCATCAGTTACTCTCCTGTATCCCTTGTGTCTTCCTTTCCTGTATCCTACATCTCTTCCTCTCCTGTATCCTCCATCTATTTCATACCTGTATCCTCGTCTCTTCCTCTCCCATATCCCCATCTCTTCCTCTTTTGTATCCCCATCAGTTACTCTCCTGTATCCCTTGTGTCTTCCTTTCCTGTATCCTCCATCTCTTCCTTTCCTGTATTCTCCATCTGTTTCATACCTGTATCCCCATCTCTTCCTCTCCCATATCCCCATCTCTTCCTCTCGTGTATCCCCATCAGTTACTCTCCTGTATCCCTTGTGTCTTCCTTTCCGTTATCCTCCATCTCTTCCTCTCTCCTGTATCCTTCATCTCTTCCTCTCTGGTATGCCTCATCTCTTCATCAACTCTATCCCCATATCTTCCTCAACAGCAACCCTCATGTCTTCCTTTCCTGTATGCCACATCTTTTCCTCTCTTGTATCATACATCTCATCCACAACTGTTTCGCCATCTCTTCGCCTCCTGTGAACTCATCACTTTCTCTCCTGTATCCTCATCTCTTCCTCTACTGTATCCCTCATATCTTCCTCTCCAGTATCCCCCATCTGTTTCACTCCTGTATCTCTCATCCCTCTCTCTCCTACATCACCACTTCTTCCTCTCCTGTATCCCTCATATCTTCCTCTCCAGTATCCCCCATCTGTTTCACTCCTGTATCTCTCATCCCTCTCTCTCCTACATCACCACATCTTCCTCTCCTGTATGCCCATCTCTTCCTCTCCTGTATCCCTCATATCTTCCTCTCCAGTATCCCCCATCTGTTTCACTCCTGTATCTCTCATCCCTCTCTCTCCTACATCACCACTTCTTCCTCTCCTGTATGCCCATCTCTTCCTCTCCTGTATCGCCATCTCTTCCTCTCTAGTATCCCTCATATTTTCCAGTCCTGTATCTCCCATCCCTCCCTCTCCTATATCACCATTTCTTCCTCTGCTATATATTATATTTTCTGTAATTTTAAGTTGGAATCAGGATTTCTGTTCTATTGAAATTTAGATGTGCACATTAGTCTATTGTTTGATTGCCAAAATAAATTCTACATATGTACATTCTCCTCGTTTACAAGCCTTACAAGTCTCTCTCATACAACATGTGAACTCCATTGTGTATACTGTCTAACGTAACAATATTTTTTTTATCTTTCTCTACTTCTTGTTGATCAGTTTTGTGCTGGTGAAAACATCACTGATGCAAATGATTATGACGAATCTGCTGAAGTTTCCACATTGGATTATAACACTTATGAAGTGCAGTGTCAGAAGAGTGATGTCCGGCACTTCCTATCAGCCTTCCTACCTGCAATGTATGCCATCATCTGCATCATTGGCGTCATAGGAAATGGCTTGGTGATGGTCACGTACGTCTACTTTAAGAGGCTCAAAACTGGTACAGATTTCTATCTGCTAAACCTGGCCATAGCAGATTTGGTGTTCCTTTTGACTCTGCCATTTTGGGCCGTCAGTGTGGCTACTTCGAGCTGGGTTTTTGGAAACAACATGTGCAAAATCATCTACTGCCTCTATAAAATGAGTTTCTTTAGTGGGATGTTCTTGCTTATGTGTGTGAGCATTGAAAGATACTTTGCTATAGTCCAGGCCCCATCAGCTCATCGCCACAGGTCGAAAACGGTGTTGATAAGCAAGCTAAGCAGTGTTGGCATCTGGATCTTTGCCTTTTTCCTATCTATTCCCGAGCTCATCTACAGTGGAGTGGTCCACAATGAAAATGGGGACAATATAGACAGATGTAGAATCTTCTCTCAAAACATTCAGAGTCTCAGTGCTAAGCTGAAGATCCCTCAGATGGTATTTGGCTTCATCTTTCCCCTTCTCATCATGTCCACATGTTACTGTATGATAATCAAAAAGCTGCTCCAAGCACGCAATTTTGAGAAGTACAAAGCCATTAAGGTCATTATTGCAATCGTCATAGTCTTTGTGGTCTTCCAGTTACCTTACAATAGTGTCATGTTGATAAAAACCTTCACCAACACCACTGTCTGTCAGATAAGCAAGCAAATGGACATTGCAGATGAGGTCACCTTAAGCTTAGCGTGCTTCCGTTGTTGTCTCAACCCGTTCCTTTATGCTATTATTGGCATAAAGTTTAGGAATGACTTGTGCAAGCTTTTTAAAGAGTTGGGCTGTCTGAGTCAAGAGAGGTTTAGTGGATGGTCCACAGCCAAAGCAAACAAGAGAGCCTCCTTTGCTACAGACACGGATACGACCACCACATTTTCTCCTTGATGTTTCCCAATGGGACGCTGTACAAGACCGACACATGATATTCTTTCCTCCCTATTTAGTGTTTGGAAGAATATATATAATCTGAATATCTACAGAAAGTTTAGATCTTCAGGATCTCTTCCAAACTCTTGAAAAACTGATATCAAAAAGTGACATTAGATATCTTGAAAGACGTTGCTGCTGGCTCTTGCTAACTTTTCGGCTCTGAAACAGTCTCTCAGAGAATCTCCAAAATAATGAATATAAAACTGACATAATCAATGGAGAGGAAAGCACCAGGATTTCCCAAGACTGTGAATTTTATTTTGTTTTGTTTTTTGGTTTCCTACCTTTTTCTTACAGCCTTTTTTTTTGTAATATTGACTCAATAAAGACATAGTACAACAGAACAAACTGACATTAAGGCTATGTATCATTGGCCTATAGGTCTACAGAAGAACAATTATGGACATGTCTACAAATAGAAAGTGAAGTAGGACTGAAAGGCAATTCTTGATGGACTGTGATTGGTCTTGTGCTCTAAGCATACAACACCCCCATTCCAGAAAACACCAACGTCTCTCTATTAATGCATACACATTTTGTGTTATAGTGGTATTTGTATATATTAAGAACTGCCACACAAAAGACAACCTTGTTCGGTATTAAGAATAGTGTGACAACACAAAACCACAGCACCAGGCTATATTATTAGATTATGTTGGTGACCCGGCTCATTGCAGCCTAAGTCCGTGTTTCAACTGCTTACTTGGCGAGGCTCGCAGTTGAAGGCCTCGCGATGAGCCCTTTTGACACTCATTGCAGCCTATATATGTGATTGGCATTAATTAATTCTTAGCTTCCGATTGCAGATTACGTGTAACTTCCATGTTTTACTGACCTCATGATGACAGACTCATTTACTATTGACTGTGTCTAAGAAGTAAATTACGGGCTTGCCTAAATATTGCCAGATCATATGATCACGCCCCCTGAAACCAGACTTAAAAAGCCAGGGTTTACGTGTTTAGGCTTAAGGAGGGGAATTGCGGACTGGAGTCAAAAGAATACATCTAAATATTTAAAGGAAAAAAAAAAAAACCTGCAGCCAAAATTATGGATCAGATGCATTTGCAGGTGTCTAATAGAATAGAGCTCCATGTTTGATCTGTAGACTAGAAAATCTGACTGACCAGTAAAAATTACAAACTTTAATGAAAGAAAATGCATTTAAAAAAAAAATAACAATATGTTGTATTATTTTGTATTACCTATCGCTTTAAATTACACCATATTTTGAACCTCTACTGTGTCCCTTTTGCTTATCTGTCTTCCCATGGAGAAACACTGAGATGTCAGATCAATTCTGCCACAATATTCAGTTTATAATGATTTACGGATAAAGTTATGTTCTTTGAAGTGAGGAGATGGTAATGTGAAGCCCAGATTGCTTTGTTATCTAAACTGAGTTGTTTGAGGTTTAAAGGGACTCTGAACTCATGGATATTGATCTGAACCATCGTGTAAAGCAGTCAAAATAAAGTAGGAATGGTGTAAAACATTTTCATTTGAACCATTTCTCACTGTTTTATACCTGTTTTTAAATATTGCAGTGCAAGGTTTTGCAGCATGCAACCTATTTATTTATCTTAAAATTGTGAGTCAAGAGATCAAAGAACCAAAAGGAATAAGCTGTTAAGGAATACGATTTTTGGTCCTTTCAGAATCCACCATCTCTATACAGGTGTTAGAGAGGACTGGGATCTTATGGGTTTGTCAAGAGTGTGGAATGCTGTCACAGCCTCTGTTGTGTTAAGGTGGATTACTGCAGTTAGCAGCATATATATATATATATATATATATATATATATATATATATATATATATATAAAATGATATAGAAAGAGTGTTATACAGACAGGAGGGACCTGGGGGGGGGGGGGGGGGGGCAACCCCCCCCCCCCCCCCACACACACACACAATATCCCCCATTTTGATCTACTACCCCCAACCACCCCCCAGGTTCCCCATTCACATCTCCTACCCCCCCAGATCCCTGTGACAGCATTCCACACTCCCGACAGGTTGTGCTAGCCAAACCCATAAGATCCAATCACTGTTTGAGGATTAACCATGTTATATAAAATAGTGGAAAAAGTTAAAAAGTTTCAAAAGTTGAAGTTTGAATTCACTTGATTTTTAGTTCTCTGTTTGATGATGTAGAGCATTGTTAAAGCAGGGGTGCCCAACATCAATCCTGGTGGGCCATACACAGGCCTGGATTTGGGAATATCCCTGTTGCATGCAGGTGAGGCAATCTCTTCTTCAGTCATGCTGTGCACAGAAAAGAAATCCTCAGATCCCGGCCTGTGTGCAGCCCACCAGCACCGAACTTGGACACCCCTGCTCTAAAGCCTTAAGATAAATAAATAACTATATATTTTATTTCAGTTGTATAAGCTAGTTCTTTCAATTAACCTGTTTAATACTGGAAAAAATAAGCAAATTGGAAATAGTAACTGGATTTGGGAACCCTCAAATCTGATCTGAAAATATAGTGAGATTTGTTTTTAAATTTTAGGTCAATAATATACCTACCATTATTTAGCAATAACATATTTACTGAGCTGTAGTGGGTAACCCCAGGGTTTCTACCTTTACTTTGCTATAAACAATATATATAAATATATATATATATATATATATATATATATATATATATATATATATATATATATCTATTGCAATAAGTATCAAGGCACCTCTTTTATACAATGTTTTATAAATATTGATTGCATATTCTGTATTTTATGTTGTTTTAATTTAATTTCACTTCAGTATTTGGACATTTAAATCACCAAAATCCCCATAATACATCAGCCTGGAAAATCATGTGGGGAAGCTGTTAAAGGGATATGGAATTTACTAGTTTTATATTATGCCAGGTCTATATTTACTTTTATGTACTTTATTTATTAAGAAGTCCTTAAAAGCTCTGATTTTCCTGCCTAAGATCAAATGAATAGTCCCTGTATGGGTCTGCTCACTGCAGCTTATGCAGACATTGAATCTGTAGGGCTGGATGTACAGTGTAGTGTCCTAGCCTAGGGATCACGTCTCAGTAGCATGTTGCAGAATGTTGCTGAGATGGTCATTGATTGGTTAGTATGAGACACATCACAAGTACAGCAGAGTCTGTGTCTTCATGAGCTACAGAGGGCGGGCCCAAGCAGGTACTACTTGTTTAGACCCAATGTCTGCTTATAAGCCCTTCTTAATAAAACAAAGAACATATAAATAGATACACAGGTATATCCTTGTAAGATCCAGGGACCTTCTATAACCCATTAACATTTTTAAACTGACATTTTTGTTACTGTTTGTATTGCCCTTGATGCCCGTTCACAAGCAGCTGCATAGATAATGAAGATGTTTTTTTGGTTCCATAAAGCCAATGAGCTGCTACATATAGCAATGAATGGATCTGGGTTGAGGTAAACATAAAACCTTTGTATGAATGTTCCTGGGTCAGCTCTGCAGGAGAGAAGTGATGTTCTGCAAGTGGTGGGAAGTGTGATACTCATAAAGGGATTTAGAAGGCTCTTGGATTTTTCTAGGTATATAATATACCTGTGTAGCTATTGACTTTTATGTACTTTATTTTATTAAGAAGTGCTTATAAGCTATGTTTTTACTACATAAATTAAACAAATAGTCCCTGTATGTGTCTGCCCTCTGCAGCTCATGAAGACACAGAATCTGCTGTACTTGCTGTCCAGTGTCTCAAATTAACCTATCAGTGACCATCTCTCTGCAACATTGTACAACATGCAACTAGTAAAATCCAGGAACCTTCCATATCCTTTTAAGCTATGTTGCAGGGGAATGAGTGACTGTGACTGTAAATGCACCACAGAAATAATAATTGTTTTAGACCCACTCTTTTGTTCTTTTACCTTTTTACCTTTTTTTCTACAAGGAATTGCTTCAATACACTGAGACACTCTTCCACTCTCCATGACTCTGAATGGGTGTAAAATATACATAGTTAATTAATTAATTGTATCAATCAATCCTGCAAATTAGGTTCCAGTGGTTGGAGAAACAATACTTAGTAACTCCTAACAAAATGTCTATCATTTCAGGAGCAATTTCAAAAACCATATGCCTCCATCCATTTATCTATAGGTGCAGTCAACAACTGGTTAAGTGACCCTTTAAATTATTTTTAAGAGTCTAGATAACATTTAATCCTATTTATTGTGAGTCTAACAGAAAATTAAACCAGTTAAACATTTAAAATCACACTCTTCCCATGCACAGCTACATTTTAGCCCAAAAATAAATCCTCTGATCTCCGGTATACAAATTATCACCAGAAACTGTCAGACACTGACGAAACTTTCTCAGTGATGGGAGTGTATTTGTAAAGCACAGAAACACATTTCTATAGAACATTTCTAGTATTATTTTAAAGGACCAGCATAACAACAGGATGTTTTAAATAGCCATTTCACATTAATACAAATCCTATTCAATGTTTTTAAAAAACTATAATTAGTATTTCAAATATCAAATTCTTAGCCTCTTGTTCTTGTCTCCACGCCTTATAAGGTCATTTAGTGGCTGAAAGTGGCTCTGGCTATGAGACAGGTCTAATGGGCTTTCAGGACGATCTGAATAAACATTTATTTTAAGAGTTGCTTGAGCTTCAAAACGCTATTAATTTCAAAGTCACTTAAAATTACATGGCAGTTGCAACTAATAAAAAGCCTATATATGTTTAAAAAATATTGCAAGTATTCCAGAGCACTCGCAAAGGCATAACAATGCCTTTGTGGCTGCATTCCCCCTCCACGCTCATTACTAATCACCCCCTGCCCCACTCAAAACCTATCCACAGAGACCTCCATGGCATCTAACATGTTAACCCCATGCAGCGGGTCCCCCCATGGCACCTATGAATTAGCCCTACCAGAGGGGGTCCCGATCTAACCCTGATGTTGTGGGGGTCCATCAAGTAGTCCTGCAACACCTAAACAGATAATCGTTGCTGCAGGGGTCCAATACGACTCCTGGTTAGCATCTAATTAATTAACCCCTGTCGCGGAGGTCTCGAAAGGACCCGCTGCAACTAAATAATTAACCTCTGCTGCGGGTTTCTATAAGGATGTGTGACACTGAAAAAATTAACCCCATACCCTGTGGGTCTATAGAGACTCCAATGGTAAACTAAGTTAACCCCTACCTAGCATAGGGGTACCTAAATTACCCCAATACCCACCATGGGGGTCTATACATACCCCCATGATAACCTAAATTAACTCATGAAGTGCCATAGGGGTCCACCAGGACCTCCATGACACTCTAAGTAGAGCACAACACTAAAATATAAAAATTAACCGCAATAAAAAAGTAAATAAAACCTAAATTACCAAAAATAAAAGCACCACTAAATTACAAAAATAAATAAATAAATAAATTACAAAAAAAAAATTGTAAAATTACCAAAAATAAAAAATATTACACAAAATAAAAAAATAATTACAATTAAAAAAATACAATTAACATAAAAAAGTATACTAAAATAAAAGAGAAAATAAACCTGTAAAATAAAATAAATTAATAATTCTTACCTAGGCCACCTGATCATCAAATGATGATCATCAACACCCTGGTTCTCACTCTTCTGCCCTGGACTTGGCGGGCTATAGCACTAAATTGAAGAGGTTCTAGTTCGCTTCAGTCTTGCTTGAAGCACATGGTCCTCATCTTCTGGGCTAGGAAAGGGCCTTCCCCAAGAAAACCTCCTGCACTATAAAAAAAAATAGCTAAGCCATTCAGGACCTACGCAACATTGGTTAATTATTTAGCTGCTGCAGGGGTCCATATTGGACTCTCATGGCAAATTTTAAAACCCCCGCTGCATGGGTTAATGGTTTAGTTGTCATGGGGGTCTATATGGACCCCCATGGTTATGTAGATGGGGGTGATCATATAGGGGGATTGCGTTTGAATGGGGAAGGGGGGGGGGTCAGGGGGTGGGGAAGGGGATCTTCAGGGATTCTCTTCACCGTGTATGTGTATCCATGGAGGAAATCCCCAGTGATTCTCATTAATGTCAGTGTGGTTGTGCTCAGTAATATTACAGAGCACAGTCTAACTTGTAATCCTGAGCCTTGTAACTTTACTTCACGGCTTGGGTTTACGAGATGCGGCTGTACTCAGTAATATTACTGGTGTGGAGCATTACTGCAAACAGCATGTGTCAATAGTTTACTTGGCTTGAAGTTCTTATAGTGTACATTAATCTTTTTTTTGCATGAGGTGAACATTAGATGCCATGGGGGTCTCTGTGGATAGTTTGTGAGTGGGGGTGATCAGTAGTGAGTGGGGGGTAATGCAGCAACAAAGGCATTTTTATGCCTTTGCGAGTGCTGTGGTTTGGTCTCAATATTTTAGGAAAATATCAGGGATTTTTATTAGTTGTGACTGCCATGTAATTTTAATTGACTTTGAACTGAATAGCTTTTTGCAGCTCAAGCAACTCAATGTGGAAAACTGATCCACTTGGTATTCATGGCAGAGATACTGGAGTGGGTTGTCAGTTCCTTCTCCAGTGGACCACAGCATACAGTTCCTGGTATTCCTAGGTGGTCTCCAATCCAAGTACTGACCAGGCCCAACCCTACATGGCTTCAGGGTGGTGTGACCTCTTGGTTCCCTGACTGGAATCATACCCAGGTTGCAGTGGTGAAAACACTAACCACTGAACCACCAGGGAACCCCTACTAAGAGCATTAGGATCTATAAAAGCCATAAGCATAAAAAGCATTTTAAAGAAAGGGATATTATATACATAGTAACATCCATGAACCTTCCATATCCCTTTAACTATAAGACAATGGTAACAATACAAGCAACACGTATGCATTCTGCTAAATAGCCACTAAGTGGTGCTGTTCCATAAGAAAACAGAGGACTGAGTATCTACAACATGACCTAAGCAAGGCCCAGTTGGTATGTACGCATAAGGCTTAAACACAATTACCTCTAACCTAACATGAATAGACACAGACTACTTCTTGGGCTAAAAAATTCTTTGGAGGAAAACTGGCCACAGCGTTTATTGGTAAAAACAAATAGACATAATAACCATAACCATTAATAAACATAACCACATGAGGGGAGGAGCCCGGCCAGAAACAGTACGCCCTGAGGCGAATCCAGGGCCTACCGTGTTGTAACATCCGTACCACCGTAGGGTAGGATCTTACCCATTTTACCACTGACCTGGCAACTCCCCCCACCACAGAGAAGACCACAGAATACCTTCTTGCAGACTCGACTCCCCCCCCAAAACGCCAATGCCAGCCGCATACCCCCTAAAACACCAGCACTCCGAGCTCCATCTCTACTCATGAAGTTGAGCCCGAGCGGAGCTGAACTCGCATCCGACTGCTTCCTTGCAGAATCTCGATCACAGCTCCTCATGTCCTCCCTGTATGAGGCAACTACAACCATGCCTGAACTTTTTAGCTCTTGATACCCCTCAAGCAACGGGTGTATGTTACCAGTATCTTGACTACCATTTGGATCAATACCAAGGTAGGCAGCAGGAAATGCCACTCGCCACCCGCTCCACCAACTGATGTCCCTAACCATTCCAGGAATTAATTGTACTCCAATCTGCCCCTGGAGCCCCGCCAGGCCATGGGCCGTGATTGCAACTGAGACAAAGCTCCTACATGGACAGATTCACCGATAGCCAATGACATCACCACGTGTAACCTTCCGATTCTCCCAACCACCTTCTCCCAACCCGTAAGGTTGCTACGGTGGCTGCTTTGTACCAAGCAATTGGGTTCCCAGTTCCAATGTGGAATACGCCCAACGCTGCTTGCAGTCTCCAACGCTGTAGCTTCATAACCATAGACATCCAATCCTATTCAAGGAAGGAGAGGACCAAGAGAGCAATAATTCCACGAAGGGGGAGCAATCAGTGTGCCTTTCACACCGGAACTTCAACCGTTCGCCCAATTGCTCGATCTTGACTCGTCACTGCCAAATGAATGCCTGATCAACTTGGCTCCCCCGATCAGTCACCTGAGGTTGACATACCTTGTCTGTTTTTCAACCAACCTCCTATTACCCTCTGACCAACAGGAAAGAGATGGCAGCACAGAACCGCAAGGCTTCCCACATGTCACAAACCTCCTATGTACCAGTGATACACCAACTATGCATTCCAGCCCAAGAAAGTCCTCTCGCCACAAAGGGGGAGCATCGGTGTGCTTGATGCTCTGAGAACTACCTTCCTTCCTCCACCTGGTCAATCTTGGCCGCTGTGTATAAGGTCACATGATCACCTTGGATCCCAGGACCTATTCTCTGAGGTCAACATGCCTGGTCTGTTTACCAGCCGCCCTCTCCCTACTAGCAGGAAGAGTTGGCTGTACAGAACCTCAAGGCTTCACACTTGTCACAGACCTCCATCACCGTGGTATACCGCCACACAGTCATATGATATGATTAGGATTGAAGACGGGGCATATTTTCACACAATTACCCTTTTGATTACACAAAACCAGGCACCTGAGGCCACCATGCTTAGTCTGTATACCAACCAACCTCTTGCTACTGCCAAGAGGAGAGATGGCCGCACAGACCCCAAGGCTTTCACTGAGCAATGAGCTCCCTCCTGAACCTTGGTATCTCCGGCCCTTGAGAAAAGGCTATTAATCACTTTGCTGTACCTCCTGTTCCCCTTTTCTGTTCCATACCTCGCTCTGTAAGGTACTACCTGACGCCCCCACCTTCGGGGGACACTTACTCTGGATCCTGTGTTACCGAGGAACCCCAATCTTGCCATTCCACCAATCGCATACCAACGCGTGTCCAGTGCACAAGAATCTGCTCGTCCTCACAGCCTGTCCAGCAGTCTGAGGTGCACCCTAGAAACATCTTGTCCAAATTAACCCACTCTGGGAGCCACCTCTTTTGGTTCACTTGTGTTCTTCCCAGGGAGAAATATCCTGTAGGGTATCAGTCTGGTCTCACTCAAAAGAGTGACCCAGCCCCAAACTACTCTAGCAGGAGAAACAGCTAATGCCAGCTCGGACCAACCTTACACCATATTCTCCCCTATCGTTCCGGACCCCGCGTCTTCAGACAACGTAGACCTGAGTGGAACGATACATAACTGAGGGGAAATTGACGCCGTGCTACAAGTATCACCCAATAGTCACACCTCACCTAGACCCAACTACCAGAGTCTGTTTATGACAGCACCAATCCCCAGCAGTTACATAAATAAAGCCTGATTAGTTATCCATGGTACTCAACATTGACATTGCCCCAAACTAAGGAGAACACCATAGAGAGGAATTGGCCCTATAACTCCTAAGGGCCCTTAAAACCACCCCTGTTAACCTGACCCTGATATAGGCTTATGGCCTATGTGCCATGCAGCTCCATCAGGACGGTAAACTGACCATGCTTAACGCAAGCTACTAGAAGCACCATACCTGGCGCAGTTGTAGCGTACACCCTGCAACCTGCAATTGGAGAAAACAACTGCTTTGCAAGGGAAACATCCTATCTGTAACCCGTAAGTGCAGTAAGGCACACTCTATTGGATAAAGGGGAAATTATGTTAGGTGTAACATCAATAGCACCACCTAATCAGATTCACTGATAAGCCTATGAAATTGGTTTATTGTGGGTGATAACCGTGGTACACGGATACTCCCGAATATGGTAATATATATAACCGAAATCCCCGAAACTTGAATATCTTATTTACTGAGAAAAGTGTTATTATACAGTGCCACTATGGCTGCCTACCTTTGCTGCAGCTCCCCAGACAGCCTGGGGTTAACTGCAGCATGAGAGAGCAGTAAGGGGCTGGCGACATCACCGTGCGTCACGGTCCACAGTAAATGGCACCAGTAATGTAAATGGTGTCACTCAGTCCTGTCTGGCTCTTCGTGACCTCATGGACAGCACACCATGCTAATTCACTTGTTTTTTATACAGAGATACTGGAGTGGGTTGCCATCTCCTTCTCCAGTGGGCCGAATAGGAACAATAGTAATGTGCATACTGCTAACAAATATATATTCACATCATGTTTCTCATCACAAGGTGAACAGTTGAACAGTTAAGAGCCTTGATGGGGGGGGGGGGGGGGGGGGCTTTCGGCATGAGCCAAATTGGTGGACATTGAGGCCAACATGTGAATGGACCTTACCTCCAGGATCTGCACATAGCAGGCAGGGAACCATCCTCTGCTCCTATCCTTCCCACCATCCTCCATCCAACACCTGCAGGACCTTGATAATCTCCCCAGCCCCAAACTTCAGTCCCTGTCGGTGCTGGTCCCCAGAGAATGCACACAAACCTTCACACAGGGCTTCATACATGTCAATGAGACCTCAGTGAGGGTCTTTGAGACGTGGAAACCCATTATACCCGGGGGAGCGCCAGAAAACCCACATCGCAGTCCCACACCCAAGAGGTGCAGCCCCATCCACTAGGTCCCATCAGCGTACACATGACCTACCATGACTGTGGCAGGAACCAGGACACCACCAGCTCCCAGCGTCTTCGGCACTCTTCACAACTCCGGCCCCCACTGGGTGCGCGAGGGCAGGAGAAAATTCAGGTTTCTGCTCTCTTGCCTCTCTGGAATTTTAAGTAATGCAGACCAGTGATCTGCTCCAGTGGCGCTCTGCGTACTCATCAAAACAAACAAATAAACAAAATAAACCTTAAAAATCTATCTGTGCAGGCATGGAAAGCTGGACTCACCTAAACAGGTCAGATATAGATTAACCCGGTTCAGTGCAGTGTAACCTGAGTCCCGGGGAAAGATCCTTTCAATCATTGCCTTCACCATAGAGACTCACACACTCAGCAATCTGTTATTAGTCATGCAAAAGCTAGTAGGCAGAATAGACTTGTATGTAAACATACACTTGAAACTTAAGACCTTTAGCTGTTATTAGTGAAAATTAAAAAACAAATAGATCATAAGGCAGTAATGAGAGGGGAATGTATGGGCTTACAAGCACAGATTTAAAAAAAAACAGCATCGGAGACCACATAGGGAGCTATATGTATAACTAACCAAATTAGATATGAAAATAAAAGAACTCCTCTCAAAATTACCCAAGAATTGATAACGAACTGCCAACTACAGATAAAAAAAATTGAACAACGTATAGATAATAGGCTTTGGAATTTACAAAAATATATGTATCATTTTAGAGATAAATGTCTAGCTAATACATTAAAAACAAATAAAAATATAAACAGGACAGATGGGATCATGTTTAACAACAAACTTATAACTAACCCAATTGAAATAGCAGAGACTTTTGAAATTTTTTACCGGAAGCTTTATAATCTGGCGGATTACAAAGAGGTAGTGGACCAAACTATAGAGGAAATTCAACAGTTCTTAAACAAAACACAAATTCCTACAATTCCTACAGCAGAATTAGAGATACTAAACAGGGAAATTTCCGAAAAAGAAATTAAGGAAACAATTTCACAAGGCCGGATGGATTCACCAATCAGTATTTTAAAATTTTTCAACAGGAGTTAAGTAGAGACTTAAAAGATGCATTTAACAAGATCAAGAATACAGATGCTGCTCCAAAATAAATGCTTGAGGCACTTATTATTAACATTCCTAAAAAAGAGAAGTCTCAGATGGAATGCACCGAATTTTCATCCTATTTCGCTTTTAAATTCTGACCTTAAAATATATGCTAAAGTGTTGGCGAATAGGTTGAATCGGATTATGAGGTTACTGGTTGGTGAAGACCAGAGAGGCTTTATGGTTGGCCGTCAGGGAACAGATAATGTAAGAAAATTGCTAAATGTGATCTCTGTCACCAAGAATAAGAAATTGCCAGTTTTTCATTTGCTTTATGCGGAAAAGGCCATCGACAGGGTCGGATGGGGCTACATGGACAAGGTTCTATCTAGGTTTGGTTTTGGGGATTTTGGTTCTAAGGCCATTAAGGCGTTATATGCAGCCCCATCTGTCTCTGTCGTCGGCCTATGGTTTAGATCTCAAGGGTTTGACATATCCAATGGTACAAGGCAGGGTTGTCCCCTGTCCCCCTTGATTTTTGCGTTAATGATTGAGCCGTTGGCAATAGCAATCCAAGAATCTATAGACATAAGGGGAATAAAAATTTGTAGTAGTGAATATAAGCTTACACTATTCCCTGACGACGTGGTTTTATCACTCGTAGATCCGATGAAGTCCTTAAGAGGTCTACAGGAATGTATTTCAGACTTTGCTAAAATATCAAACTATAAACTTAATGTGATCAAATCCGAAGCGTTTCAGATAAACATACAAGCTAATGTTAATGTACTACTGAAATCTAATTTTCCATATAAATGGCAATCACACATTAAGCAGGTCGGTATTTATTTTTATTCAGACTTTAAGAAAACTTTGTCTCAAAATTTAAAAACAGTGTATGAAAATGCATTAGAGACAATTTCAAATTGGAAAAAGTTCCATATCTCATGGTCCGGCAGCATTATAGCAACTAAGATGTTTTTCGTACCAAAAATCACCTATTTTATGAGGTGCATCCCATGTCAGTTGCCCGATTTATGATAAGTAAACTACAAACTTTAATGGATAAATGTATGAACAATGCAAGAAAATGAGAATTAAAGCTCAACACATGACGGGATCTTTTAAAAAAGGGGGCTTGGCATATCCCCTATTGATACATTTTCAAGAAGCCATTATGGTATTTCATTTTTTGAGATTTGCTGATCCAGCGATTGATAATCACTGGTTACAAATTGAAAATGATCATGTGAAAAACTGAGAGCTTAGTTCGTTTCTTTACTGCATCAAAAAGATTGGGGAGAAATATCAGTCTTAGATAATATCATAAAGAAATGTAGCCAGGCCTGGCTTAAGATAAATCATAAATACTCTCTTATGACCCTTCCAAGTAAGATTACTCCTTTATCACTTTTGTATAGAATCTTTTCTTCTCCTGTATTAAAGAGATTGATAGAGAAGGGGGTTGAGTATGTATGTGAACTATTTCAAAATGATTTCCTATATCCCTTTGAAGATTTGCTTATAAAGTTTGCTCTACCGCCAACATGCTGGTTGTAATATATAAAGCTAATGGGCTTCTTAAAAAAACTAGGTTTCAGTAAAATTAACCAACAAGGATTTACTGAATGCAAAAAACTGATTCTATCTAATGATAAATCACACTTAATGGCTAAAAGTCACCACATACTTAAGAAAAAACAAATTCCTAAAAAATCTATGAGAATGAAATGGTGGGAATTAGATTTGAAACAAGAATGGTCAATTGAAACATGGCACTCAGCGTTTGCTCTTACTGAAAAATTTGTTAAGAATGTCTCCTATCAGAGGAATTATTTTAAGATCACCAACAGGTGGTACCTTGTTCCTATTAATATGTTTCAGATTAATAAGATAAACGCTTGAAAACTCTGAACCTGAAATGATACTTTTTCATATATTCCCAGGCATAATGGCTATGGAGACTAAGGCAGTGCTTATTCAAATCTTTGTTTTGGCTAAAAGTAGTATCGCTCAAAAATGGAGACAAAAAGAAACTCCTTCCATGCGAAAAATAATAGATAATATAGCTAAAAAACAATTATTTGAGACAGATCTGGAGGACTTTGGTATTGTCTCAATTTCTCGACATAAAGGGAAATTAGGGGATAGCAAGGTGATTAATTAACTCCAACGAATTGCTGAGGCTTAGGTCAGTTCCCTCCCATATGACTCCGCTCTCCCCCCGCTCTTGCCAAGAGATTTAAGTAATAAGCTCGATGTGATTTGTTGTTGTTTTTTTTTTCTTTTCTTTCTTTTAGTGTATGCATGGTGCGATATCGGTGGTAAACCTTGTCTTTGCATATCAGTGAAGTAAAATAGGGATATTTTTCTAGTTGTTTTATAAATTATAGAAATCCCTTTTAGGGATGTAATTAAGTATTTGTGGTGTCAGATCCGCATTTTGGGCGAATTTCTCTTTACTTTTGTATTTATTTATTTTTCTTCTTGTAAAATAAATGATTGATTGGTTCTGTTTTTTGTTCATCATGTTGATATTGGTTGGACAAGGATTAAAATTGTAAGATAAATATTTGTCTTGGTAAATATTAGCAAATTGGAAATTCTCTGTAATCAAATTGATATTGTTTTGAATGTGTTTTTATGTTTGATTGATACAATGTAATGCAGTTCTCGAAAAAAAAAAAAGGAAAATAAAAAAAAAGAAATGGCTTTGGAGGCTCTTTCCAGTATGCTAGATGTCTGGTCTCTTCAGGAACTTCCTTTGGTTATGTCTTAATGTGCTTGTTGAATCTTTGTTCTAGCAACTTGACTCTAATGATAAGGGTCAAAATAGGTGAGGTTTAAATTGATCAGGTCTTGCAAGCCTGGCTATATTCAATCAGTTGACTCTATTTATCCCTTTAACTGGGCAAATTTATACATGGGGGCAAATACTTTTTCCCACAATGCTAGCTGGTGTTGGATAACCGTTCATGGAATTAATATTTTTTTTCCCTAACAATCTGAAAACATTCACTGTGATAAATACAAAATAATAGTGTAAATCAGGAAGGCACAAATACTTTTTCACGGCCTTATACTTCCCAAAAGTTTTCTCCATTATCAAAACTAGTTCTTTATAATACCAGATTGAAAACATGCGACCACAGTGTTGAATTAAAGGGCCACTTAATTCAGCACAATTTGGACCACATCACAGTAAAGATCTCAACATATTTTTGAATTTTCGTGCATAAAATAAAATCTGTGTTTACACGTAAAACAGATTGTCCACATGCTACTGCATTACTGCAACCAATCAGGTTGCCGAACTGTCCAGCCATTCAAGTCAATGGTAAGGTGCTTATATTTACAGTTTGAAGGGAACAGATCTTGTAATAGGTTTAATCTTTTCTTACAGGAGAAAATTCAGGTTTCTGCTCTCTTGCCTCTCTGGAATTTGAGCAATGCAGACCAGTGATCTGCTCCAGTAGCTCTCTGTGTACTCATTAAAACAAACAAATAAACACAATAAACCTTAACAAATCTATCTGTGCAGGCATGGAAAGCTGGACTCACCTACACAGGTCAGATATAGATTAACTGGTCAGTGCAGTGTAACCTGAGTCCCGAGGAAAGGTGCTATCAATCATCGACTTCCCCATAGAGACTCACAAAGTCAACAATCTGTTATTACCCATGCAAAAGTCAGTGGGCAGAATAGACTTGTATGAAAACATACACTTGAAACTTAAGACCTTTAGCTGTTATTGGTGAAATTATAAAACAAATAGATCATTTTAACATATAATCGTGTTTCTCACCATGAAGAGCATTTATAGTGAGGTAAATGGCCCTTTAACTAGAAAAAAAAACCAGTTCTTGGTTCGCTATTAAAAATAATTAATTAAAAGCAACTATTTTATATTTAATTTATTTTGTTTTTGAAAAATAAAAAACACAACATCTCAAAAGTATTCCATTTAACAGATGCACATTGAGAAAGCACTGGTACAAAATTATGTGGGCGCAACTTAACTCCACCCCAGTGATAAAGATTGTGTAAAACCAGGTTTTTATTGCAGTAATTACTTGTATACCCTCATTGTAAAAATCATGGAGACAAAAAGGGTGCACATTGAATAACCCTAATTTCTAGTGCTAACTTCCTATTCGGTGATGGCTCTACCCAACATTTTCCATCAAGAGATTTAATTCAGTCACAGAATTTATTGTACTTTGATATTTCATCTTGGTTGGGGTGGGTCAGTCAGAGTACTGAACAGAAAGATAGAAGCTTGCATACATTTAAGATATTTTTGATAAAATATCAATTTACATAGAATTAATATATGATTATATACAGTACATAAAGGCTTTTTAGATTTAAGGTTTTTAGGTGATGGCAGTGTTATTTTAAATAACAGTTATAAAGTAACAAGACGAGGAAAGCAATTTTTCTGATAATTTTAAATGGCCATTGTATTCCAATACTTAAAATGTACGTTTATTTAAAAAAAAGATAATGTGTTGTTTTTTTGCATTGATTAGTCGTTTCCGACTCTCCGGGACATCTTTATGTCCATGGTCATGCTGATCCATTTAGTATTCATGGCAGAGATACTGGATTGGGTTGACAGTTCATTCTCCAGTGGGCCACAGCATACAGCTCTTGGTATTCCTAGGTTGTCTCCCATCCAAGGACTGACCATGCCCAACACTGCTTGGCTTCAGGGTGGTGTGACCTCTTGGTTCCCTGACTGGAATAAAACCCAGGTCACAGTGGTGAAAGCACTGAATACTAACCACTAGACCGCAAGGGCACTCATCATTAGTTTGTATTAAAATAACAGCCTCTGAATTGTTATCTTTTATATTCAGTTATGCTACAGGTAATTAAGATACCTTTAATTTATTATGTTACAGTGGGATGTCCCGTTTTTGTTTTCTGCTGAAATTCTAACACAGGTAGGAGGAGACAATACAGAGGAAGCTTCCATCTGGCAACTCAAAATGGTAATGCATGGAAAGTTTATCCGATTACAAGAACACTTCGCTCCCGAAAGAACAGATAAAAGAAGAAGCTAAGGAAATGAAATGGAACCCCACAGTAAAGAATAACTTTATATAAAGGTGAAATAAGTAAACGGTTATTTTAGTCAAATATTGGAAATATTAATTTGCGTAATCTGAAAACAGGCCACATATTATTAAAATGTATAAAATAATATTATATATAGAATATGCCACAGTGTAATTGACCAATTTGGCTTCTGCTGATCAGCTTCCAGAAGAGGGAGGAAACGTTAAATGTACCAGAAGCCTCTACCTACACAATGGGAATGTGGCAGCTAGAGCAGCCAGAGCTTTTGGTAACACTAATGGAAAGCACATTAGTTTACAAGGTCAAGGAGAAAGTAACATAATCATATCAGAAAAGAAGATGAACTCATACAGGATATAATAATTACAAATACACAAGCAAGAGCAGCTAGATAGTTCAACTATTAACCATTAATACAATTAGTACAGTATTCAAAGATTAGAGATCTGCCAACAGAGTGTTTGCCTCCTCCCTGAAAAGGTAATTAAGGGAGTGTAGGGCTTTTGGCTGAGAGGCAGGTATATATGGCTTCAAGAGCAATCAGATATAACAAGAGAATAAACAATAATTCACAGTCTTCCCCACAGCAGATGCTTTGTTGCAAAGGGAAACATCTATCACAGCAGGTTTGCAGCCAATTGGGATCATTGTGTTAGCGGTAAACATTATGTCTGAAAATTTAGCAGCTTCCTGATAGACATATCCATCACCCTCCATTGACCCAGTTGGTGGATATCAGCAGCTGAGTCTGAACGTTGACACTAAGTTTAATATTGATTGATTTGTTAAATGATTGAATATGAATCTTATTAATGATCAATGACTAATTAAAACATCTAGCTTTGGTTATTAGAGTGGTCCATTAAGACCAAAAAGAGACAGCTGCAATACAGCTTATAGACAGCATATGTGGCTGCTCCTCTCTCCATACTGCAGGCTGATTTATATGCATGGGACGCAAGACTTAATAGTACATTAAGGTGAGCCGGCTTTCAGTTCCCATGTTATCTTATGGTACCTCATTATCATGTTGGCACAACCACATTACACTTTATACAATAACGTAGGAAAGCTCTGACCTAAGCGAATAAAGCCTAAAATTCAGATAAAGGTCAGAGCAAATAAACCAAATATGGTGATGTACACCTTAACAATATAAAATATAGTCATTAAAGGTATATGCAAGTGAGCTGGGTTATGAATGCATCTGATAGAGTGGAATTAGTAGTGTATGATTACATTTATTTGCTTGCACTATGTGTTTTAGCTTTGCATTAAAAAAAATGTTGCAGGTGGTGTTTAAACCCCCAGAATTGAGCTAGGCTCCTGAGAGGGTTCATTTTTGTAAAAATGTACCCTGTCCACGTGAGCATGCTCAGATTTGCAGCCAATCAGTAATGCTGTATGCAGCCAGCTAGATGAGTCTGCTATACTGGGTCCTTAAAGGACCATAAATTGACATTCAAGTAAAAACGCTTGAGCGGTTACATGGTTGTTCTTTAGACATACACTCTCTCCTTGATAAATTCTGACAAATTATAATTGTACTGAAACCAAACATTCCCGCTTCTTCTTCCTATTCTAATTTGTCTTTTATGACAATGAGCATTTATGCTTGATTTATGGTCCTGCAATAACCTGCAACGTTTTCTGTGCATGTGTCTCTGTGTGAGTGAGTGAGTGCATGCAATTCACTGGGGCTCGGAGAGATCTCAGGGGCAATTCACTGGGGTTCAGAGAGATCTCAGGGGTAATTCACTGGGGCTGGGAGAGATCACAGGGGCAATTCACTGGGGCTGGTAGAGATGATGGGGTAAATCACTGGGGCTGGGGGGGGGGGGTAACAGGGACAAACCACGGGCTGGGGAAAGTATCACCTGGAATGTAGGTAAAACAATCAGTGAATGAAGGGGCACAGACCTTGTTCTGGTTATTACAGAAATCTAAAGGAAAGCTGCAGCACAATCCCCAGACGAAAAAGATACAATGTATTATGTATGCTAATTTTTCCTGGGATTCTCAGGAGGTGTCAACATTGATAAAAAACAGTTTGCAAATGCAAGAAATTCAGCAAACTTTAGGGTAACTGTTTAAATGTTTATTTTGGTATTTTTTCATGCAAACATTTTTTGTATACACTACTAATTCTCCATTATCAGATGCCTTCATAATCCAGCTCACTTGCATATAACTTTAAAAAAAATATATGTCTGTTTCCTTCCCATCACAGGGTCTAGGGGATAATATGTTACATCTGGATATCTCCAGATTCTAATAATTGTGTCCTTCATAGGACCCCCTCCATATATGTGTTTAGGTGTACTTTATTTAGGAAAAATATTATTATTTAGAATAACGTCCCTTAAAAAAAAACTTATGCAGTGCTGCCTTGGTCGAAAATTGCCAAATCCCCTCCTAACCAACACTTTTCATATGATCTAATTCTTCAAGGTAGCCTAAAATGGCTTTGACATATATAAGCATGGCTTGGAATGTATGGCTTATATGGCACAGACCATTTGCCAGCCTATATTTAAAGGAAAACTGCAAGTGTACCAGTTATGGCAGAAATACATAAAATGACAGATGTGTTTATGTATAAAAACCCTGTAATTATTCTTATTTATACCAACTGGACTTGCTTTTCCTGCTTATTAACCCTCACTTGACTGTGAGAGGTAATTTATAACTGGAGATAAGAGACCAAGCCACATAGAAAATCTTGAATAATAATATCTGCCTAAAAATAAGAACATTCATTGTGACTTATTTAACACTATGTTTTTTTATTTACAACCAGTTACAAATATTTCTATTTATAGTAAAACTTTCATTAACCATTGCAGTGATAAACTAGGAAAATAATAATAAGGGATGGTAAAGTCAGATGTTTTTATTTGCATGACAAAATAGTGATGGAAATGTAAAAAGAAGAAATTTGGCTGTTAAGTTCAGCCAGTAGAGGGAGTCATTGTTTTCTCTATAGAGCCCCATAACACAGCAGGTGCTCCAACACTACGAAAATAGAGTAAATCAGAAGGAGGTCCTTTTTTTTGTTGCAAAGCTGCATTTCCACTGTTTAAAAAGTAAGTTTTCTTAGACTTTGCAAACAAACCAAAAACTATTATTGTTATAAATGAAACTATTTTACATATTTCGAAACCCAAAATAATTTAACTTGATTTGTATATTCTTTTAAATCTATGACAAAAAGTTTTGGACTAGAATGACCCTTTAAAGGACAACTGCGGTTAACTTTTTCTCTATATGGTCTTTTAAATAACCTTTCATATGTCCATTTTCTTGCAAGATTCTAATTTATGTTTTAGACCTACTTTCTCAGGAGGGTGTGCCTTTGTAAACTAATTAACTTTCCAATAGTACTGCAGAAGCCACATTCCCACATGAAGATAGAAACTGCAGATTTAATGAGCGAGTCTCCTCCCACCTCAGGAAGTTGATCAGCAGAATACAAAACTGTAGATTGAACTTCAGCATAACTGTATTAAACTAGATGCTTTTTTTTTCTTTTTTTTTAAACATTCATATAACATTTTGGACTTTTTATGTTATCTGCCCGCCACTTTGTTGTGGGGTTAGGGAATCTTTACTGTTAAGCGCAGCTAACCATGACAAAAAAGTGGTGGGCACATAACAGGAAATGTCCAACATTTTGCCTATCTTGAAGTGCAGTTTTTGAAAAGAGTACATTTTCAGTATAGGATTACAGTGGCCCTTTAATACAGGTTTTCAGTATCCGGTCTGGTCTAGCTTTCGGCATCTTCACAGCAGGTAGAGAGATCATCTTGGGTGGGAGGTGCAACAACACGACTGGCTTTACACTCTGACCTCACTCTATATACACAGGTGCACTCAGGATGAGGCTGGGGGGTCCTCACTTGCGAGGCTGATGTATATGCTGGTTGATATGGACAGTGGGCGGCAGCTTCTCTACCCCAGGCTGAGGCTTCTGATGTGCCACCTGCGCGGCAGCTGGAGGGAAATCTTTATCACCCTAAATATAGAGAAACAAAAAGCCCAAAACAGCCGATTACTGAAATCACAACTTTCTGTGCAGAAAAAAATAGAGTTCGTTTTATGTTAAATAAAATTGTGTACAGTTATAACAAGAAAAATAGAACTTACCCGAGTAAGAGCTCCAGAGATGATCAGGGCTTGCTTGGGAGGACTGTAAAATAACAGAGGAAGAGTTAGGGGGCAAGCGATGGGCTTGTGTATTGATATATCTCTATTAGGAGGACATGAGTAGTATGTATACTGATATCTGTCTATTAGGAGATATGTGCCCTGATGTCTGTGTATTAGGAGGAAGTGAGAGATGTATGTACTGATGTCTGGGCATTAGGAGGTGGTGAGTGGTCTGTGTCCTGATGTTTGTGTATTATGAGGCATTCAAAGGCGAATGTAACCCATGGGTGATCAGATTTCACCTTTTCTTGCAGTTTAACATGTTGGGAAAGGTGTAGGGGACAATTGGGGAGATGCATATATATATATATATATATATATATATATATATATATATATATACACATACACACACACACATACTGTAATTAACCACCTTGAGAAAGTCAGAGGTATATGGAGTATTCCCTTTAGTTAGGTGTCTAAGCTAAGGAAATAATTTTACTGGTAGCATCATACTTGGTTCAGTGTATATTCGGAAGGCGCTCATTGCGCTGGTGGAGATGACCCACAGGATTTAGGCAATAGTGCCAAGACATGCAGGACTTAGAAAAAAAGAGCACAGAAGGCCATCATCGCAACTTAGAGATGCCCGCGAAATTATGGCCTGTACGACTTGGAACTTTGCAACAGCCGAGAAATTACGGCCCGCAAAAAAAAAAATTGTGGTAA